>CAKAOJ020000328.1:0-467500 GCA_916701645.2 Sebastolobus alascanus
TTTTTCGAAAATTTTTCGACATGCTATACTATGACTTTTTTTCGACATGCTATACTATGACTTTTTTTGACAAAATTTTTCGACATGCTATACTATGACTTTTTGACAATTTTTCGACATGCTATACTATGACTTTTTTTTATAAAATTTTTCGACATGCTATACTATGACTTTATTTTACAAAATTTTTCGACATGCTATACTATGACTTTTTTTGACAATTTTTCGACATGCTATACTATGACTTTTTTTTATAAAATTTTTCGACATGCTATACTATGACTTTATTTTACAAAATTTTTCGACATGCTATACTATGACTTTTTTTGACAATTTTTCGACATGCTATACTATGACTTTTTTTTACAAAATTTTTTGACATGCTATACTATCACTTTTTTTTAGAAAATTTTTCGACACGCTATACTATGACTTTTTTTTACAAAAATTGTCGACACGCTATACTATAATTTTTTTTATAAAATTTTTCGACATGCTATACTATGAATTTTTTTGACAAAATTTTTCGACATGCTATACTATGACTTTTTTTTACAATTTTTCGACATGCTATACTATGACTTTTTTTTATAAAATTTTTCGACATGCTATATTATGACTTTTTTTTACAAAATTTTTCAACATGCTATACTATGACTTTTTTTTACAAAATTTTTCGACATGCTATACTATCACTTTTTTTCAACATGCTATACTATCACTTTTTTTTCGACATACCATACTATGACTTTTTTTTCAAAATTTTTCGACACACTTTACTATGGCTTTTTTTTACAAAATTTTTCAACATACTATACTATGACTTTTTTTACAAAATTTTTCGACATGCTATACTATGACTTTTTTTCGACATGCTATACTATGACTTTTTTTGACAAAATTTTTCGACATGCTATACTATGACTTTTTGACAATTTTTCGACATGCTATACTATGACTTTTTTTTATAAAATGTTTCGACATGCTATACTATGACTTTATTTTACAAAATTTTTCGACATGCTATACTATGACTTTTTTTGACAATTTTTCGACATGCTATATTATGACTTTTTTTTACAAAATTTTTCGACATGCTATACTATGACTTTTTTTTACAACATTTTTCAACATGCTATACTTTGACTTTTTTTCGACATGCTATACTATCACTTTTTTTTACAAAATTTTTTCACATACTTTACTATGACTTTTTTTCGACATACTATATACTATGACTTTTTTTTCGACATACCATACTATGACTTTTTTTTCAAAATTTTTCGATACACTTTACTATGGCTTTTTTTTACAAAATTTTTCAACATACTATACTATGATTTTTTTTCACAAAATTTTTCGACATAATATACCATGAATTATTTTTACAAAAGTTTTCGACATACTATACCATGACTTTTTTTTACAAAATTTTTCGACATGCTATACTATGACTTTTTTTTACAAAATTTTTCGACATGCTATACATGATCACTTTTTTTCGACATGCTATACTCTCACTTTTTTTTACAAAACGTTTTCACATACTTTACTATGTCTTTTTTTCGACATACTATACTATGACTTTTTTTTCGACATACCATACTATGATTTTTTTTTCCAAATTTTTCGACACACTTTACTGTGGCTTTTTTTTACAACATTTTTCAACATACTATACTATGACTTTTTTTCACAACATTTTTCGACATACTATACAATGAATTATTTTTCCAAATTTTTCAACATACTATACCATGACTTTTTTTTACAAATTTTTCGACATGCTATACTATGACTTTTTTTTACAAAATTTTTCGACATGCTATACTATGACTTTTTTTCGACATGCTATACTATGACTTTTTTTGACAAAATTTTTCGACATGCTATACTATGACTTTTTGACAATTTTTCGACATGCTATACTATGACTTTTTTTTATAAAATTTTTCGACATGCTATACTATGACTATTTTACAAAATTTTTCGACATGCTATACTATGACTTTTTTTGACAATTTTTTGACATGCTATACTATCACTTTTTTTTAGAAAATTTTTCGACACGCTATACTATGACTTTTTTTTACCAAAATTGTCGACACGCTATACTATAATTTTTTTTCATAAAATTTTTCGACATGCTATACTATGAATTTTTTTTGACAAAATCTTTCGACATGCTATACTATGACTTTTTTTTACAAAATGTTTCGACATGCTATACTATGAATTTTTTTACAAGATTTTTCCACATGCTATACTATGACTTTTTTTTACAACATTTTTCGACATGCTATATTATGACTTTTTTTTACAAAATTTTTCGACATGCTATACTATGACTTTTTTTTACAACATTTTTCAACATGCTATACTATGACTTTTTTTTACAAAATTTTTCGACATGCTATACTATCACTTTTTTTCGACATGCTATACTATCACTTTTTTTTACAAAATTTTTTCACATACTTTACTATGACTTTTTTTCGACATACTATACTATGACTTTTTTTTCGACATACCATACTATGACTTTTTTTTCAAAATTTTTCGACACACTTTACTATGGCTTTTTTTTACAAAATTTTTCAACATACTATACTATGACTTTTTTTCACAAAATTTTCGACATAATATACCATGAATTATTTTTACAAAAGTTTTCGACATACTATACCATGACATTTTTTTACAAAATTTTTCGACATGCTATACTATGACTTTTTTTTACAAAATTTTTCGACATGCTATACATGATAACTTTTTTTCGACATCCTATACTCTCACTTTTTTTTACAAAATGTTTTCACATACTTTACTATGACTTTTTTTCGACATACTGTACTATGACTTTTTTTTCGACATACCATACTATGATTTTTTTTTCCAAATTTTTCGACACACTTTACTGTGGCTTTTTTTTACAACATTTTTCAACATACTATACTATGACTTTTTTTCACAACATTTTTCGACATACTATACAATGAATTATTTTTCCAAATTTTTCGACATGCTATACCATGACTTTTTTTTACAAATTTTTCGACATGCTATACTATGACTTTTTTTTACAAAATTTTTCGACATGCTATACTATCACTTTTTTACGACATGCCATACTATCACTTTTTTTTACAAAATGTTTTCACATACTTTACTATGAATTTTTTTCGACATACTATACCATGACTTTTTTTTACAATTTTTTTTGACATACTATGACTTTTTTTTACAAAATTTTTCGGTATACTATACTATGACTTTTTTTACAAAATTTCTCGACATGCTATACTATGACTTTTTTTTCGGCATACTATAATATGACTTTTTTTAACAAAATTTTTCGACATACTATACCATGACTTTTTTTTTTTTTTAAATTTCGTCATGCTATACTATGACTTTTTTTCAACATACTATACTATAACTTTCTTTTACAAAATTTTCCGACATGTTATACTATGACTTTTTTTCGACATACTATACTATGACTTTTTTTACAAAATTTTTCGACATACTATACTATGACTTTTTTTCGACATACTATGCTATGACTTTTTATTGCAAAATTTTTCGAAATACTATACTATGACTTTTTTTTACAACATTTTTCGACATTCTATACTATGACTTTTTTTCGACATACTATACTATGAATTTTTTTCGACATACCATACTATGACTTTTTTTCGATATACTATACTATGACTTTTTTTTGACATACTATACCATGACTTTTTTTTACAAAATTTTTCGACATACTATGACTTTTTTTTACAAAATTTTTCGACATACTATATACTATGACGTTTATTTACAACATTTTTCGACATACTATTCTATGACTATTGCAAAATTTTTCAACATACTATATTTTAATTTTTTTTTATAAAATTTTGAAACATACTATACTCTGACTTTTTTTCGGTATACTATACTATGACTTTTTTTTACAAAATTTTTGGACATACTATGACTTTTGTTTTTTTTCGACATACTATACTATGAATTCTGTCTATGTCTATGACTTTTTTTCACATACAGTACTATACTTTTTTTTTCCACACACTGTACTGTGACCTTTTTTTTTTTTTACTTATTTCAACATACTATGACTTTTGGAATTTTTTTAAACATACTATACTGTGACTTTTTTTCGATATGCTATGGAATTACGTTTGTATGACTTTTTTCAAGATACTACACTTTAAACTTTTTATGACTTTTTGACATACTATACCGATTTTTTCGACATACTATAAAGTGACGTTTTTATAGACTTTTTCGACATACTATACTATGTCTTTTATGACATTTTCAACATACTGTAGTATGACTTTTTTAGATATAGTATACTATGACTTTTCTTGACATTTTAAGGAAATACTGTCATGGCAGGCTTAAAACCATGATTAAATACATTAGTTGACAGAAGGAGTTACAGCAAAAAAGCCATCAATTTAATTGAAACTAACAAACAACTAAAAACATGAAAAAGTTATGAGGTGTGGGAGTCAGTAAGTCGGTACTACTAACATCTATGCATGAATGAAAGAGTAGTGGAGTGTTGTATAGTAAAAGGAAAAACATAGGCAAGGATTGGGAGTGTAAAGCACAGGGACCAGAGTTTCTCCTTTCAATTTTCCAACATGGAACAGATGATGTGTGCTCTAATAGGATTGGGAGCACCAGGTCCAGGTGTTTCCAATAGCCCAAATGACGACCTGACCACAACTACTGGCATCTGCGAAAAGTAAAAGACAAAGAGGTGAGATTTTAAAAATACTATACTATGACTTTTCTAAGACATACGATACTATGACTTTTATTAATGACTTTTTATGACATACTATACTATGTATTTTTCATGACGACATACAAACTATGACTTTTTAATGACTTCTTTACGACATACTATACTGTGACTTTTTTAAAGACATTTTTCAACATACTATACCATGACTTTTTATGAGTTATTCGACATACTGTACTGATTTTTTTCCACATACTATACTATGACTTTTTGTTGATGATGACTATATACTATACTATATACTATGAATATTTTATGACTATTTTTGACCTACCAAGCTGACTTTTTTTTTTTACTTGTTTCAACATACTATACTATGACTTTTGGAAAAAAATTTCGACATACTATACTATGAGTGGTGCGGCTGAACCTCCGGGATGCACATAACCTGCTTGCATGGTTATGTGAATTTCATAGCTAATATGTCTAAAGCCTGCTTTTAGGAGGAAGACACATTCATGACAATGAAATAAAATCAGTAAATGAGTAAAAGACTATTCTCTGTGTCTTCCTCTATATAAACACTGTTAGGGCGCACGTGGAGCCACGTGTGGTCTGGCTCAACACATATTGAACTTCAGCTTTTTTTTTTATTCTTTGCAGAACAACATAGCTAATCCTGCTCAATTCATTCCCCTGTAATGATGGAGGATTTGCATTTCACTTGTTCAATAATGAAGTTATTGATGGACCTCAGTGAATTCGGTAAATGTGGAAATACTGCTTTGCTTAATCAAGATGTCAGTTGCAAGATTCAAAGTGTATCTCTCTTAATAGCTGAGGACACTTCTCCTTTTGTGTATAGGAAGAGAAATCCAGCACCTGGGTCAAATGAGATTTTATGTCTCGGAGGAGTTCATCAAATTTAATTATGATACATATAATTACCAAAAGCAATCTTCTGTGTGGTAGGAATAATCATTTCAGAGAGACGTTGGCACCTGCAGGGGTAAGGCGTAATTTAGAGACAGTCGAGAGTGACAGGAGGAAGAGATTGAGGGAGAAAGGGACAGAAAAGGGTGATTGTTGTATACTCCACTGGGGAAAACGACAGCAGTCGGCCTGCTGCAGTCTCCTCTTTCTTACTGTAAGAGTTTAGGAAATTACAGAAAAAGTAAACCCCACTTAACCAATGTTAGTGTCATTCTGTTTAGTATCCAACAGCATTACAAAAGAACATTTGACAAGTACTTGATTTTGGTTGATTATGAAAACATGGTCATCTTTCATCATACTTGCGCTCGGGAGAACATGAACAAAAGCTTTGCCAAATCCAGATGTTTCTAAATGAGTTGCATTTATCACAACAATATGTGAAGAAAGATAGTCTGCAGTTGTACAGCAGGTACGGAATGAACAATGGGAGCTGCAGGAAGAGGTGAGTTATGATGGCTCGAGGATCACAGCTGTAATTGGTTCTTTCAGAAGGTGAGAGGGGGTAGGGGTTATGAGGAGGGACATTACCCCCTTCCACACACACACAGCCTCACAAGCTCCCCACCCATCCCAGAAACCCCCCGCAGAGTCTAATCCCACACAGAGCCCCTCTCAGCTCCGCCCGCCTTCGATTGCTGCAAAAATCAATGAAATATTTTCCCACCAAAATGAAGACGAACAATGGATGAGATCCGCACGTCAAGGTCTTCCTAATTAGAAAGTTCACACAAAAGGGCTCCTTTGCTTCATGGCTTGCAGAACGGAAGGAGAGGGTGAGGAGAAAGAAAGAAAAGTGAGTGATGAAGGTCACATACTTCCCACTCGTTGCTACCATCTCTCTAATATCAACTTCATAACTCATAACCTTGGCTGCCAAAGCACATCTGATCAGCTGACATTCCTCTCTGTTTCTAGCCATAGCTGTGTGCACACGGCGTGCCATGCCAGAAGCTAGACGCTTTTTTTCTCTCATTGCCTCCTTCCCTGATGTATAAAGAGACATGTCACTGTGTTTTATCACATCTAACCCCTTAAAAATGGAAGTGGAAATCCTGCCATATTGCTGTATTATTGAAAGGCCTTCTAATGTCTTTGCTCTGGGTAAGTGCAGAAGGTAAACTGTGTCGTTCCTGTGTAGAAATTCTACAATGCCCTTAACTTGACTGCCCTCACAGGGTGATGCAAGAGAGCAGATGATAACAGACAATGCTGACCTCTCTCTAATGAGGGGGATAAATATATGTAAATCTCCCACCAAGTTTGCCTTTAGCCCTTTGTGTCAAGGAGGACAGATACACTTTACCTCTACCTCTGCTATACAGCACATACCTGTATTATCAGGACTGCAGATGATTCATTAAAAACGTCCTCAGCTACATGATACATAATTGGTACATCATAAAAACACAGTTTTTTTCTCCACACTTAAAGCAACTTCTCAAAGTACGTTCTTCTGGCCGAGCATTACACAGTAGTGATGCATGTGAAGCAGAATTATGTAGAGCAGTGAAACATTGGTTAATGGCAGTCATTACTGCTCTTAACCAGCACCTGCCATCTTTAACAGATGCTCATAGCATTGAGAGGTACGTTCCATAGATGCACTTCAGCTGGTGTAATGGCATTCATACTTGGTGAAGAGGCATACACTGCACAGTCATACTTTATGTGATGCTCTTAAATGGCTGTTGCAGAGCTCCATAGGGAATATACAACATTCAGCTTTATGACTCGCCAGTGTGGGCATACTGACTAAAGAATGTATAAAATGTATACTTCCAGTCACCAGTTCTGCTTGGCTAAAATACCCAATAAAAACAGACCCGTGTCAGCTAAACACAAATCAAAATGCCTCATACTAGTACTAGAGGTATTGTGGCTTAGGGCTAGCGTTACGATACGTAACATGGTACAGGGGTAACGATTCAATATATTGCGATTTATGGCAATACTGTAAGCAAGGAGATATATTCCGATTTTTTAAATTTAATTTTCAGAAAAATGTCATAGTATAAAGAACACACCAGAAATACACCATTTTAGAATAGGCAAAAAATAACACATTTATACTGCATGCAAAAAATTGCATGTTTTTTGCCCCAAACTGCATGTGATTATCATAAAGTGGGCATGTATGTAAAGGGGAGACTCGTGGGTACCCATAGAAGCCATTTTCATCCACATATCTTGAGGTCAGAGGTCAAGGGACCCCTTTGAAAATCGCCATGCCAGTTTTTCCTCGCCAAAATGTAGCGTAACTTTGGAGCGTGATTTAGCGTTCTTCTCGACGAGCTAGGACAGCTATGAAAGATCGAATACTGGCCGGGCCTGAAGACGGACCGTCAGATTTTTGAGATGTTAGTTAAAAATCTATACAGTTTTTGGAGAATCGATACAGTATCGCACAATATAATAATTAACAATTAACAACAATTAAGCTGCGCGGACCATAAACCACAATATACAGTACATCCGACTCGGCACCTGTGATGCATGTCATTCTCCATCTCTATTTCCCCTAATTTTGTGTCATCTCTTTTTTTCAACAAATAAAGGCAAGAAAAAACAGTGGGGAAGTTTCTGCAGTGGGTCATCAGTGCACACAACACAACTCAAAGCCCAAATTCATGTGGAAACAGTGTAAAAACGATGTAGAGTGGAATTACAATTACATAATCAGGATTGATTCAAATGCTCAGCTGACACAAATAATAATAATAAAAAAATGTCACTTACCTCTAGTATCCAGCCACACGGATAGATTTTATTTTCCATGCTTTAAGATATCCATCTCTGAGATTTCTCCTGTTGGAACAAAGATAATGGAGGTGAGTGGAATTTTGTTAGTGATGATCAAAGTATTGGAAATGTACAGAAATAACAACCCTAAAAAGCAACATGTCTTCCAAGAGAAAATTCATACATTTTACAAGAGAAATTATCCCATGACAGAGTGATAACGGCTTAGACAGGCATTTATCTCACTCTGCATCCCCACATTGTCCACCAAAAGTCCTCTGAGAGGAAAGCGACTACAGGTGTGTTGGAAATGCCTGTCATTTCCCCCACTTCACTTAGCCACTAGAATCTGACGATTGCTGTGATTATTGTGAAGTGCACACGGAAAAAATGATTCATATCTCATGGCTGCAGGACCCTGAGAAGCCGTCTCTGACCTCTCTGGGTCAACAGAGTGCTCTATACATTGCAGTGCTCATGAATGCATGTGTGTGTTAGAGCTTGTGTGCGTGCGTGTATGTACGTGTGCCCAGATGGTGGCTCCTCTGATGGGAGCATGTGTGTGTCGGTGAGCTGTAACTCAAGAGGCTGGATGGAGGACAGACTAAGTGGCTCTCAGGGGAGAGTCGATCGGTTGTTAAAGACAGTGGAGAGGGACACAACAGCCTCAGCGCACGCTAACAGCCAAAACAGACACACAGTCTTGGTTAGTGTAATTGCTATAGACAGGCAGCCATCTGAAAGTCCTCTCTCGGTTGCTCTCTCTCCGACATGCTCACAGAGGCCTTTCACCTTTCTGCCAAAGAAACAGGATGGATTATAGTGACAGAAAAGTAGAAATAAATGGGTAAAATCTATTGCCACCGAGTCTGTGCTCTCGTCTGGGACAGTAATTTACCCACCAACTCTCACACTGGAGATTTTCAGTTGGTAGAGCAGAATATTCTGGTAGATGTACTGTAACAATTAACCAGACAGCCTATGAAAATTTGATGTTGTTTCAAATGAATCCATTCGTCTCTTTGTCCATTACTACAGATTTTTATTTCTCACAACCCTGACGTGTATTCGGTGCTTCTGTCATCACGAGTAAAAGCTTTCATTGTCAAATCAGATGCCTGTGGTACGAGTGTTTGTCACAAGTCATAGCTCAAAAAGCCTGGAGGATCGAAGGAAGGGGGTGTGGTGCCTTCAAAACTTCAACACAATTATAAAATTGTGTCTACCTAGAACAAGATCCCTCCTCTATCCAACACCCACCCCATCCCCATGAAACCACCCTATTCCTGCTACACCCACATGTGAGGCATTATCCATAAAGTGATGAAAGGAGAAGAGGAATGCCAAATGATAACTAAGTCCCTCCGGACATCTCCATCCCATTCCCAACCCTGCCTCCCTTTCGACTGTCCTCTCCACTTACCGTCTCCACCACCACCACCACCACCACCACCACCATCCTCAGAAGGCTGGGAAATGCAGCTGCTGTCAGCTGCCGAGGGCCTCCAGGCTGATCTCTCACTTTCTGGAATGCGCAACGCCGTAATGAGCACTGCCCCCTCCTCCATCTACCATGTTCGTCCTCCATCTTGTTTCCAAGGGCCCCGCTCTCCTCCTGTAACATAGGTAAACAGTACACACACGAGCTGATGAATGGCGAAATAAAGAAGGTAATGAAAATGATTATTTTTTCAAATTCACGAAGAGCAGCTTGGAAGTAAATCCATTTGGTAAATTAACGAGTTTTTATTGAAATAAAGCAGCCCCAAATAATTTGGCACTCCTCAAATGAACCGATTATGAAGAATAAAAGTGCAGCAAAATTGTATAAAAGACATTAATTGCTTTTTAAGGAGTGAAATTCTGTTATTATTAATTAATTTATCTTTTGTTCAAACGCACTACATTTGCAGAGTTTCCACTTAATGATGGAAACTCTCACTAAATGATTGAATCCTCAGGGAGGTATGGTCTGTGTATCAGAGGTTGCATGCAGCTGTGCATGGCCCGCGTGCTTATGTTGACTCGTGACCTCTGAACTCGAGTCATTACTTACACCTGTCAGTCAGTGGAGGCCTGGCCTCTGGAGGGGATTTGTGACAGCTGAAGGGTGAATGTGACATGCCCAGCACCCTAAATCCAACACTCCGTACTCCCCTGTGGTCGCAATAATCATAACTCAAGGGCCGACCTCTGACACGTCACTTATTACACCGGGGAGATGTGTGGGCCTATGTAAAGGGCACAATATGGGATAGTATATCCAGCAAGACGCGTAGCAGCCATTTTGATATATTCTCTGGTCTGAAAGTGAGTATATCCATTCTTGAAGTGAACTCAAAGCATTCCTTGCTCACTCTCACAATGGTATTAGCTTGCTTTACATATTGACTAGTGTAGTGTTTCTCATTTTGACCTGTAGGACTGGTAGCCAGGATTAGGTTAGATTTCCCGCGTAGCCCACGGGGCAGGAGCACAAGAGGTTTAATATCACATGAAATGGGAACTGAGAGGCATGCAGCCTGGTCCCAGACTCATAAATTATAATGGGCTGCATTGTTCAGCGGGGTAGAGACCTGCCCTCAGATACAGTCAGAATGGGAAGCTTTAATCTCATGCCTTTGTGGAGCTCTATATCACCGGGATAATTTGCCAAACGCGACACGGTGGGTGTGGACTAACTTGACAGTTTTCTCCGGCTCGAACTCAACCTTATCTTTGTTTTGTTCTGCAACATTGGAAACCATTAGCAGTATTTATTTTCTCCTTTCTATGTTTGTTTATCTGTGCATGGAACTGTATGTATTCTCTATGCATTACATTCTGTCATCCTATTAGCATATTTGTTCATTCCACTCTCAGCCCATCGCATGGCCCAATCTGTTGTCTATCTATGGGAGATGATTTTTGCTAAAATGAGCCCCCGAAGCAGCCACATAGTGTTGATAATAATGATAGAAATCTAGTTTTCCTTTTGATGCATGAACGCCTTTTAGATTTAATAGCCATATGCTGGAGCTGTTGTTGCGGCTGCTACTGTTATTGTTGTTGATTGTTTTTAATCTTGCCGAGTGTTGGACATCAAACGGACTATCCAAGGCTACCCCTGACTGGGTGATGTACCAGCAGACTCTTAAGGCAGTGTTTGTGCGCGTGTGCATGTGTGTGCATGAGTGTATGTGCAAGTTTACACACAAATGTGAAAGTATGCCAAAGAAAAAATACTTTAAAAATGCATGGATGACTTTTTTATTCATATTTATACACATTCCTGTGTGTGCGTGTGTGCGTGTGTGTGTGTGTGTGTGTATGAAGCCTGTCCTAAATGTGTGTGTGTGTGTGTGTGCTGCTGAACCTCCTATCAGGCATTAGATAAGCTGCAGCCTTGCTGGGTCAGGTCCTTTGAGAATGCAACCTATGGCAACCCAAGACTCAGATAGGAGATTTCTCTCTGAGTCAGGCCAATTACTTCACGTAGCAGACATGAGGTTGGATTGGGTTGGATGTGTGTGTATAGCATGTATATGTGACCTTTATATGAAGCAAGTTTTTTTTTTTTTTTAAATAACCATGTGTCCACCCTTCACCGACCTTGTATGTGCAGGTGAGGGTGGACGCATGGCGAGATCTGTCTGAAGTTCATCAGTATGCTTGTAAGATGAACATTCTGTTCTTGCCTTGGGCATGTTCAGAAACTTGCTGTTATAGCCTTCAACAAAAAAAAACTATTTCTCTGTATTCAGTCCCTGCTGTGCTCAGGTTGGTCTGCCTGCACGGTCTTGACTGCTCTGTCTTCAAAAGGTGGGGCCTTGAAGCTGTTGTCTGAACCTTTGTACTTTATCAGTTTCCACTTGTACTAACAGTTGGTTTACCATTGGGTAGCTACATGTAGATGTTTCTCAGTCTACATGTATGTGGATGCTGGACTATTGGCACCTCTTCTTTGGTTTGCTGCATTCCAACTGATCCTGGTTCCCTTTGAACTCACTAATCCAGGCAACATCTGGGTCAGTATGACTCTCTTTGTTCTTGTCTTTGTTATATTAAACTTGGCAGGTGAGTTTGGAGTTCGAAGTGTTTCTGGAGAGGCACTCGGGCATATTTGTTCATATTTAAATATTGATTATTGAACACTTGTACCCTGCTACACAAATTATTTGGACATAATCTTCTGCCTTCAGTAGGCTCATACGTGGTTCCACATACTGATAAGAAAATAGAGAGCCTCACACCATTAATTCAAGTGTCACTCCTTTTTCTATGCCAGTAAGCCATCGATAATTGTTTTCAATGAAACCATATGGAATGAGATACCATTACAATATCTAATGCAGTGCTTCTCAAACTTTTACTAGTAAACCCCTCAAAGACATTTTTCTTTTTTTGACAGTGTTATTTAAGGTATTTCAAAGTAATTACATCCAGTGCATCAAACACTAGATCTTCTCACTCACCCCTGCTCAACAAAAAAATGACAAAATGACAAAATAAAAAGCGAGACAGCGGATGGATTAGAAATTGTGTTCTCTCACAGTCCTTATTGGGGTTTAGAGTCCATATATTTATCCAGACACCTTAAAGGTGCTAAATATGGGATGTATTTCTATTGCCTCTAAACGGCTCTCAACATGGCGACAGGGAGCCCGCGGCTCGCAACTAACGGTGCAGACAGTGAAACAGTGCAAACAACGGTGAAAGTGCTGACAAAGCTAACAGTGTCACCCTGAGGGGGAACCGGAGGCTGGGTGCTACGCGTCCGCGACGACGCCGCCGGTAGGAACGGCATTATCAGCTATAACCGCCGTATGAGAGCAGTACAGAGTGGCAGCCGCGAGCTAGCCAGTGGGGGACGCTCACATGCACGAACATGCACTAAAGTGCAATGCGGCCGGCGCGGCGATGTCAACAAAGTAGACACAAACTCAGATTACAACACACACAGAGGGAGAGTGACTTCATTCTCTGCTCAGGTAGACATTTCTCCTCTATATCTTTACATAGCCAATAGCTGTCTGCTGCTATATTAATGCTCTGGATATCAAATTTAGCCCCTTTAAAAATGGTCCAAATGTCTGTTGAATTTTTCAGGGGAGCCGGTTCTATCATAGTGAGTTTTATCCAGGTGCAGTGAGGAAGTCATTTTGCCGAGCCACCATTCAAAAGCAGGCGGACCACCGCCAAGTGGATCACCAATTCAAGTCTTTTGGCCATGACCATCCCAAACATACAGTTTTTTGTACATTGAAAGGCAGCAACAGAGCATCGCCGGAGCAACCAAAAAGAACCAGTTCGTAATCCACCTGTTAAAAAGAAAGAAAAGAATGAAAACCAACAAAAAATGTTCTCCCGATATTTAACAAAATGTGAACAAGTTAAAAAGAGTGTACCAAACGTATATCTCAGAGCGGGGATATTTATCAATATGATTTTTTCTGCTGTGTTTTTTGGGGGGGAGTAATGTAAGTGACAAATCACTTTGAAGTCAAGCTCTAGCATTATAAATGTATCCCTCTCATACATTATGAGATATTTCTTTACTCTTTGCTCCATGCCAACTTGAATTGGTTTGTTGAGACTTTGGAGCAAGCTGAGGAAAAAGACAGGAACTACAGATATTAAAAGAGTACTCCAGCAATTTAGTACCCCTTTTGTCACTCCTTTTGAGATAGAGCGGTCGTCCAATAATTAGAAGGTCGTGGTTCGATCCCTGGCCTCTGCAGTATACATGTCGATGTGACCTTGGGCAAGTGAATGTTTATCGCTCCTGATGAGCGGGTGTGTGGTAAAGCACTTTGAGTGGTCGCTGAGACTAGAAAAGCGCTACATAGATGCAGTTCATTATGTACCACCTTCACCAGAAAAAAAGCATTTTTGTGAGGAAAACAAAAGTGGATGACCAGATAGCAAAAAGAAAAAAAAAGACAGAAGTTAACAGGTAGTCTGCCATACTATAGATTGTGATAATCCAGGTGTCTGGGGGAAAAATAAACTAGTTAATGAAACTGTCCCCTGATAGCAGACGCATCAAATTACCTTGTCAGATCCGGTCTGATTTAATGAAAAAATGTGATCCCTGAAGCACCGGGCCTTAAAATAAAAGGATAAAGTTGTCAATTACTGTAATGCATAATATGGGTAAAATATGAATAGAATCACTTAAGGACAGACTTGGGTGTCTGAACAGACTCGAAATGAGTGGATATAAAGTTTGCAACTTTGAAATTGGAGGGGAAGTATGAGTTATTTTGTTACTCTGTGGGCTATTTCAATCCAGGACATCATGTTCCACTGGAATGATTTTCCTGGAACCAATCAGTGGTGCTCTGCATAATCATGCAGATGGGCCAGACTGACTGGATTTCCTAGAACAAAATAAGACTCTAACAGCCTCGAAGGAGAGGAGGAAAGGAGGAGAGGTAAGGAGAGAGGAGACCACAGAGTAGGACAAGAGGAGAAAGGGGGACAAGAAAGAAGGGAGGCAAATGAAAATAAAATAGAAAGATGAAGGGGGTCAAGACAAGGAAGGAGGGCAGGACTGAATAATAAGATAGCGAGATACATTTTTTTAAGAAGAGGAGAGGAGAGTTAATGTAATGACCTGTCTAAAATCGGTGGATGAAAATACAACAGACCGAGATCTAAAAGCAAAGGAACAGAAGAGCGGCAACACAGAGACAACAAACAGAGTAGGAGAAGAAAATAAATCTAGGATGCATGCAACAGGGGAGCGGAGAGGAACAAAAGATAATAGCAGAGCAAAGCTAAATAGATCTCTTGCATCTGTACCCTGGATAGGGAGATGTGTGAGTCTGCACAGCCCTGCCAGATAGATAGGACAGCACAAGATGAATGAGATGGGTAAATGTGCTTGTGCTCATCCTATAACCACCACGGACATTCTGATGATAACAGCAGGTGTGTTATCATCTGTGTGTGTGTATGTGTGTGTTCTTCAAGTCTGTCTTTATCTGTGCGTGCGTCTGTCTGCAAATGCTGATACACTGCGTAGAAGTTGTGGGTGTATAGAATTTTTGTATGATACTACTCAACAGAATAAACCCTGTATAATATTTAACAGCCGCGACAGCGTGTGGCTGGTTTCACCTTGTGAGTATGTGTGGGTGGGCCTAACGGTCCACCTGTACAACTGGCCCATCCTAAACGACCGGGAGAACATATTTTTTTTGGAACTTTTATTTTTAGTTATTACAAGTAACATTTAAATACACAATAAAGACTACAAAACGGTTTCCCTTTCTAAAAAATGTAAAAGACAACATGTATTACGTTACTATCATGTGTGAAGTCTGGACCAAAAACAACAGTTCATGTTTTCTTTTTCAATAAAACATGAACTTTTTAACTATGAACTTATCAACCTATAAACTGGCCTGCAGTGAGGTCGGTCAAGTCTGAGGTCATCTGAGTTTTCATTGGCCCTCACTGGATTACCGGAGAGCAGAAGTGAAAACTGAGAAGTAGGTCTACAGTCAAGTATCTTGCACACAAAACTACGCTGTTTGACATTCCTATCATCACATGCACTGCAATGAAAACACACACATATGTAAAGGAGGCTGTGTTGCATACATCTGAATATGTAGCTCGATATCATTTTTGACTCTGATATATATTTTGCATACACAGCCTTTCAGCGTCACTCTGTTTTCTATACATAAAACATGGAGGAAAAATAAAAACCTCCCCCTCTGCTCTGTAAATGCTGAGTTGTCAGGCTGAGTGACATTTATCTTCAATCCAACTTTACTTTCTCAACAAGTTGCTGTTTTTTATTTTGAGCCTGTGTACGTGTTTATGTGTTTGTTGTGCTTGAAAAATAAATAAATAAAGCATGCTCCATCAAAGTTAGCCTTTGCCGTTTGCCTCACTTCTATGTATAGATCACAGGCAGCTTCTGAGACTGTTTGTAGCCTACATCTGAGCCACGCAGGTACACCGTGGGGGGCAGGGACTCTGAGCATCTCTACAGAGGTGTCTTTGTGAATAAAAATGTGTTGTTTACTTCTATATCAGTCGCCCCACAGAGTAAATGACTTGTACACCTAAACTTCGAATGAGAAAGTTGTTTTTCCCAGTCAAAGGGTCGAAATTTCCTGAAGAGTTCTGAAAAATGACTTAAGTTTACATAAAAGCATAGTACTCCTGTCAGTCTATTCATCCATTCAACCAGCTGATATTGATGTTAAGTCTAATGTTAAGTCCTGGGCCCATTACATAAGCATAGGCCTGATTCCCATGCAATATATCTGTCTTAACGGTCAGGAGCAGACAGCAGAGAGATTATTATCATTCTTATCATAGTGCGTGTTGTGGAGCTCTGCAGATGTGGAGTAAAAAAAACTGCTTATCCATGGCTCTATCTCTTTCAAGAATGTATCCCCAGGTGACTTAAAAGAGACTGACTTCAAAAGCTGCAGGAGTCAGCAGCCTGGAGTGTGGAACACTGAGCTGACCAGCCAGACTCCGGTCTCCTTGAATCTCTCTCCAGCACCTCTACTATCTACACACATCCGGCCTTTTGATGTTTGGACTACAAGGTACCAAAAAAAAAAATGCTTCTAAACTGGTCACACACACTTCATTTGTTACTGGCTCAACTCTTTTAGTTTGCAAAAAGTCTTGATAAAGGAAGTCGACAGATGCTCTTTTATCCCTTGTGTGGCTTGCAGATGCTGTTCTGAAAACTTTTTGTCGAAGAAAATAAAAACTATGATGGTTCCGCAGCTATTGTGCATATTTTTCCATTTCTCCAACAAGGTTATGACTATATTTGTGGAAACAGCATCTAAGATCAAAAGCCTCTGGGTGGGTATTTCCCATGGCAGCTGTTGACTGACATTTGATAGCCAGCGTAGCTAGGAGACCTGATGTCAACTTCTGTGGTGCGTTATTGACGGGAACATGTCATAGCCCTGAAGAGCCGACATAAAGGTAGACATTTTATCCCCTTTTTCAACAAGCCCACGTGTACCGCAAGTGATTAAATACGTCTGTCCTTTTACTACAAACATTTGGTAGAACCCATTGTGCAGTTAAAGCAGCAGTGGGTAGAATTGGAGCAAATATGATTAAAAAAAAGTATTTTTTATAAAACGGTCACTATATCCTGACAGTAGTGCATGGGACAGGTAATCTGAAAGAAACCACGTGCCTCTGTGTCCTCCAGTGCTCCTAATGTCATCTGCACGATTTCACAGCAGGAGGAAGACGTCTCTGAGCAGCTGTCAATCACACGCGAACTCCGATCAAACGGTCAAACTAGGCAGCGCTGATCAAATATGAATCAATATTCTGTTACTGTAATGCCTATTTCTCCCCTCAAATGTTTTCAGAAACATCTTGTGGTGTACTGTTTAGCTGCAAAATGAGAAAGTTTGCTCCGGCTGGTTGGCGGGGCTTGGTATGTCACAAACTTTCAAGTTGTCGCATTTTTAGGAATAAAGTCGCTAAGAGGGTCTGAAAAGTCGCAAAATCTGGCAAGAAAGATACTGTGTGTGTGTGTGTGTGTGTGTGTGTGTGTGTGTGTGTGTGTGTGTGTGTGTGTGTCTGTGACAATAGTCTGTTACTGTCTTTGCAGCTGTGCGCGCGACGTGAACCATCGTTCGGCACAGAATCGGTTATATCTGAGACTGAGTGGCCGCTCACTGGTCGATCGATCGGTGCTCTAGTTTATAGCTGTGGCTGCAGGCAGGGTATATATGAGTGGTCAGAGTTTCTTCAAAGTACAAGCGTAGAATCCCAGAATAGAAATCTGATTTTATGTTTTGTGCTTGCACAATAAGAGATCCTCATAAAGAAAACCTAGTCAGAGCTCTATTCCTGAGGCTTTTTCTTCATTTCCTTTACATGTAATGTGATTCTGTCGATGCAAATAGATGCATTATCCTGTACTTCCTTGCTGTGATGCTAAAGATTACACTTGGGTTTATGGTGTAATTTTCTCGCGTGTGAGAAATTTTAACATTTTAATGTAGTCTGTGCCTCTTAATGACAGCATATAATAGATCATATAAACACACATGGTTGATTCCGCCACCAGATTTTCTTTTCTTCCTGGCAATTTCAAAAAGAAATGGCATGTTTCATTTGTAGAAGTGCCAGAGGTATTAAAAATAGGTATTTGGTAGCTTGTCAGGGTGACAGGCATTGAAGCTGGGACTTAACAACAGTCCCTGACAATGGAACCATTTCAGAGTTTTCAATTAAACATTTTGTAGGCTCCGTAGTGGAAGCAAGCCTCGCTTGAACGACATATTGAGAACTCCACCTGGCAGCAAAATGAGAAAGCCAACATGATTTGCATTCTGTGGCAGGGCTGTTAACTTGTCATCAGCGGCGCTTGACAATTGAATGAAAATAAACATCTACAACCTGCACTCTGTGGAGTTAAAATCCAATTTAAGTTAGGAGTCTGAAGAGGTTTTTGAAACATCCATTATTGCCTTGTTCTCTTGTTATTTTCTCTTTTCTTTTTCACATTCAGAGTATGATTTCGAGTTAATTTATTATTGACATTCACCCTGCACTCTTGTTTACAAACACCAGCTAGAGATACTCCCGTCATGACAGCTACGTATTGGACGATGTGATGAAGCTGAATTCAGCCGAGTCAGAATTGTGTAGTTGGGGAAAAAAAAAAAAAGCCTAATGTTTGTCCAAATAAACTGTTGTTCTAATACAGTATGTGCACATATTGATATCCATGGCACAGCTGACTGTTTTCTTGTGATTATGTGTGTGTACTGTATTGGGAAGGAAGAGTTGTTATTTAAAGTCAAATTGTAATTTAAATTTATTTTTGCTAAGGAATCCGTATATATGTCCTTGGTGTTTTGGGTACTTATTCTGTTCTCCAGGGGATATGCATTTATCCTTCCGACTGACAATGTCGGTAATATGATTGGTGCAATATCTGTGTGTGCAGGCACTAATTTGTAATATCACTTAAATTCTAACGGCCACACAGACAGTTAAACAGTTTCTGTGTCCATGGAGGTTATCTATGGAGGATCGAGGTTGTTGTCTCATCTGCGATTTCAGCACTCTGTACGTTCACTTCCTGTCATGATACGAACCACAGAGTAACGTACAGTTAGTGCTGATGTTACAGAACTACTTCGTTGCTGTCAGTTTTGACTGTCTGGTCATTTGCCAACTGGCCCCATAAAAGAAAGGCAGCTAACGCTAGCTAGAATGCCCTCCTTCGTATAATGTTAGAGGAACAGTACACAGAGCCGTGCGGGAGCTGCTGATGCCTCAGCAGGTGTTGATGTTACATGAAAGAAGAAGTACTGTCTATAGGGAACATGGATGCATTATACTGGACTTAGAGGCATAGTTTGGATGTTTTAAAGTGGGGTTGTATGAGGTACTTATCCATAGTCAGTGTATTACCTACAGTAGATGAGAGTTGGCACGCCCCGAGTTTGGAGAAACAGACAAGAGTACTGACACGGAACCAAATCAATGTACTGCTGTGGACGGGACCGATCCAGCTACATGAGTCAGTATTGTCCCGATATCGGTGCATCCCTAGTCCAGGCGGAGCTAGTCATGCCTACCGCTAAATGCTGTCATGTGAAGTTGATGTTGAATAAAAGTCATCAACGTACTCGCATTAGTCATCAGAGTTTTTTTAAAGAACCTAACACGACAGCCTACATGATCTATTTATAAAGTTATTGTGTTTACCCACCCTGTCACCGGCCCTCTCGGCCCAACAACCAGCGCCGGCCCACTGGGACACTTCCCATTTCTCCCGATTAGCCACTCCGTCTGTGATCTCTACTATGAATGGCTCCCCTGACGACAGTTCTGTACATTATAATCCCACTTACTGTCATGTAAATCTCGCCTTACAAGAGGAGACACAGAAATCCAGCATCGAGTGCTGAGAAACTAGGTGTAATTCTTTCTGAGAAGAGAGGAGAGGATGGCACTGCAAGTCTTGACAGCACTGAGTGTTCTCTTAACATACACACTTGTGCCTTGACCACCTGCTACACCCTCCTACTGTAGAGAGACAAACCGATAATGGTGTCACTGTTGAGGAAATGTTTCAAAAGGAGGAAAATTCTCTGAGGCAGCAACTTGTAGTCAGTTTTTTTCTAGCAGACCAACAGAGGCATTTGAAGAAACAAGAATGCATCAAAGTCTGTTGATCATGCCTCCTGATGCAGAACAGGTACCGATTTTCTTAAGGGTTTAACTTTGTGTGTTGGTATTAGTTGCCATTTAAGATCAGTTGTAATCACATTTTCGTCTCCTATAAATAAAAAGCAGGGAACAAAACGCAGCCAGCAGCACTTATGTTAGTGTGTATGCTTAGGGTGCAATAGTGCTATGCCTCTTTTTCAGCATGTGTGCTTAAAAATGTCCTGTGCATATGTGACTTGAGCAACAGTTGAATCATAAAATTATTATTAGGGCTGTCAATCGAATGAAATATTTAATCACGATTAATTGCAAATTAATCACACATGTTTTATCTGTTCAAAATGTACAGTAAAGGGAGATTTGACAAGTATTTAATACTCTTATCAACATGGGTGTGGGCAAATATGCTTGCTTTATGCAAATACATGAATATATTTATTATTGGAAATCAATTAACAACACAAAACGATGACAAATATTGTCCAGATACCCTCACAGGTACTGTAATTAGCATAAAAAAATATGCTCAAATCATAACATGGCAAACTCTCTGTCAGAGTGTCAGTGTGCTGTCTTGACTATGAGTTGCCCAAAACTGCATGTGATTATCATTTCATTATCAAAGTGGGCATGTCCAATAGCTTCCTTAGGTTTTCTAGTTTTATATGATGCCATTATCTTCACTTCAGCTTTAAAACTGACCTCGCAACCGAAAGTTCGATTGCGTTAATGCGTTAAAGGAATTAGTGGCGTTAAAGCGATTTTTCGTTAATGCGTTATTCATTATTTTTTATTATTTTCATTAACTTTGACAGCCATATTTATTAGACATGTACGGTTTGTGGACACATTTACATGTGTATATATCCTAGCATGCACATTTTGTTTTCTTCCTGTTATTTTTCATTTGTAAACACTTTCTTGACCGCAGATAAACTTTCTGCGCTTTCTACGTGTCACAAGTGGCCATTTATCAAGTGCTGTGTCTTTTTCAGAGGAAACATGTTGCAGCAGTTCATGTTCTACATTGTTAAAGCTACCCTAAAAGAACAGCTCTGAGCACTCCGAGCACACTGAGTTTTATTGCAATATTTGTACTGCATACTCTCCCTGTGCAGCAGCTCAACATCTGTAATGCTAAAAAAATCACATTGATCAACACATTGAATGTGCAATAAGCCAGAGGCAACCAACTTCCCTCCCTCCCATCGTGGACCTCACAAGAGTACTGCAATACACATTCAGTATGTGTGGATGGGCTGTCTTCAGACATTAGACTATACAATACATATACAATACAATAAAAAACATCTTACGGGGTTTAGTTTGACAGGGATGGAAAACAGCTGATGGGTCGACTATCTTTCACTAGACATGGCCAGCTAATAATACACAGTGCATAGAGGGATAATTTGATACTGCAGGCTGAGAAAGTGTTTACATGAATGCCCACTTGCAGAATGCAAGTATAGGGAAGACTGTAGTCTTTCCGATATTTGAATGAAGGGAACTGCTTTTTTAGCCTTGCATCCAACAGAGGAAGAAGTGGAAGAGGAAAAGAAATAAGCAACAAAAAGGGGAAATAATATAAAACATATATAAAAACTGGATTATTGCCTCGAGGCAACATGATGTTCCCAACTCTCCAAGGGAGCCACCCAGTTGAGATCTATACATCGTGATACCTGCAGCTCCCAACATGCAGTCTCAGCATGTGAGGTCACCCTCGCCCCCAGTACTTGACAGAACAACCAGTTTTGCCACAAACAATTTGGCTTATAGCGGCCTTTGTAGGGGCCACCATAATGAGGCATCCTGGCGAGGTAACAGCTTCGTATTGGTGGTGATTTTAGAAGCTGAGGTCGCTCGTCATCATAATGCCTTTTGAAAATCGTAACAGTCACAAGCAACGACTTGTCCATCAAATGCACACATGTGGCTAAGGCGAGTCTGTTCCTTTATTATTCGATGTGTGTCAAGCCTCTGGGAGGAACGTCGATGCCTGTCTCGCTGTAGGGGAGGGAGCTCCGCCATTACAGCATCGTGTGGCCTTGTCTAATTGTCTCACAGCATTTTTCTTACCATTCATCGCCCCTGGATGAAAGGGAGAGGAGATGGGGGCCGAGAAGAAGGGATTGTTAATCCTCCATTGCATATGTGGGAGAGATTCTGAATTCAACGTGGGAGCAGTGAGTAAGAACAAAAGCCACCACAAAAGGTGGAGGTTTTTGGGAAACTGAAAGGGAAAGAGAGAGAGGGAGAGACAGACGTTCGTAGAAGCAGATAAATAACAGGGTGCTCTTCTAACTATGATGCTAAAACAATCACACATGTGAGGGTCAGCGTGTTTTCACTCGCACTCCAGATTTTAACAAGAGACAGATGTGTGTGGCACTACTGTAGACAGAGCCTCCAGTGTGATCACAGAGCATCGCTCGGATATCACACAAAAGAGAGACGGAAGAGGGGAAAAAAAACGAGAGTAAGAGGAGTTATGTTTCTTTTCTGCTTTGAAGGCGTGTGGGCAGACAGACACAGGAGATAACTATCCCTAGGAGAACTCTGTCACCTAATCACTACTCCTCCTTCTCTACACTCCCATCTTCGTTTGAACTCCTCATTTCTTGCACTTCCTTTTCTTCCATGATTAGTAGTGTCCTCTCAACACCTGCCATATTTCTCAGACAAGTCGTCATTAAGTGCAGAGAGAAATTTGTTTCAAATTGAACACTGAGAGCGCTCTAAGAGTGTTTGTGCAGGACTGTCAGGCTTTTTAATTAAGGTGGCTTAACAAACATGTTTTCCTGCTGAACAAAACAATACAGGTCCTTTCAGAGTGTCTAACTGTGAACCGTTGATAATGGCTGCACTGTACTGCGAGCGATTCATAGGACAGACTTGACATGAATGGCGGACATCAAAGGAAAACAGGCATAATAGAATCTATCCCTGAAGGCTACAGTATGTAAAGCAGATTACATGTATGTGGGTGAGCGTACATGCAATCTTAGCCTTGTAGTGCAGGCACAGTGACACAAGCAATCTCACTGATACAAGTGAGTTTTCCATTTTTTTTCTTATATATATATATATAATAAAAAAACAAGTGTTTTTCAGAATAAATCTGAATATAGTTGCATAGCAAAAAAGATACCATTACCTTCCTGGTTGATCCTATTTCTATTTCTATATAAACAGGCACCATCTTCGTAATCTTTAAATGAAACAAAACCCTACCCACACAATTCAATTCACTTTTTAATAAACGCCATACTAATTGTTACTTCTGAGTCTGAACATTTCACTTTGAGAAACAAACAGAGAGTCTTAAACAGCCACGTTTAATATTTTAGCTGGTAGTGGGAGTAGATGACACAGAAATAGATGATACACGTATTAAATAGTCTTCATTACAGTTTTTCATTAGCATGCAGTGCACTCAGCAAGCTTTCATGAATTCTTCATTCATTAGGAGATGTAATGAAGTCTTTCTTGTAATTTGGCCCATCAATAATTAGGAGACCTCACTGAATGGTCTCTGAAATGGTGGCTGTGAGAAATCCTATACCATTAATATTGCATTGAACTCTTTCAGGCTTATTAGCAAGGCTAGCTCCTTAATGAGCCAATAGTCCTTAGTATTGTCAATATTTTATCCTTATGTACCTTCGTCGATTGCGATGGGTTTTCAAGCGTTAATGTTAATGACCCTGAACATGGGGGTCAAGAAGTTAATGGAAAGCTGTTTTTCAGCAATAAGAATAACTGAAGACCAAAATGTTTAAAAGTTGATCTCTATAGAAGTTAGTAATTGGGTCACTCCAACTGTGAAATGCATTTCAAATCTTTCATATCACCTTTGCCGCAGTATGCCAAATCTTTTTTTTGCTTTAGAGATATAAGAGAAGAAATGTTGCACTCTGTTGGGCATACGGCCATCCAGTTTTTAGTTTTAAGTGCATAGCAGCTTAATTTCTCTTTCGCTTTGATTTGAATCTGGTCAAGATCCATATGAGCGCCTGTTCTATGTAAAGCAGGAGAGAAGTCTTTCATTTCCTCGCAGCGTTCTAATCAAAACTCTCCTAGTAATTACTGACTGAGGAGAGTCCAGGTACTGGCAACGGAGCCAGGGGCATTCATACGCTCTTTAATGGTACCACTTGTTTACAAGCCGGAGTCCACCTACACACACCACTAATGGGCTGCACATAGCCCAGTCATGAATATGCATTCTCACCTTGGCTGCTAGTTTGAAAAACTAGACCACGGAATGAAAAGGAACCACAAATGGTGTCTCTCTGTAATTGGCTGTCAGCAAAGGTAATATGCAAATCTCAAGCCTTTCTACCCATGGTATTGTATTGAATGGAGAGCTGCTTTTTGATATGTCTGAATAGGCCTTGATCAGACTGCAGTCACTTGGATTAGACTTAAAAAAAAACTGCTTTATAGCTTTTATTTGGTTTGTTGTTGTCAGTTGTCCAAAACAAAACTTTTGTTCCTGGCTATACCAATGGTCTGCATGATAACGCCTTTTCTGTCCAAAGTCATGACTGAAATTTATTGCTACTACGTAAAAAGGAAATTACAAGCTGCTGAGCTTAGAAGAAAGCACATTAAAATATGTGTGGTATCAGAAACAATTAAGGTGCTGGGTGACACAAAAAGCAACCACGAATTTGAATAACCACGACCATTAATCGTACATCAAACACACCCAGAAAGAAACTTTTGTCATTGTAAGTCACATCTCTGTCAGCATGCAATGATGGAAAACAATAAAGATGTTATCCTCTACACAGCACCCTGACAGCTATTGAGCTGTCATTATACGATCATGAAGTCATTTCCATGCCTAACTTGAAAGCATATTATTATGATTAAAAACATCAGCGAAATGTCAATCAATGCCATGCCATTATTGCCTCATACTCTGTCTCTGGAGATACCCGCATGCTCCGGTTCCATTTTCCTGTCCATTTTCTATTATGATCCTATTATCATCACAGTGGGGGGCATTTTATTGCATGCAATTTAAGTGTTGGCTTTAACTTTCTTAACAAAATGACGTGTGACATGAAGTAGTCATTTATAGTAGTAGTAGTAGTAATTTATTTTGGTCCTTATTAACAATTTTCCAAAAAGAATGCACATAAAAATAAATGCATTCAATTAAAGGCGAAACAAAAAATATTGACTGAAAAGGTGTAGGCTGAAGCTTAAGCTTATTATACGTATCCTTTTTACATAGTATATTCTAAAGGCAACCCTTTCACCACTAAGTTTATCAACCATACTAGACAGGCATGATGCTAGTGAACGCACAAGAATGACATTTTCGTGTGAAGGTTCCACTACATTCATCCACAAATAGTACAGTACCGTCTAATATTAGATTAAAGTATAAACCATAATATTGTGTTATATTTACATAGGAACTCTTGCTTGCCCATATAGAGGTTAAAGTGAAACGTTATCAACAAAACGGCACCATTGTGACGAATAGGAGAGGCATGTCTTTATTCAATTAACATAAAACACCTGTAAAACTTGGTTTTAACGTATTTCTCTATATCTCTACATGACTTAATAAGCAACAATTAAAACTAAAGTTAGGGGAAAAACATCTATTGATATTATTTATTAAGGGTGTCCTCGAATGAGAATTTCCATCGCCGAATCTGACTGGTCAAGTCTTGCCTATCGTTGACTGATCGTCAATTTTTGCTCAAAGCTTAATTTATCTGGAGAAATATTGCAAAAACAACAAAAGTATTGGCCGAGATAGACGTGACTATAGCTTAGCTGTTGTTTCAGCATAATGGGATATATCCATAATTCGACTGTGAGATGTGTGGCAGTTGAATCGGGCTCCTTAGATCTAATTGTCGAATAGTCAACTGTTCAGGATCACCCCTATTATTTATTAAGTTCTTCATCTAATCTGCTTCAACGGGACTATGTGGGTGTGGCTTGATCAGATTTGATTGACATTGCCATTTCCCTGGTAACATAAGCCAACAACCAGTGCCAACAACTCCACAACTGTCATCACACTCTGATTCCAATACTTGCATTGCTAAATACTGATTGGTACACAAAAACATGTGACATCGCCTTTTCCAACAAAGCCACGCCCACCCCACATTAGAAGAGCATAAACAAAACACAAACTTCTCATGGAATATGATCAAAACTGTTCTAAATTGTTCATGTATAATTCATGTAAAGGACCTAATGGATCATAGTAAGAGGCTGATTGGGAAATATATTTTAGGTCCTTTAAGGGCAGATTTTAAAGTTTTTGCAGGTTTAACCACCCTGTGGTCCACAAAACAATATCAAAAGACACCCAAGATGAGTGCTTTCAGAAATACATATATATTTTTGAAACTAATATTCCAATTTTAAATAACTTTCTCCTAAAGTACTTTGAGAGAAAATTCAAGACACACTGTGCACTGAAACATTGCTGACTATATGGGCTGCCTGTAGAAGACCTTGACTCGGACTCCAGAGTGGTTAAAGCTGCCCAGGGTGCATACCTTATCTGCATATTCGTGGCTCTGCATTTCTCTTGCTTAAAAGCATGGGGGCTCGCTAATCAGACTTCCCAGGTCAAAGGTTACAGAGCTGGAGGAGAGAAGGAACCTCCTGGGAAGGGCATGTCCAGATGTGGCTTTCCATTCCTTCACATCTCTATTTTCCATCATTAGACCTACGAGAATGGCTAAATAATCTGTTCAAGGATATATGAATTGTGTATTTTTCTCCAATATGTTGAGGCTATTTGTGAGGTATTTTACATTCACACACCACCACTTCAACAATTGATGCTGACAAAGGATTTGTCACGGCTGTCCTTATTATTGTCAGTCAAAAGATTAAGAGCTGACACAAATGCCGCTCCGTTCTATATCTCTCTGGTTGCGGTTAATCTATGCTATTGTGTAGAATGAAGTGGGAAAAGCCCCTGTTTAAAGACGGCTGTATTCTACAAAACACATCATCAATTACTAAACTCTGTCTCTTTGATTTATAAGTGGTCCATGAGCAATATCCCCACACACGGGCAGCCTCTTCATCATCTTCAATTACAGAGAGAGGACATCTGTATCTGCGAACGCATGCTGAGTTTGCCTGCTTTAAAACTCTAGCAGCAAAAAAAGCAGAGTATTTGGGATATATTCAAACAAATATTGATGCATATGGTCTGTGTGTGCAGTCTGAAAGATGTAGCATTGGCGACATAAGTACCACCAGGCAGAATGGGACACAAAATCATGATTTGAGCTGCTTTGTGTCTGATTGCAGAAGCATGGCAGGCACAGGGTGAGAGCTGAGGAAAGCTTAAGGCCAGTCCTCACCCACAACATTCTGCTCAGAATGAAATATATTCCCAATCCCGACTAACTGCATTATCCAATTTCCGTCCATAGCAGTAAGAGATAATAAAGCGAGCAAATGCGAATGTAAATGCTCTGGTACATGATGCATAATTGCCCTATTAATTGCTTGTTTGCTGGGCTTTGGTACAATATCTCAGAGCTCGTCCCGGCGGGGTGATACTCCCCTCTTCTCCCGGCCTTCCTCGCTCTTCTGTCCTCCATCTTCCTGTAGCCTGTGTTTATGTACTGAGGCAGAGAGCAGCAGTCTCATCACCATCATTTGGATGAGAGATGGAGTCATCATCAGCCAAGTCCCATCGCTGCGGCCCCACCACATTTGGAAGAAGGGGGGGTGCTGTGTTACTATGACGACCACATCAAATTGGTCAGAGTGAGGCCAGTCAAGCCAAAAACTTTGAGCTTTTTTTCATTGTATTTTTTCCCCCTCTATGACCGTTCTGATATGCTAATCTATCAGCAGCAGTAGCAGTGGTGGTGGTGGGGAGGGGGGCGCTGGGTGAAGAGGGGGAATAAAATTGTAATAAGGCAGCTGTGAGGGACACCAATCTGCAGGGAAAGCTACTTTATGCAGAAATCCAATTTAAGAGATTGGCTTAGCGACTGAGTCATTGAAGGTAAATCCAATGGTAATTATAGGTAAATCAAAGGTGAAAGCATGCAAAACACTCCCGTACACAACTCTCCCTCTCTCTAATTCACTCTCTCTCCTTCCCCCCGCTATACTCATTACCACATATCACTATGTTGCTCACCAAGAGAGACAGGGGCAGAGTGCGTGGCATGAAATATAAGCATCACCATGGATTTTAGCCTTCATGGTGCACTGATGCTCACCCTTGCATCAAGCTAATGACAGTTCAGTAATTAAACAATATCCTCTCATTTCAATGCCACTGGACAAATTAATACTATCTTAATACCTTTGTCCCTGCCAATCAAATTCATCCAGCTGTTGTTGAGGTGAGAAAACAAGCAGGGACATTTTTCTTTTTCAATTGTGTTGGCATCTGACCTATGAAAATATCCCTCCCTTTTCTAATAACCCCCATACTATATCATTAACTAAAATCTAAAGCAGGGATAATGATGATAGCGAAAGTGTGCCAAATCTAACACCTCCTGCTGGGTGAGCGCCAACTTCCCACTTCCCGCTGGGAGAGGATGATTGTGAGTGGAAGGCAACAAAAACACAGCCAAAGGAAGCAACTTATCAGACAATAGCAGAGCAACACTAAGAGCACAAGGTATTTTTGAGACTCTGACATATAATCCATGGTTTGACATTATGGAATGACATTTTAGAGTTGCTTCCCTGCTTCCCTATTTGTTCTGCCCTCTGAGAGGCACAGTAATTTCTTAGATTGTAGATAGAGGGCTAATAAATAGCAGAGCTAGCGGCTCACAAGTCATTTATCCTGACCTTTTATTTCAGGCAAAAATCAATTTTCTGTTAATATGCCACTAATAAGGAGACACCTTTCATTTGTTTGGCCCTCAAACTGCATTGACACTTTTTAGCAGGGTTATGACCAGACCTCCCACAATTGTATTTTGATTTGTTGACTGAAATCAGCCACTTTGAAATGGTTCACTGAGAGCTGTAAAGGTGAATGTTACAGGGGAAGACCATCTAAATTAAGAATCCCAATATGTTACTTCCATGGCCTAGGAAAGTTCAATCAATATTTGTGAACATGAGCTACTCACTCTCAAATCCAAAAACTAGAGAGCTAAAACTCAAACTTGCGATGTCATAGGGTATAACGTCTGGCGTTGCTCCATAGACAATGAATGGGAGACTGATTTTGTGGACCCAATGAATGTTTGTTTTCTTTTTTTTTTATACCCAAATGACGTTTTTGAGAGATTTTTCTATTGCAGTGTTCTCACTTGTGAAACAGAAAATGTACCCATATACTCAGAAAATTCATGCTCTCAGTGTCATCTGTAACATCTCTCGCCATTCATTGTCTATGGAGCAGTTACACACTTTATACTAGGGATGCACCGATACCGGATGGGATACTGGGCCGATACTGACTCAAACAGCTGGATCGGATATCGGTGACAATGGGGCCGATCTGGTCAATTCAATTTTATGTTTGCTATATACATTATATACTGTAATTTAAATTCCTGTTTAAGTTTTGATCAATTTGTTGCTCCATTAAAAGGTTTACACTTGAGTTGTAATTCCTGTTAATTATGAAGATTTTTTTACCAAGTTGCTGGGGTACGATTTATTATTTCAATAGTAAATAACAAGCGTAGTTCCCCTTTAATGTGACAGCCGAGTGTACGGCACTATAGAGTACAAACACGAGGAAACGCAAGCACAGAAATTCACAACTCAAACATTTGGACGCCAGATTGTCTACTGACAAGTTAAACTTAGCACACCTGTGGAACATGTATACCCTTTTTTTTCTGTTTTCTCCTTTATCGATTTGATAAGCTGTTTACAGGCTGACTTCTTAAGACTTACAGATGGATGTGGTCTCGAGTGATATAATAAATGTCTAAATATAACCCACATGATGGCAGTAAGATTAACGAAATTATACAATAACATGTTAGAAAAGTAATAACTGTAACTAACACCGCTGAGGCACTAGGTGAGGCAAGGCTTTATTTCCACAGGACTATCATTATATGTCTAAAGGGAAAGATAGTGGCATTGGATCCTGCGGTGCTGCTTCTGTATGTGTGTACCGCCACTGTATGGAGTCTAGAGAGTAACAATGAGTCAGTTACAACATAAACCGAAGGGTATTTCAGTGCCTTCATATCTGTTTAGTGTGCATTATCTCTTCATTTTTGAATATTGTCTCCGTTTACGGTTTCATCCCTCGGCTGAAAGCAGAGGGCTGTGTATTTGGTTTCACCTCTTGGAAAATAGTGTCAACCCTGTAATAAAACAGATGCAACCCTGTGACAGAATCATTTATTTACGTTGTCAACATGGCATTTACTCTTATTTCAGCCTATTTCCAAACCTTCAACTGCGTAAACAGCGGGAGAGTCATATTAAAAAGTCAATCAGATAGCAAATCAGATCACAGTTAACATTTGGTCCAACTTCCCCCTGAACCGCTGTCACTAGGGAAACCTGTGTGCAGGTAAGCTGATTGGAATCTACAAGGCTTGGGGACTACTGGGAGAGATGGTTGGAAATGCATAGATAACACAGTGCTGTGATCAACAATTCGGGTCAATAGAGACTGATAAAAGGAAGTGAGATGAAGCTTCTCTGGCAAAACAATCATATTCAACCATAATGCACAAGTTGCCCGTCATGCATGCATCAAAGACAGTTTTAAAGGCCAATGATTTGGTTACAAAGCAACCTGGTTAATCTCGAAGCGTTTGGGGTGAAGACATATCAACAGACCTGGTGTTATCCACCATCTTCCATGTGATTTATTCTCTTTCTCTCCCTGGAGAAACATAAAGAGACTGTGAGTGGGATCCAGGAGGCCCAGCCAGCTGCATTATGGAGATTTGAGCCACCAAAACATTTCTGCAAACATGCGTCGAGATCACAAGTGCCAGCCTCGCTCATAGCACAACAACCTTGTATTGTCAGTGCATCCCTCCTTGTCTGCATTTCTACCCTTCTCACTTACCTCCACTTCCCAATTTATATGTAAATTCCCTCCTTCCTTAAACAATGCTATATGCACATCTATCCTTTGGCGACAGAGACCCAAAAGCCTACAATGAAAAGCCGGAGCCCTCATGGAAAGCAGCCATGTGAGTCATTGCAATTTAGTACTTTAACTGTGGCCTTGTGAAAACACCTAATGACACCTAAGAGTGCACATTTTCTACCATCAGCGGCAGTTTGGGACTAAAAATATCATATGTATGTAACAACCAAAGCTGGCAATAAAAAAAGAAGAGATTTAGGGACGAGCTCTCTGTTAAACAGGTGCGTGTGTGTGCTACACATCAGTGTTCCAAGTGCAATTTTCACTGACTTGGCAGTACAGGGAAAATCAGGTGGGTGTAACAGATAAAGATGATGTTTCATCTTCCACTGTACACATTTTACCACAACAGTAAAACCAGACCTTGCACAATGTCAAGACTAGATCCGACTCTATCCACCCATCTATCATCATCCATCCATCTATCTGCTCAACACTCACACACTCTCATACACTGATCAAATATGAAAATTAATGCACTGTAATTCGCATATATCCCACAAAATCAATTTGTGTGAAATTAGCGTAATCGTGAACCAGGAAATACAAATAGCGGCGAACACCGCATATGAAGGATGTCGGGGTGGATGGGTGGGTCACTGGACTTTCGCCCAGGAGACCGGCGTTCGTGTCCCGTGCAAAACCAGAAGTCAACGTTGATTTATTTGTCACGTAAGTTACTTAAGTTATGCCACTTAGTTATTATTAGTTATTTATTAGTCACTTATTAGTCATTTTAAGCCAAACCACAATCTTTTCCTAAATCTAACTAAGTAGTTTTCTTGCCTAAACCTAAGGAAGTTGTTTTCTGTGAAGAAGGAAGTTTATTTTGAAAAGACTGTGTAACGAGCGTAAATTGACACGTGTTGCTGGACATTCGTAGGAAAACGAATGAAAAAGGAGGAACAACTTTTTCATAAGATATCTCACGAACCGTTGTATGAAAACACGTTGATTGTTCTCACCCCCTTTTGTACCTTTCTATGAAAAATAAAGTTAACCATGCAAACACTAGAGAATCACAACAAACTCGAAAGAACAACTGACACAAATTAGACCACAGACCCCCATTTGCTACGATTTTGTCCCAGGGTCCCCCATCTGATAGGATTTTTGCTATTAGATATTTAATTACAGAAATTGTATGAAATCCATGACCAAAATAGTACATTGTATCATTGTGTTTATTATTCCCCATTTTTAATGGCGACCCCCTGGGGGACCCCGGACCCCACTTTTTAAACCACTGCTGTATAGTATGTCTATTTGCATTGACCCACACAAACGCATTCACATCGTATTGGCAATTCCAAGAATTCCATTATTTTCGTCCTCCAAGGAGTACTCTGTACTAATGATCATTTATTGATACATTCATTAAACATTTATCAACATGAACTAATTGCCATTTGCTAGCTTTTAATGATTTATGACCCCAACTTAATGTGGTATTCTTTGTTTGATCACACAACATTGGAGTCGGTGTAACAGCACCTGTTAAAATGTCACCCCCCATAATCGGCAACAAATGTGCCTCTTAACGCGTTTGTTTGTTTCTTTTTTTTCTGAACTCCTCAGTGGGAAAACAAAGGAGGGCGTCTAATGGGACTACTGTCCAAAACAAACATTATATTTGCAGGATTACCCCATGCTGAGCTTGAGGGCTTTGAGGAAAAATATCTTGATAAGAAATTCAAAGAGCTTGCAAGCTTTACTTGATGCCTTACCACTGTGAGGTGAACGGCCAAACAATATTTTGATGGATATGTTTTTAAACTTTTCACTTTGGATAAAACCCCACGGCTCAGACTGCAGCGCCTGTCAGCAGATGGTGGTCAAAAAGTGCTAGCTTCATCAAACATTTATAATTCACCACTTTCAGGGAACAAGCTCACTTCTTAAAGCAAGGAGTGTTAAAACAGAGGGAGTGATTTGAATGTTGGTTAAGTTCCACTTGAGACTAAGCTTGATGGTTTTGATTGATGTTATTGTGAGTTTATAGTCTTCATTTACATGGGTAGATCACCTTGACCACAAATATCCAACCAAAAAATACATCCACATGATGTTGCACATTTTAAGACCTTATGTACACTTGTAGAATATTTGAGTAATTGGCTGAAGAGCGGGGACTGGTGTGGTCTGGATGCTCTGCGGAGCGTTAAACGATGTTGAGAGGGTCTGCTGTGGTGTTGAGCTAATACAATTTGTTTCCTGTGCCTCTGCTGCTTTGCTATGCTGGATTAATTTTCTGCTTTCACCGCTCTGCCTCTATCCATCTGAAAGGGGGTAAGCCACCAACCACCAACAGAAAACGCAGAGACCAGTGTCGAGCTCAGCACTCTGTCTTCTTACACTGTACACGCACATGCAAGGGCACCGGCGTGCACTCACGCACGCACGTCTCTGCTGTGTGTACGGTGACCGATTTGCCAAATGCTCCATTGCTCAAGCGCAGAAAGGGATTAATGTTTTGGCAGCTGGCCCTCTAGATCTCAGTTCACAACGCCCACCTTCCCGTACCCTTCCTTCAATACAAAAACACATCCTCAGCATCGTCTCATCTACATTTGCCTCTTTGTCAGCACTCATTCTTAAGGGCAGACAATGACTTTTTACAGCTCAGATGGAGAGAGGAGCAAATGGAGAATGCAGGCTGAGACGTCAGATACAGAATCGAGAGCGGCGCGGCGGAGAGGGATTTAGCGGGGGAGAAATGCATGAGTGTGTGAAAAGGGGAGAGAGAGCGAGAGGCAGGGATGCAGTAAGGACTAAAGGGGAAAAAAAATAAGATGAGAAATCAGAGGGAGGTGGAGAGGGATTCAGACAGAGATGAGGTGGGCCTCTGAGAAGCCAGGCTATGGGAACAAGGTGGGTGTGTGGGATGGAAGCATGGTGAGCAGGTCAAACCCATTTACCTCTCTGCACCATCAGAAGATGCTCTCGTGGCATAGGTGGCGGGGGGGGGGGGTCTCCAACTCCAAATCTTAAATTCCCTTTTAGAATCAACAACTAAGACAAGTAGCCCATGAACAACTGTGTGTGTGTTTAGAGTGGAAATATCATTGACCGCACCAACGACTGCCTCCCATGAAGTACTGCTGTACGTCTCTGGGGATTTGCTCTTCTAATATTAAATACTCCTATGGTGATTTATCGCTTGCATATTTATCATCATATTTATACACAATATCTTACAAAACTTTTTTTATCTGAGGATTACAGCAGCAGATATCAGGGACTTTTATTGTAGCATGACTTCTCACTGGCTATACACTTAAATTATGCAGTAGCACCCCCTGTGGTTATAGTAGCTCATACAGCTGGATTATTGTGTAAGTGCACCAAAACCATAGTTAACTGCAGCTCAGCACAATGTAATTTACATCTCCACTGTGTCAGCCTGATGATGTACTATTATTTTTCTTATAAAGGCCTTAAATTACCATGTCTTTTTTGTAGTATGTAGGTGTATAGTGCCCATTTCTTGCCCTAACTCCTCACTGAGCAAAACACAAGTATCTGTCCGTGATTGCTACTCATTATAATACACTTAAGGGCTGAATGAAGGATGGAGAGAAAAAGAGAATAATTTGATGCCGGAGGAGACCTCCACCTTTAAAAGTCTACTTATGGGAGATCATGCTTTTGGAGTGTTTTGATATGTCATTCAAGTGGCTGGATTTCTCCTCCTGCCTCTGCTGCTGTACTTTCTAAAACACATTTCCACACAGTTATCCCACACTGTGCAGCTGACTAAATAGGAACCCAACACACGAAAAGCATCATTCCTTAGAGCCGTGAATGATTTCCAGTACTACAAATTAGGGAAAATCAGTCCTCTTTGGCTGCAAGGCTTATACATCTGAAATCCAGTTAAAGGATACCAAGACACATAACTTGCAGATAACAGCAATTTGCATGGACCACAAAGGAATTTATCAGTGCTTCGGTCTGCAGTAGTGCTATTTCATTGTGCCCACAAAGTCAGTAATAACTAAAATTGCATATACAACAATTTCTGCATGTACAAATATGCTGTATTTCTTGAATTAAAAGTCCAGTGTGTAGGACCTGGCGCTATTTAGTGGTGAGGTGAGGAGATTGACTATAAACGGCTCATTCTAAGCTAAAGAAAACACAACGATTGTTATTTTCAGGTGATTATACACTAAAGAAAACATAGTTATTAATATTATATTCCATTTCTGCCAATAGATCCCCCTAATTGTTAAACACTGGTCCTTTAATTTATTTTCCTGTTTCTTTGAATAGTCTACTGAGTGTAATGTGTGGTTATAACACACAAAATACCTTTGCAAAGGATATAGCCCAAATCCAGGATTTTCCCCATATCAGTGAGTCTTAATGTGCCTTTTCACACATGTATCCATCACACTCCAAAAGAAGATTGAAATGGTGCTTTATACTTAAATTTTGCACTTTGCTCCTACATTTCACAGGCACTCAACCTCTTAGTTAGGACCCAAGTTATTAATGTGCTGTGCTCAGCTAGTCGCACACACACACACACAAACACACATACACACACACACACATACACTTCTGTGTGAAGGACGTTTCATAAAGCAGTGCATTATTGTTATTAGAGCACGGGCGCTGCGCCCAGTTGCCAGTGCCGGGTTGAGCGGAAGCAGTCATTAAATTTAAATTGAGCAATATTTTCTTTTGATGCTTCGGGAGCTCGTGTAGGGTGGTTTCATATTGGCTTGGCACTACTCGTTTATTTGTTGCATAAACTCAACTTTATTTGCTTCACCCATATGAATGTGTGCGTTCATCACCGGGACACTTTAATAAAGCTGATGCATGATGCTAAATTGCTAACTTATTAGCATCCCGTTTATAATGAAGTTTATTGGTCGATTGTAATTTCTAATCTAAAATGGTTAAACAAAGGTGCAGCTGCATTACTCAACCCAGCAACGGTCGGAGGAACATCAACGTGCTTCCACAGTAATATAAACAAGGACGTACTGTATGGAAACAGCTGCATCTTCCATATGCAAACAGCTCCTACAGCATGCAACTATTCAACATGAGGCTGCGACGTGTATTATTATTCCTGCCCTCCTCCTCCTCAGTTGGTCAGGTTCACCCTCCAACACTTGCCAATCATCCTGCCGTCTACTTTGAAATAGTTTCTAGCCTGAGGCAGAAGTAACTGGTGTATCTAAAGTCACCACAGGCTCTGACAAAGCAGATGGTCAGTACAAGACATTACAGTATAAAAGAAAAAACAGCGTTCACCCACGTTTTTGCAAAAGCATTGTCTGCGAGCTGTAACACCTCTTTCTTATTGCTTTCTCTAACATTTATGAGTTTGGCATTACAATGTGGGGTCTGGCTGGAGTGCAAGCCTGAGGTTTTCGGCTTCAAAAAGTTGGCATATGTACTGTCTTTGAAAACCTGTGTACTGTTTAATTTGTATAGTTATATTCAAACCTTGACAACAAAATGTGAAAAAAAAAAACACTCAAGAAATTAAAAATCAAAAGGTAATGAATGCAAGGCGGACTCAATTTATTTCAAGTCAATTTAAAAAAAGCCAGAACCTAGATCAGACATTAATGGTGCAATATCTAACCTGCAAATAATACTAATAGCATCACCTTCATAGCCACTCACCCGAAGGAAATGGAATATGTTCCAAAACATCCTGAATATCCTGGAATCGGTGAAAAGCGTGGGTGTATTACAGTAAAAGAACTGGATACTGTGTTTCAAGATGGTGACCTGTGCATTCCAAAGAAAGTTGCTTCAGGCTTTAAAATGTTCGGGCCCATAGTTTAGGTGCATTAGAGCCCCTCTCTGGATGAACTGTAAATAAATACCCCACAATAACACACTGATAAGGCTCTTTATCTCTTTATCGGTTTTTACATTTTAATAATACAAGGAGTCTTTTCAGAGTGTGTCTGACTCTAAATCTTTAAAAATCTAAAGAGGATCTATTATGCTTTTTCCCTTTCTTTTAGTGCATGTAAAAGGTCTGTAAAGTTACAAAAGTCCAAAGTCCACACCAAAGGGAGTTACTCTCCCTCACAGAAACACTGCTCCTGAACTGCCTGAAACGCCTCACTTGAAGTCCCGCCTTTTCTTCCGTAACGTGGTGATGTCACTAAGTAACACATTTGCATAATACCTGCCTTGGCTAGTTTGGCACGCCATCAAACAAAGCTAGCTGGAGCGGAGCTTGAGCGGAGTCCGAAGAGTTTGGTTCAGTTGACCAATCACAACAGAGAGGCCCAGCTGACCAAACAGGACATGAGACAGAGAAACTATACAACAGAGGGTGAAAAGAGATGCTGCAGCAGAGCCGGTATTAGAAAAGTAAAGTGTTTTTTTTATTACATTAAAGGGGACCTATTATGCTTTTGTGCTTTTCCCCTTTCCTTTAGTGTGTTATATATTTTTGGAGGTTGTAGTTTTGTGATGTCACCAAGTAACACATTTGCATAATTAATTTAATTTAAAATGGTATTTTGACACACATTTCGCCTTTAAAAATTAGAAAATTGCAGTAGTCCATATTGCGATTTCGATAAAATTTAAAATAATTGTGCAGCTCTACCCAAAAAACAAGTATGTTCCTGAAAATGTGCATAATAGGTCTTCTTTAACTGTTTAACAGGGTTTTTTGTTGTTGTTCTGGGCCTGAGCTCATTTGACCTGTCATCTCAACTGTGGCCACTGTCAAAATGTCTGCATAGCCTGGTGGTTCCTATCAAAACACATGGCAATGCATGTCTTATGTATCTGTTTTTATTTTGATGTCTACTGTTGTATATTGCAGGTTTAAGTGTGCTTTAATTTCACATGGTGTTTTTCATTCTTATCTGCCAACAGAATAAGAGACAATCTCTCCTATTATCCATTCAGTCAAAGACTGGCAAAGCGGTTAACTGCATGGCTCCTCTGCCCCTCTTGCTTTGATCTTCCCTTGGCATTCTCTCAGCTTCAACCCCGTTTTCATCGGTGTGCATTAACTAACAAAAGAGAGGGAAGAGAGGATAGATATCTCCCTGAGAACGGAGAGATCTCCACCTAGGGACTTCAAAGCAGGCTTTGAAGTTGGGCAGGAGACAGCAGCACCCACAGAAGAGAGGAGCCGCTCCACTGTCCTACTGCGTCATTAACTCTTGACTGCTATTCAGTCTACTTAGTTATTGAACGAGGTGTGACTCCTCTATAGTGTTTTCTGCAGACTGAATAGTTCTTTACCAGAACCTGATTTTCGACACGGGGCCTGTCATTGTCAATTTCAACACCGAAATATGTCAAGGTCAAGGGACATACTATGAAGAAATCAGCAGAAATGCAGTGACAAAATGGAAAACGACCAAATAATTTTCTTTATTCAAATAAAGAATCTTATAAAGGAGTTTAAAACAGGACTACTCGGTACGGTACTAGGTATGGCATTGACGGTCTGTCCACTACTTTCGTCCAGACGGAAATATCTCAATATCTATTGGATGGATTGTCGTGAAATTTTGTACGAACATTCATGTTCCCAAGAGGATGAATCCAAATGACATTGGCGATCCCCTGACTTTTCCTCTAGTGCCACCATTGGGTTCACATTTGTGGTTTTGAGTAAGACTGTCCTCGACCAAAGAAATTCTTAGTCGACTAACACTCATGCAATCTTGTCGACTAATCGATTAGTTGATTTAATCGACAGATCTGTGAAACTGAGTTTCTCCAGAAAGAATCACACAAAAGCACCACTTTAAATCTTGTGTTTACCAGAGATGTGCTCATAAGTTTCTTAGAAATAAGTAATTTAGCATGAATAAAAACATAGTAAACAAATCGACTAATGAAATCTTAGTCAACTAAGTCCAAAACGACCGATTAGTCGACTAATCAACTAAGAGGAGGCAGCCCTAGTTTTGAGTGCAATATCGCAACAAATACTACCATAAAATATGAATTGTCATAACTTTGGTTATCCCATGACTTCTCCTCCAGCGCCATCATCAGGTTAAGATTTGTATTTGTCCAAATACTTTGGTTTATGACCAAATACCTGTAAAACTAATGGCATTCCCATCAGCCTCAGCCGTTTTTGTGTTTAGTACTAATTAGCAAATGTTGGCATCCTTGCTAAAACCAAGATGGTGAACATGGTTAACATTATACCTGCTGCTACACATCAGCATACTGATGTTAGCATTCAGCTCAAAGCACCACTGTGTCTACATTCAGCCCCATAGACTCGGTAGAAACTTAACTTTATTTGCTAACTCTTTTATTACAGTCACGTATTTACAGCATGTAACGCAGTAAAACAAGCAGAAAGAACACTCAGTACAGTCTCACTGCTTTGGTGACAGGATGTGTTGTTTTCACCTCATATTGTCTCCTTTTCAACATAAATGCAAACATTCCAAACATATTTCTTAGGCATCAGGTATTATTCTCATAGTGACCCTGAAGATGACAATGATGGTGACTAAGAAGTTGCTGATTCTCTGCTGTATAATTCACCTGGGCATTCTGACTATGTTTCTCAAGGTTTTTTCTATTTAATGAGATTTCCGTGAGAGATTTGCTGTTTTATAATGTGGGTTTTGTCAGTCTGTTTTACAGATGCATTGTGTTGGTGGTGCCTTTATTTTCCTGACACCAAACAGTAAAAAAAATCTGTCTTATCTAACCTTTGGACCACACACTAAAAACAGATCCAGCGTCCAGGTACCGCTGGGTTTTGAATAACCTTTGCTGTTGCTCCACGAGAATGTTTAAGGGTTCGGTTTGAAGTAAAGCTGGAAAATAGCTGAGGTGCCTCCATAAACTAATCCCAGAGGACTACTTTCTTTGTCTCCGGTTCCACCTCTACCTTTCTCCCTCCTCCCTCTCTACCTTCCTCCCTCTCTCAGTCAAAGCAATAGGGCAGATATCGATTACATCTGTGAGTGTGTGCAATACCTTAGAGTCATATGCATCTTGCCATCCTCTATCTGAGTTACCACACATCCCTGTTTTATCATCGCTATCCCCCAAGGCAATGCATCTCAAGCATGTTTTCTTCCTTATAAAAGGAGCTCTTGTACAGTTCTATTTCCTAATACAAAAAAAATGACAGTCTAAGGTAAAATACTATCATAATTACAGCCAAAAGCTGAATGATTCTGTAAACCCTCAAATTTTGGTAATTTATTTTAAAAAATGACGGCTAAATCTGCAGAGGAACTACTGTCGGACTTTTTTCTAGGGGCTGCTTTGCAAAAGGCTTGCACCTAAAAATGGAACAACCAAACAAAATAGCTAGCAATAATCTCATGGTACAATGCTTCTCAATATCAACCACAGTGAATATGAATGCGATATGTTAAGAAAAAACTAAGAAAACTAGAATTACCCTCTTGCGGTTGTATGCCTCTGAGTCAAGTTGCAGTTTACATCCATGTCTGTCCAAAATGTCACCACTTCATCATTTTGTCCTGTTAGACATTTGTGTAAAATTGTCATAATTAGCATATGAATTCTTGAGTTATAGCCAAAAATGTGTTTGGTGAGGTCACAGCGAACTTGACCGTTTACCACCAAAATCTAATCAGTTCATCCTTCAGTCCAAGTGGATGTTTGTGATAAATTTGAAAAAATGCCCTCCAGGTGTTCCTGAGATATCGCGTTCACGAGAATGGACCGGACGGTCGGACGGACGGATTGATGTACACATAATGCCGCTGGCCACAGGTGTGCTGCCGGCGCAGAGGCATAATTATCCCAAATCAACTACTAAGCATATGGCATTTTAGCCATGTAGCATTAGTCCCAACATCTAGCCAAACAATCCAATAAAAATGATGGGGCACAGATTTAATGAGTTTGGATGAAGCTGAAGTGAGTCATGCTGGTTCAGTGATTAGCATAGTCATTTCACATTAAGAGAGTCCTTGGCTTGAAGCTGGCTGGAGCTTTTCAGTGTTCAAGACATTTGGAAACTCCAAATTACCCATAGCTGTGAAGGTGTCTGTCTAGATGTGTTATTTCTGTGACAGAGTTGCATCCAGCGTGGAGTCCAGGTGACAACAGCCTTTCACCCAACACATGCTGGGATAGGCTCCAGCCCCCTGTGACCCTGGACTGGATAAGTGGTATACAAAATGAACAGATGGATGAAACAGAAAAAAAGCAGTACCCCAGAATCACAAAATTATTGTATATCAGAAATGTGTGTATTTTTGGTTTTGTTACATACCGTGTAGAGAGACATATTTCTATTTTCAAACATCCAGCACGAAGGGATTGTGTGTGTTTGAAGGTATCTATCAAAGATAGAGGAACCTATAAAACTCGGTTGTCCCTCTCAACGAGCAATGAGCCCAGAGAATTAGTAAAGATTTTCTCTCTCATTTGTTCAGAGTCTCATTCCCACTCAGACCAAAGAGACATGGTTGGTTCAGCCTAGGTGTTGATGAGCCATGTCATCCCAATTAGTCCAGCACCAAAAAGCAATCTGTTTTCAATTGTTATCTGAGGAAAAATAAGAGTGCAAAGTCGAGACAAAGCACAGAGCGAACCAGAAGGAGGTGTTGATAAGCAGTGGACTAGTGAACAGAGGATCATTTCTCTAACATGTGCTACCACACAGTGTAATCATGCTGATTGAAGAAGGGAGTTCATTTTGCCCGTCCACAATTTGTTGTTAAGTATTAGTATTTTGAATATGGCCAAATAAAACATTTGACATTTCTAATCTTTTAGGGGAATAATCAGCTGGCTGGTCCCTTTGGCTTTTAAAGAATATCTTTGATACTGTGGTATCTCAGTCAGGTAATGATAATATTGGTGCCTTCAAATGAAACTCGTGAGCTTGTGTTTGCAACATGGGAAGTCGTGTACACATAATGGTTGGCGTTCAAGTGGTTAAGTCGTGAGAACACTGCTGCTAAGCAACGGCAATATTAACGTTACTGTCGGCATCTAGAAGCCACAGAGGTTAACAATTTAGCAAGCTAGCAAGTGGGTAACGTAATGCAGGAAGTGCAAAGGCATAATGACAGAGGAAAAAGATGAGGTCGTTGGGAATATCAACATATTTCTCAGACATATTATGAAATTACGAAAAACAATATATGGCTAAAATTACAATATATTAACTTATTATGCGCCGAAAAATGAACTTCCATGGCCTCCTCCATTTCTGACAACGTCAACAAACACATCACAACTCGTAAACTCTGAGCTTTCAGAAACTTTCCACTTGCGAGTTTGTGAATACCACAAGAGGGGGGGCGTTCATATGGACTCTTCCCGTGAACATGGTAAACACGACCCCATTTGAAGGCGCCATAAATTACATTTCATGAAGTAGAAGAGTTTATCATTTTTTGGAATCCAAAAAACAACTACAGGGAAATATTTCACACCACCAACAAGTTTCAATTAATTTAACCTTGTAATATTTAAAGGTGCTAAATGCGAGATTGGGAGAATATCTATTGCCTTTGCATGGCTCTCAACATGGCGACGGCTGAGCCAGCGGCTCGCAGCTAACGATGCTAACAGTGAAAAAAAACGTTAAAACTGCTGACAGAGATAACAGTGTTAACCTGAGGGGGAACCGGAGGGTGGGTGCTACGCTTCTGCAATGGTGCTGTCGGTCGGGACAACGTTATCAGCTGTAACTGCCATATGAAAACAGTACAGAGAGGCAGCCGTGAGCTAGCCAGTAAGGCACGCTCACATGCACAAACATGCAATAAAAGGCATGTGCGGCCGGCCCGGCTATGTCAACAAAGCACAAAGAAGCTCTGATTACAACACACACAGAGGGAGAGTGACTTCATTCTCTGCTCAGGTAGACATTACTCCTCTATATCTTTACATAGCAAATAGTTGTTTGCTGCGATATTAATGCACTGGTCATCGTATAGAGCACCTTTAAGTTTAAATTCCTTCATAGTTTCAGTTTTTATTCAAGTCATCCAGCAGACCGTCTAGGACTTTAAAGGGTTCCATTTAGTGCAAAAACGTTAACAGCTCCATCAATCATCGCGCTGATCTGATGGAACTCATCAATCAGAAGCCTAACACATTATTTCATTATTTCCACTATACGCTCTATAGAAAATAGCTTCTTGTTTTCTTTTAGACAATAACTCTGATAATTGGCAGAAGGTGAATAGTCCCTCCTTGAAAAGTATCACAAGGTATTAAAGATACAGTGTGTAATCACAATAAAGGGATGACATGTTCTTTACTTTTACTACCTCCTTTTATTGTTGCTTTGGGCTAGTTGGAAATGTGTCAGATAAAAAATACAAAACAAACTGACTACCACCATTTCCTTCCTTTTTCCAGTATGTATTGTATTTGGCTGCATGGCTGGATATATATATTTTTTTATCTTTCAAGTAATGTCCTTGTATTTTATTCACAACCTTGGTCTCTGTAGCAAACACAGAAGCAGACCAGATGGGGGACTGGCAGGACGCGGTTTCATTTATGTATGTGAGTAAAATGAGCCATTTCCACTTTGGCCTTGACTAAGGTCTCAAAAGATTATAAACCTTCAGAAATAGACCAAAGATGCGCTCACCGTATGCACTGAAATTAATTAGATAGTTATTCTGGATGGTTGCCACTGCACTTCTGTGAGTGCGTGTGTTTTTAATTTTTCCTGACCTGCTGGCAGAGTGGAATAACAAATAGACAATTTTGCATTCACAGCCGTGCTCCCTGTCATATAACAGCCACAAATGCATATTTTAATAAGGCACAGGACAGGTTAAAACATTGTATACAGAAACCACACACGCACCATGCATAGAGCAATAGCACCCAGTGTCTAAAGCTACAAAATACCCCACACAATATGCTTTATTTCCAACTTTGCCTCTGCCCGTCATGTTGTTAACTTCCAAGTAATTCAGCAACAACTGTTATAAAATCAGTTGTCATTGAATTGTTGACACAATAAATGTTTTGCCAGCATTGTCTCCCTGAATCATCTACCAAAAGAATCAATAGTTTGTAGAACATAAATTGAGACTGTATTGAAGGAAATGTTAACACTTTGCCTGATACATTATGCACTTAGTGGGACCTCAGAAAAGCCACCACCTTGAATATGCAATCTAAGTGTAAACACAGAGGCACTTTGTACAAAAGCTGAAGCCTAAACAACACTTGTCACCTTCCTTTCAGTCTAAGCGATCAGTCTGTTCTCGAATGAAACAGCAGCCTTTAGAAAACGCCTCAGGTGTCACCTCTTTTCTGGACGATTTTAGCTCATATTTTGGGTCTGCCATGAATAAATAATGCAAGGCTTTTATGACAGTGACAGCGAGGAGTCAAGCCATGGTTGAGGGGAGAATGGAAAGGGTGTATGTATGTGTGTTTGAGAAAGATACAGAGCATGAATGTGTGAGTGTGTGTGTGTGTGTGTGTGTGTGTGTGTGTGTGTGTGTGTGTGTGTGTGTGTGTGTGTGTGTGTGTGGAGTGTTTAGTGGATGCAGCTGGACTGGATGTATTATTGATGTGCTGTTAGCACTCCCAGGGAGTTGCAGTCTCATCAGAGTTTGCCAGGGGATTAACAGACTCAAAAAAGCAAACCAGGGAAACAGAGAAAAGGCACGGAGCATATCCCTCATCCGAATCCCACCCTCCCTTATCTCTCTCACAGAAATGAGCCATCATTTAAAGGCAAAAGGCATTATCTTCATATGAGACATCTGGCCGGGTCCGGCAGAGTGGAATTATTGATTAGTTTTGATTTTACTTAACAGCCTGCTACTGTGGTACAGTTTTCAAACGGCGCCACATTTGTAATGACTTTCCAGATGATTACACAGTTGGCACAGTTCTGAGATGGTTAACCATTTTCTAGCTGTATGCGTCCGCCTTTCCTGTGTACTAAATCGCTTGTCCTTCCCCAAACAGCCACACAACGTGGCTGCACACACACATAAAACGCAAGCACACACACACAAACAGGTCCAGTCAGTGTATCAGTGAAGGCCGCGTTCCCACCCTGCTTCCTGTCATTCTCTATTATGGTTTCATTATGCCGCGGAGAAGCACAGCCGGTGGACGGATGGATGGAGGAGCACCATTCCTTTTCTAACTCAAACCAGTCAGAGCCAGACAGAGCACCACAGAGACTCATACATCCACCTGCTTCACTCTCTCTTTTCACTTTCCCACTTTGCTCATTTGTCTCCCACATATGCTCTCAATTTATGTTTTCATTTTAATTTTACATTAAAAAATATAATATTAGTCACTGCATGCAAATCGTTTCGATTTTTTGTATTCATTCGGTGGTAAGTATGTTGAGAGGAAAAACAAAATACCCCCTTTGTTCACAGAACAATGCAACCGTTGCAACGAGACTAAGTCAATAGCCATGCTAGCGTCTCCGTGAAGGCTGTACTTAGGCACAGCGGTGCTTTATGCTAAATGCTAACATCAGCATTCTCAGATGCTAACAATGATAAGCATGCTAGCTTAGCATGCCATTTAGTATGCTAAAACAGTATGTGAGATTTGAAACCAATAGTACGCAAATTGCATACTACTTCTGGTGAACTATTACAGTATGCAACGTTAGACAATATAGCGACATAAATATCCCACAATGCAATGCGATAGTGATGAAAATGTTCATAACAGACGTTGACGGACAGCTCTGTAATGTCAATAATGCTTCAATTTAATTGTAAGTATAAGATTGCACTTTGCTAGGCGTAATATATATTTTAACTTAATTCAGACTTCATGATTCTCACAAACCGTCGTTTTGGTCACATGAGGTTGGCACGTATTCAACCGGTAAGGAGGCTCTCAGGAAGTAACTACGTACATTACTGCTCAGTGCGTCCGAAAAGACACATACTACTGTTTATTCACACAAAAGTATGTTGAACGATAGTACACATATTGAGTATGTGTGCATAGTATGCGATTTCGGACGGAGACGTAATGTAATGTAGCCATAATGTTTACCATGTTTACCATCTCATAATAGTGCGTTAGCATGAACAAAACTTAACGTAGGCTACAGCTACGCCTAATGGGAATATGATTATCATCGCCTCACAGTGGCGCTACAAGAAATGTCAGAAGATCACCAAAGTCCGCTTCATCTTTTGAGGATCACGAATGTCCAATATTTCAAGGTAATCCATCCAACGGTTGTTAGTATATTTATTAGTATATTTCAGTCTAAATGTGGAGGACTGATGGACCGACAGTCCCTAGAGCCATACTGCTAGTATTTCTCTTCTCTGAGTTATTGTCAGGAAGCAAATCTGTATAAGCACACTATTGATGACCTTGAAACAGAATTTGTGTATCTGATGAGATGATTAGTGCTATTTCACAATTTACTTCCTTAAGTGCTATTAAACATTTATATTATCAGTTACTTTTAAGGATAATAACCTATTTAAAATGTATGTGTGTGTGTGTGAATATATGTGTACAAACACACAGGCAAAAACAAACATACTTTTAGTCCACGGTTGTGTTTGTATGTGTGTGCGTGTAAAGCTCCGAGATGTCTCAGCACAGCAGGAGAAATACGCTCAGTGCGGGGGCACCTTCAGAGGGTTGACGCAAAAGGCGGATCTCAGCCTCCTGCCAGGCCCAGGGCCGAGTAAGCTGGGAAGAAGGAGAGACTTGAGAGGGTGGGGTTCAGTCCTGGGAATCCACCCTGAACCCACATTAAAGACTGACGATGCCAGACCGCACCAGCCTTGAAGATCAAATAGAGCGAAGATGCAAGCTGTGAACCAAGAAGGTTTTGCCATGCCAGTGTTTAATTATTGACATTTCCAGCGCTGCAAGTCAGTTTTGTCAACTCAGCAAGAGAAAATACACTTACATTTTGCTTTAACCCAATTAGTTTCATCAGACCACGGCTTGTCCTTACTGCAGTATGATGAGCTAGCTGTAAATAAAGTAGAACTCCGGTGCTGCTGGATGAAAGATACCAACATTGTATTTACATACACTTTGAAACTACGGATAAACAAAACGGTGGAAAGACTCAGGAATAAATGCATATATTTTTGTACATTATGACAGGGACCGGCTGACATTAATGGGTGGCATAGTTAGAGTGCCTGCATTATTCAGAGTGCTTATCAAACATCAAGCCCCAAACATGTACTTTCGAATCCTTTTACTCCTTGATAAGCTGTATTCTGTCAGTCGGAGCACTTAAGACATTTCAGCTTTTGTGAAACAATCCCCTGTTATGAATGATTAAAACAGCAGTGTCAGAGCGTTGGACACCATTGATACATTTGCCTCAGTTCTTTTGACTGACAACTGACAAGTGTTTCCCTCACAGTGTAGGGTCTAAGAAGCCCACATCCCTTGGCACCATAATCCTAATATAATTCTCGGTGCGCTGTAAAAGCCTGTTGCACTCTAAAGCAAATCACATTAAGGTGCAAGGGGTTTCAGACATTTGCCTTTATCCCACCAAGCAGGCACAGCATGTGGCCAGCTCATGTGTCATTTCCTATAGACTGCAAGCTGACTGACACCCAGGGAGATGGGAGTTCCCTCAAGCCGCTGCTTTTCCAGCTGAAAGCGTTGGGAAATGGAGCCGAGGCGCTATTCTTCGGTTCTCCGACCATGAATCTAGTTGCAGCAGCGGCGGTGGAGGAGATGGGAAATGTATTACTTCAAAAATGTTTAAAGACCACGGCTAATAGGGGACTAAAAGAGAAGGTTAAGCAGCAGGATATTTTCAAAAACGCTGCAATGATAAATGTGGGGTTTTTCCAATTCCACAGCCTGTTTTGCCACTAAACTTATGCTCAGACTGTGTTTCCTCCGCAACAATAGCCAGTAAAAGTTTAACCATTGAGGGACATGGGGATGTTAGTTTTGACAGTAGATGTGACACCATTGTATGGAGGGTAAAAGCCGACAATTCCCGCCAACACAGGAGTTCCCTGGCTGGGAGCCACAGACAGGACTTTGACATTGGTTGGTGGGGTTGTGGATGTGCAAAGTGACATCACATCGGAATGACAACACAGATACGTATTACTGTTGGTAAGCTAGTTTAAAGGACCTCCAGCTACAGCTTGAACACTGGTTGAAAAAGCATGCATAAAGAAGTGGATCAATTTCCACATGAGACACCAGGTGTGATGAGGAAATGGTCATTGCCTTCCTCCTATATTAAACTTATATTGAAATCTTTATTATTGTAGAGAGAGTAGTTAGTCGTTGCCTGTCTCTGATTAGCTTGCGTGTGCCGACCAGCCGAAATGGATCCCATAAATCTGTCAAGAGAGTTGTGAGCAACTTTCTGAGCTTGCACTAGCTGATCAACTGGATCCCTTTCAGTTTGCTTACTAAGCACACAGAGACATGGACAATGTCTCTCTCACCATAGTCAATTTGTTGGCCAAATATCTACCAACAAACTAAAACCTATGCACAGCTTTTATTCAGTGATTTCACCACCACCTTCTCCAGAAACTCCTAGACCTCAATGTAAATGGAGGCCTCGTTGATATGATGAAAGCATTCCTTAACAAAGAGTAGCAGGGTATATCATAAAACAAAGTTTTTCTGATTGATGGTTTTATCCTATGGCTGTAAAGAGTCTATGTTAGTCAGACAGAGTTCAGATATTGATTCTCAATATTTGTCCGTGGTTTAACAACCTTAGCGCACAAGTTGTGCAAACCAGTTATGGCCGGAACTTTATAACTGCTGGGAAAATATTAGCCAAACAGAAAAGGCTGCTGTCAGAATTACACGACAAAACCATATAGACCTTTTCAAACTTGACAACAGTAAATGGGTCCCTTTGTATTTCCTCATGCAATGTTTGTTAATGCAATAGCTGACAGGAAGTAATCTTGGAACAGAGCTGTTGCCCTAGCAACAGAATGGCAATGAATAGGTCTATGCAAGAGGCCTCAGGTAGTGAGTGACAGTTGTCATTTTATCCATATGAATACCCTGTTAGAGATCCTCTATCCCTACAGCAGTCAGTCATCTGAGCAGAAACAGGTTATCTTGATGTTGTGACGTATGGATTTAGGAGTGTGGGTATACAGTATAGGCAGGTGTCTGTCACTGTATTATATTACGTTCTGTTTTCATACATATACTGTGATGAACCTTGCTGTCCCTGAAGTGAGACTGAGCACACACCTCCAGCCATAATAGGGCTTTTAAGTTCTTTTCTATAATAAAGAAAAAAAAAGAAGTACAAAGACTCTTTTAGTGACCTTTGTGGATGTGGTGAGATCAAAATAAAAAGAGCTATTTGAAACTGAACTGATGGAAACAGCCATTTCCCACATCAAGATACCATCCCACTAAAAGAAGAAAAGGCTGACAAATAGCCTTCCTACTGATGCATGGCTTCTGTTGAGAGGACAAGTTCCAGTATTTTCTTGAAAGTTTAAGGCGTATTGTTGTTAACCTTATAAATCGAATAAATCTTAGGAGTCGGACACATTCAGAGACAATTCTGGCCTCCCTCTCCACGACAATGATGTCGCCCAAGGACATTGCTGCCAAGAATTATTTAAACAACTATTATTTTAAAGCTAGGGTTGGTAATCTTAAGAATCTAGCAAGAGTTTAGGGCTGCAATTAACAATTATTTTCATTATTGATTAATCTGTCGAAGTTGATCAGTGTCTCCCGAAGCCCAAGACTACATCCTCAAATGTTTTGTAAACAACTCAAAGATATTCAGTTTACTGTCATAGAGGAGTAAATAAACCAGAAAATATTCACATTTAAGAAGCTGGAATCAGAGAATTTTTACTTTCTTTTTCTTTAATTACTCAAACAGATTAATCAATTATCAAAATAGTTGGCGATTAATTTAATAGTTGACGACTAATCGATTAATCGATGCAGCTCTATTTTAATGCATGTACTGTGATGAACCTTACTGTCCCTGAAGTGAGACTGAACCCCACATTTCCAGCCATAATAAAACTTACGTTTTTTTCTACAGTAAAAAATAAAAATAAAACTTGCAAAAATGCAATAACTTTAAGCACAAAGACCATTCTAGTGACCTTTGGAGCTGTGCTTTAAAATAAAAAGAGAAGAAGAGCTATTAGAAACAGCTAATGGAAACAGCCATTTCCCACATCAAGATACCATCCCACTAAAAGAAGAAAAGGCTGACAAATAGCCTTCCTACTGGCTTCTGTTAAGAGGACGCTTTCCAGTATTTTCTTGAAAGTTTAATGCGTATTGTTGTTAGTCTTATAAATCGAATAAAACTTAGAAGTCAAACACATTCAGAGACAATTCTGTTACATCATCTACATCCCATCTACATCTACCTTGTGTTCTTAATACAGTGTAGGTGACTGTAGGTTTCAACAAGATTAGAGTGCTGACAAAATTCTGCCATTGTCCGTGGATGATATCTTAAATGGCTGTGTTGCACATCATGGTTCAGTCCGCTATGACTCAGATCAATAGAAATACAGTACAAAGGTAGGCATCTATAGTACCTTTGTACTATAGAGATATAGTACAAAGGTAAACTATTACTTCCCTCAGCACCAACACGGCTAGCAGAAGGAACATTTCCCCAGACAAAGAGGCAACCTTCAGCATAGTTGCTGATTGTTCGTCTTACTTTGTTGAAGAAGATTAATTATACGCACATCACGTATAGGCGCGAGGCTATCAGAACAGCATCAGTAAAGAAAAAGGCATGCATAACGCATGCATGCTACTCCGTCCATGCTACTTGGATGATTATATTATTATATTATTGACTATGTTTCGATCCTGCTTGGATGAAAATATTAAATAAAACATTTTGACCTGACGAAGGTCTAAGCAGGATCGAAACGTAGTCAATAAAAATATTGTGGCATGGAGTAGTGTGCAGGCGTTACCTTTTTCTTTGCTGATGCTGTCCGTCTTACTTTACCACTTTATTCCTATATAACTGCATCACTTCATGGTAAGAAGTCCAGAGACGGCTATTCATTTGTTGTAAATGACTGAGGCAGAGAACGTGTGTGAAATTTTTAACATGTCATGTATGTATGTACGTTTGTACGTATGCATGTATGTATGTATGCCTGTATGTCCACATGCTTATTGTCAATAGAGCTATGTCTATTTGGATCACTAACCCCATTTTAAACCCCAATTTGAATAAGTGTTTGGTAACAGTTATCCTATCTGTATAGCCCTGTATTGTCACCTGTCTGTCCTTTTATTAGTCCTTAATGTGCTCATGTTCTAAAAGCTTAAATTGCAGAAGACATACAGTATGTTCTCATCATTACGTTTCCACTGCTGCTATTGTTCTTTGCCACAAATCAGCCTCCAAAACTATAATAATAGAATATGTGAGCAGCTCAGTCCTGACAGTAGAGCAGGCATTTGTCTTTATCTTCTACTTTCATCCATTTCGTTATCCCCCCTGAAAAAGAAAAAAAAAAAACTTTCAAACTGTCAGACCTTAGTGACCTCTGTCCACGCCAAACTGTTTATCCTGCATCTGCATCAGCTTAACCTTGTCGGTCTCCAGCCTTATTACCAACTCTGCTTATTCCATACATTACTAGCGCATGCAGATGGAGAATGTTCAGCAAACTCAGTCAGGCATAACTAATCACTCTTGCAGATTGGTTCCCGATTTTGACAGGTAGCTCTGGTGGCTCGAGTGTATGATTATGTGCATAAATATCAGTGTTTGCACAGGTTGCCATTGTGCTAACTGGTTTTCTAAAAACAGACTCAGAGGCAAGGTCATGACATTAACCCTCGTTTTTTTTCCCACCTGCTGGACATGTGTTTTAAATTTCTGAAAAACAATATGAGTAAGTATTTTGAAATAACTTTTTTTTTTCCCCCTGGGGCAAACATTATCCACCTCCATCCTTTACAAAGACGTCCTGTGTTTTATGTTTGGCATTTTATTTTAGCTACAGCCCAATCATCCAGCAGTAACTCTTAATTATCAGATATCTCGAGTGGAATAGTAGAAGAATTGAAACTAAAAGCATTTAATCATATTTCTTTGGAGAATTGATTTGATTAGTCTCACAAGAGTGATTGTTGTGGGACGATTTGTCCTGACTATTTCTCCCGTTTTGTGTCAAACACACAAACCCAGACACAGACAGAGTAGAGTTGTTGTCGTCGATGCCGTTAGATACAAAATGCGGACTGTTGCTGTCTCCTCGTAAGCATAGGAGCTATTCCAAGGGGAGACATTAGTCTGCAACTCCGTTTTTCACTGCAGAGCGACTCCTCTTAGTATGGCTCCAGCCTGACAATTCAATCCACTGTTCGTTTTCATGCACCGAGCCTGGCAGCAAAACCACATCTGAATGCATGAAATAGTCTCAGCAGCCCTGACTGTAAATGAGGCCCAGACATTGTTGTACAACACATAAAGACCAATGGGAGAAAGCTCAGTTTTCAATTATTAACATGCATTGGAAATTTCTGAAGTCCCGTACTTTTTCTAAGGAAGCTTGGTCTGCCAAGACTTTGTGAAGAAAAAGAAAATGCATGGTGTCTTTTACCTCCTGTTATGTTGCAAGTCAAATTGACCCGTTCCAATTTCTCACACCAAGAAGGCGTATTCCTTTCAGCATTGCACCTTCTTTGCTTGCCTCCGTGTAATGAACTTTTAAAAAAAGAAATAAATCATTTCTTGTACGGAGACAACCTCCCCCAGCGTCTTAATATCACAGAGATAATCTCTGAGTCAATTTGACCCAGTAGTAGGTCTGTCTGCTGCGAAACATTTCCGCACAATACGAGAAAAGCTTTTCATCTGCTGACTTCTATTTTCCTCCGCCAAACTTCAATATATTATCCAACAGTGGTCTATTTTAAGTGAGACTTCCATCTTCACTTCACTTGCAAAATAGATAAACAGCGGAACTAATGTGGGGGTCTTTATGCACTACTAGATGTATCATGAGTAAAAGGTTGAGTTCTAACAATGTCCTAAGGTACAACATCAACAAACTGCAAGATATTGCTGACAATGCAGAGCTGCCTTAAAGCTGGTTAGTCACACAGAACTGTGATTAAACAGGGATTTTCTTCATATTGTCCACCCATGATTACAGCCGATCTGCAGTATCGAGCAAACTGATCATTTTCTGCGGTTTGAAGCACGGCTGCCTTATGTGATTATTATCAGGCTGGAAATTATTCAACCCAGGTGCACCAACATCTGTGTTTAATAAAAAAATATGCTTGTCATCATCATTACATTTCCACGACACCTACTCAAATACACATTTTTCTTACCAACCCAAGCTCACTATCAGAATAATGCCAATTTACTGTAGGTGGCATATGGATTTTAGATGGTTACAGTGTGGAACCAAACTGCACATTTGCAAATCCAATTTTCTCATCCATCACTCTTGCAAATGACAAGTGTTCCACACTGCAAAGACCACAGTTAACAGCTAGCCGACATGCACAAGCCAAAATACACACATTCTGTTCTTGCGTGAGAGGAAATAATAGACTTTTCTTCTTTTTTTTTTTTTTTTTAAGCAAAAAAAGTAGTTTGTATTTGTACAATGAAAACAAAAGAAACTAGCTAAGCTTCATCATAATATAGCAAATCTAATTAAACAGTATCACATTACATTAAAATTGTGAACGTAAAAGTAAAATTTGCCTTGATTTGCTTTAAACTGACAGTCCGAGATCTTCTACTTGTGGGCGAAGTGGAAAAAAAAGAGGCGACAAATGAGAAGAAACTGCATGAAATGATGAAATCCTATATCGGATGTATCGCCATCAAAAGGCCTAGAGAATACCATTGTGCAAAAACTACATAAATGGTTGGCTTCACATGTCCCAATGGCACCAATGGCTGACTGTAGCTTGGTGTATTAGATGTATTAAAAAAACAGAACAATGTGTTCCAAGATGGTGCCCTGTTCATTCCTATGAAAGTAGCTCAAAGGTTTTCCAGGCTTCCGCAGGTTTCTGCTTTATTAGGCCCTGATCAGACAGAGCACATTTTAGCAGTCTGGGGCGGTTTTTTTTGTTGTCAATTTTTTTCAATGAGAGCAAAGTGTTTTTCGCGCTACTTTTGCGTTGCTGAGCGCCTTGCGTTTTTCCCCTCTGTGCACCTGAACGCCTCGTGTTGAAAAAAAGTCAATTCAGAGCGGAAAATTGCCCGACATCATTCGCGTTTTTTTCTCATTGTGGTGACTTTTTCTGGATACCCGGAGCTACAGTATATGACTTTACCAACAGTAGAAACCATGATCTGAACAGAAAGCAGCAGGAGGCAAGTAAGTGATTAGTAATTAAGTAGTATTTCGGGTAAGTTGTTTTTAAGGATGCACCGATCCGACTTTTTCAGTCCCGATACCGATAGTGATACCTGGGTCGATACAGAGTACCGATCCGATACCAGTGTTTAATTAATAAGCTGTATGCCTCACTGTGTGGAAGTGACTGGGATCATTCTTTATGTCTAAGGCAACATCAGGCTCGACTTAAACATCACTTTCCTAACTTTGTAAAACAAAATGTAACAAATAAATACATAGATAAAAATGTAGTGAATTGTTGTTTATTATTAAAATAATAAATTGTACACCAACACCTTTGCAAAAAAAACCCTTCAAAATTAACTACAGGAACTACAATTCAGGTGTAGACCTTTTTAATGCAGCTGATCAGGTATCGGTGCATCCCTAGTTTTTATATAATTTAAACTGTACTATTAACTATTGGGTAGCGTATTGTTCATGGTTTGTATTAAGGTAATGTTAGCACTCATTCAGTGGTTGCCTAGCAACATTTTTTTTTTTTTTTTAAAAGAGCAAATTTAGTTAGTGACTCCCTCTGGCTGTGCCGGCTGACTTCCTGCCGACTCCCTGCATACATGTATGGCATGAAATAAATTACTGATATGGCTTTTTGAGACTTTTTTCAAATTGTATCGGACCAAATGGGTCAAATAAAAATGAAATTATTATACACAGAGTCATATTGATGTGTTTGAGATGAAAAAATGTACTCGTCATTTTACAGCCTTTCATTTGGTTATGATTGTGTATGTGATATGATATTAATAAACTGTGGTAGCAAGTGTGGCCACTACTTCAAAAATCACGTTACACCCCGGCATTGTTCCTGGGGCTCGGTCAGGGCATGCTGTGCAGAGGATTAGGATTACAAATTGGGAATACAAGTAGTCAATGTAGGACCTCGAATTTATTGTAATACTGCCCTATACATGTGTTTGTGTGTGTGTGTGTGTATTTATGGGAAATCTATAAAAGCAAAGCAATGGCACTCTGGAGAAACCTGATTAGGTTTGAGCTGAGCTCAGAAATCAAAATTAATTTGGAAGATGCTGCGGCTCTCTACCATTACCTGAGGCAGACCCATTAAGTTAAAAAATAGCTGCATGTGCACGGTTCGTCTAAACTAAGCTGATACAGGCTTTCTATCGGTTGCTATAGTGCAATACTGCTGTGAGGTTCTGGTACGTGAAGCGATTAACATCCATGGCTGCATCACGAGGAACATTCCTCATTGTCATGGTCTCTGAATGCAGGTTACATGCTGTATAGCTAAAAAGGAAATTACTCAGGCTTTAGTGACAAGGTCCAAACATGAGAATCCATTCTGTAGGCATCATCTCTTTTAAGCAATCAATAATTTGCTCGATTGTAGTCTGAGGTTATTCGTTTTAAAAGTTAGTCATTAGGGACTAATGGGTATTCATGTCTCTCTGCCAGTCATTCATTAGCCCAACGTAAACCCATCTGAGAGCTGGGTGCGTCTGCGTGCCTGAATCCACATGTGCACTGTAAGCATGTGTGCTTTTGTGCTTTGGCATGCAGCGACATATTTACATTATCCCATTTCCCCACAGGAGCCGGGTTTGAAAGAGACTTGCTCCTTTGTACTTGAACACAAGCTCCAATGGGACTCGGGCTTTTAGCAATTCACTCTTATCTTCTTTTACCCTTTTTGTGATGGCATGTAGGGTGACATTTCCATTTGCTAAACTTGCCCAAGTAGTACAAGAATGCCGCTGTGTTTTACAACAGGACAGATCCATAAAAAGAGTTAGAGATAACTATGAAAAGGTGACATTGCGTTATTTATTTTATCAAGTTACACTCGAGAGCGCCTCCATTTAATGAAAGATAGGTCTCAGTCATAGTTCACTAATGGAGAACTGAAGTCGAATGAGTCAACAACCTAAGACCTGTGCTTAGCCAAGGACAGTTGTGTTGATATTGTAGTAGAAATCAAATATTTTCCTTGCGAATGCCTGAAAACTCGCTTTCTACTAAGGTTTATTCATAATACATCATATGATTATCTGTGGGCTCAGGCAGACATTAGTTTTGAGCTGTGTGTCCACATATTCCTAGCATTAAAATTAAGCTCAATAAGCCAGCCTTACCAAAGATTCATGATATTCAAAATCAATCTGTTCACTTCTTTTCGAACAGGTAGAAAATGTAGTTACGGATGGATGAGATATAGTCATGGATGTGACATAGGGGGATATTCGGCCTATCCCAGAACTCCATTTTTATTTTAGTTTTTTTTAACAAACATGAAGAAAATGCCGAGAGACAACTCGCAATATCATGTCCCATAGGCCTCCCTCTGTCATCCATATCATCATAGTCCTTGCACTGTCTCAAATTAGTGCCAGCGATATGCCCTGAAGGTTTCTATCCCAGAGAAATGTCCATTCAGCAATATGTTATGAATCTCTGCCGCAAGATAGTCCAGATGTGGGCTTCTTGCGTTGAGAAATGACCAGATCATTACCATTAAGTACAAAACTTATCCTTTCATATGGATATGTATCAAAAATCTCTCTATACCACAAGGCAGCAGAGGGATTACCTGTAGATCCATTTTAGCAGAATACTTTTTCCTGCCAGAAGCAATAATTTATCAAGCAATCCATATTTCAGAGAGGGAACGGACATCTTTACAAGGTAAATTCAGCAAGCAGAGTCAGAGACCTTTCTTAATCTTGATTATAAAGATACGTCTGAACTAGCAGTTCCACTTAACTAGATCTACACTGCCATTTCCTGTTGGGTTTCCCTTAATCTACTGCAAGTCAAGACTGTCCTGGAAACCCACCACTGGATTTTATTCCCCAATGGAGGTACTTCTGGATTACTTGTGAATTCCAGCATAATTGGCCTTGTTGTGGGTGGGAAAGTCTACAAGGCCGTTTATACTTTTTCTACTTTTTCCTATGATTCTGGGTTGTTTGACAAAAAAAAATAAGATATTTATTGATATAAAGGCCACCTTTGAACAGAGACATGGGTTAAGATCTCTGCCTTATATATGACTACGTCTTGTGGGCAACTGATTTTTCTTCCTGACAACTGAGCAAACTTCATCCGCTGAGGATTGGCGCTCGATATGCACTCGAAAGCTCAGGAGTTATTCTTACATGAAGTTTTCCTGTACTGCTGTGGACGGGGCTGGCAGCAAAATGTATTTTAGCCACCTAACAGAAAGGCCCACCTTAAAAAAATCAATATCAGTTCAAGTGTACGCTATATTTAGAATATTTTCACCGCTTTATCTTGCCGTCAGACCGCCCTTTCAGACGGGGGAATTGAACTGAAAGTTGAAACTTATCTATGTTGTCTTCAAAGCAACCAGACTCTATTGACAAAAACAGTATGGATAAGTTTCACTTACAGCTCAGTTCCCCGTTGGCAAATTTGCTGCCAGCCCTGTCCACAGCAGTACATTGCTTTGCTCCCGTGCTGGTACTCTGGTCTGCTTCTCCACATTGGGGGCGTGCCGACCGTCATCTACTGTAGGTAATACACTGAATATGGATAAGTACCTCACACAACCCCACTTCAAAACACCCAAACTATCCCTTTAAGATCTCCGCCATGACCGCGTCTTGTGGGCAACTGATTTTTCTTCCTGACAACTGAGCAAACTCCATCTGCTGAGGAATGATGCTTGATATGCGCTCGAAAGCTCAGGAAGAAGTTATTCTTGCATAGAGTTTTCTTCTTTTTTTGGTCAAACTACCAGGGGGAAATTGGGCAAACTGGAAGAAAATGTGTGGTTGAATGTTCCCACACTCCATTCAGATCACAAAGGATATTTCCTATTTAAATGACTGACCCTGATGAAGTACAATTACCTCACTGTTAGTTTTGTAGAGACGATTATTATTACAAAATGTAGCCTGTAGCCTGTAACACTGTTTTGAATAGGGCTGTCCTCAACCAAAGAAATTCTTAGTCGACTAACACTCCTACAATTTTATTGACTAATCGAAAAGTTGATTTAATCGACAGATCAGTAAAACGGAGTTCCTCCACAAAGAATCATACAAAAGCACCACTTTAAATCTTGTGTTTACCAGAGATGGGCGGATAAGTTTCTTAGAAATAAGTCATTCAGCATGAAAGAAGCATAAAAAACGACTAATCGACTGAAGAAATTGTAGTCGACTGAGACCAAAACGACCAATCGACTAAGAGGGTGCAGCCCTAGTTTTTAACATGCTAGCTCATTCAGTAAGTTAAAAACCACATAACTGCTAGCTACTTCATTAATCACAACATTGCTCTGACTATCCCCGGCACCGCCACCCGTCACTGAATTCCACATAAAAGAATGTGTCAAGTTTCAGAGCCTTCAGTGGCTTTCATGTCAGGAATGATAACAAGATCTCTCATTTCCTCCTGAATAGAGCTGTTTTGTTTTAACCGCTTCAGAACGCTTCAGAGGAATTGCAGAAAAGACTCTTAACATCCTCATTACGTTGATCTCTCCTGGCAGACAGAATGTGACAGAGGAAAAATGGAGGAGACTAAAGTTGAACGAAGAGGAGTGTGACGGGCAGGTGGTAGTGGTAGGTGGGTTGTGGAGTGAAAGGTGAGTGAGATGGTCGAAAGCGAGGAAAGTTGTGGAACAGCGAATTTGCAGTTAGCTAATGAGCGTACCAAGGGGCACATTAGTTATTTATTTCCTGAGCTTGTTTCGTTAAGAGAAGGGCACACCAATTAGCTTTGAGGAGATGACATCCCTAAGCGCCCTTGTGCTCGGCTGCGAGGCAACACAAGAGCCCCGTCTGAAATGCTAAACAACCTGTAGGGCCCGGCGTTAAGGGGGAAGGGAAATAGCGTCACGCGTGTGACCCGGCGTGACATCTCCAAAGCGGCGTGGCCGGCTGGAGCTACATTATGTGGGGGCGAGAGAAAGAGATAGTGAAATCCACCATAGCTCAAAAAGGGAAGAGAGGTTATGTGGACTGATGGCTTAGAGGATGTCGCTCTGCATACAAAACAGGGTCTGACATCATTTCTTCTCTTTTCACATATTCTCTATTTTTTCTCTCCCTGAGAATCGTTAAATGAGTCTCAGTTCAGTTCAGACAAAACGCCATCGTATTTTCTATTAGCCCGTGTAAACTGTTTGAATTTGTATTACTTTTCATTAGCAACGAAGACAACTACTACGGTATTATACCATTGCCTTTCAGATTGTAATTTGTGGCTCAGAAAAAAAAAATGAATAGTGCGATCAATAATATGTCATTAAAGGAAAGAATTAGGTTTGAGGAGCCTGAGCTGCAGCAGTATGTGAAGGGTGAGTCCCACTTTTAGACACCATGGATAAACCTGGCGCACACACACACAATTTCGATTAATGCATGGTCATTAAGTCAGTCCATGAATCCTATTCGTGAATAACTTGACTTTTGTGCAAAAATCTAATTTTTTAAAAATACCATGGGATGGTATTTTCTAACGGGAACACCTGCTGGTACACATAGAATATGCCAACATTAAAAAAGATCAAACACCTCCAGTCATCCACACCAGAAATTCCTATTTGTGCACCTTCATTAAATGAGGCGATGTGCTCCAAACAAGAGAGGACGGAGCCTCGTTTGAAATGTCAGCCTTCCAAGATATTAATTGGAGCTGAGGCCCTCCAATCAAGGGAACAAAACAGTGCGTCCACAGAGGTGAGTGGTAATGAGCTGCGCTTTGTATGTGGGGGGGAAGTCTGGCTGATTGAAATTACACTGCAGTGTCTGACCAGACCGTAAACATAGTCATTTAGTCCCTAATAAGTGCAGCATCCTGGTTTTTCCACTGTTTGTTTTCATGATAGAGAGGTTAAAATAGTTACAGTGTGCAACAGCATCCCTTCCAGCATAAATGTACACAAAACCATATTGGTTTGGTAGCTTTGTCCCAAGACATTAGTAAAAAACATATTCTGTCAGGAACAATAAAATCCTGTTTCCATAATCAAAAAAATATTCTTGAATCAGCTCCTAAGTGGCCAATTTAGGAGGATCTCTTAAAAAATACATGCTGTGTCAGACCTTATTAAATAACTCCTTGTATTATTCTAACAGTAATTCATGAAGCATTTTACCATTAAATCCAACTCCCCAATCTGTGAAAAACTTAAAACTTCTAAATGAAGATCAAATCACTACAGCCCTAAAAGTGACCACTGCTGGCGGTACATCTGTAAATGGTCAGCCTTTAGTTAATAATGCTTCTAGTTTTGGAAATGTGTCACTTCAAATGAATATTGTCATGAGCGCCCATCTCGCCAACTAACAAATTCAGTAGCACTAAACCACTAAATCATCACAAGTTAGCGTTAACACACATGTGGTTGTGGTGGGCGGTCGGGCAAGTTGGATTCCCGTTGTATTTGTGCAGGATATTTTCATTTTTTTGCTGATGTAAAAATGATTAGCTGTGAATAAAAGATTGTTTATTGAACGTCTGTGCTTTGATTTGATGATTGTAGTTCTTTGATATATTGGACGGGCTGCTGCTGATTCATGTAAGCAGTGCTCAAATAGGCCCCATTTTTTCCTCACACAAAACCTGTGAGCACAACAATCTAGTTTCAGTGATTTGTCTGTGTACATTTGTCTTTTTAATTGGTCAAAAAATACTTGTGCAAGCAGCACTCAGTTTAGAAAGAAAGGAAAACCCTGGCCCCGTTACCAACTTTTATCAAGCGCACAGCACGCGACAGTGCCTGGAGGCACACACGCTGAAATTAAACACCCAGAAACAAACTATAATAATTATCTCGACAAAAACAGGTAAAATGTTCCTTAACTTTACAGCTGTCTTGTGATTACAGGTATACTTTTATGTCTGCTAATGTACCAGTGAAGTGTGGTGCCACAAGGTGAAGATGCCGTTCCTATGTTTCTGTTGGGGGACCCTGCAATACAACCTGCCGCGCCTCATGAAGCAATATGCAGCTAATGGGGAGCGTAAACGCACAGGAGCTTATTTTGGCTCGTCTCAAGTAAAGAATGGTGACTGAATTCTCTTTTGAACATTTAAAAGCAAGAAATTCAGAGAGCAATTAACTTTTTTTTATTTTTGACTGCTAGTGTAGTGCCGCACACATTCTGTGACAGATCAAGTCACTAACAAAACTAAAACTGAGGGGAGAAGACAGAAATGTACTCTCCAAACTTTATCATCCTTAATTGGCCACTAAAAATTTTAAATTGTGTTTTTTTTAATTAAAGGGGACATATCATGCTCATTTATAGGTTCATACTTGTATTTTGGGTTTCTACTAGAACATGTTTATAATGCTTTAAAGATCAAACAACACATTATTTGTCTCATACTGTCTTGTGTCTTCACAGTTTGTAGGTTGGTGGGCACTCCAGATACCCAACTGTATGTGCACAAGCACTGAAAAAGGGACTTTTTCATGATATGTCCCCTTTCAGGACAGAACAACAGCAAAAGTGACTACCTACAACTCTGAAAACAGGTTTTGCTCAATAGTTGAATAAGACGTACATGTATGTACATGAAGGTGACAAAAAAAACAGATTTTGAATGGTGTCATTGTCAGTAGATGTCAGTCCGTAATGGCGGATGGCTGCATTTTTCTTTGTACGCAGGGTAGACTACAGACCATCTTGCGATGGGATCATTCCAACCACGTCAAATCTGGCGGGAAAGTACTCAAAACCGCTTCTGTGGATGTTCCTGCTACAGTAGGTGTCTCCAGGACCACATTTTGCCATGATGACACACACACACAGACTCGATAGGTGAAAACAATACCAGTCACACGCTGTCACGGCTAGTAAATAAAACTATACTTCTCACCTGTGATGAAGGTTTGAGTTAAAGAATACATTATTTCTTTGTGTAGCCTAGAGTTCATGATACCTGAGGCATCCTTGGGTTGATGTGTCCATAGTTATCAATACTTAGTATGACCTCCAAACATTGTCCGTATACTCCTTGTTTGTGGCCTCCATTCCCACCAGTATTTAAGTCTTTATTCTGACTTCCCAACATCTGCCTGCCAAGCTTTCTCCACAGTCCCTCCCGTCTCCTATAACCGAACAGCCGTGTTTTTTGTTTTTCTCTGCGGCCTCAGACCAGTGTCTGTCAATGCGGACATGTCACCGCCATCTGCTGCTGCCTGGTCCAAAGAGTCACAGCCAGCCAGCCAGCCAGCTTGGTGCAGACACGGCCTGAAAATCTAACACTGAAGCAGAGCCGCAGCATTTTATCTCCTCTTCCACTGGTGCTGTAAACTCTCAGCTGCTCAGCATCAGACTAACTTCTGTTTTTAACTTTTAAATATTTCAAGACGTAATAGCCGCAATTTTTAAAACATCTGAAATGCTTGAGAACTGGAATATCTCTCGATAAGTATAAATATGTGTGTATATATGTGACTTTTGATGCCATCTGCATTCATGTGCTCCTGTGTGTGCATCCGCATCTGCCAGATAAACACCCCTGCTGAAAATGTTTGCCATATTTTAGTCTGTTTGTCAAGGCTGTTATGAAACCTCTGCTGCACTGAAGAAAACAGCAATTATCCATATTCTCTTGGCTCGTCAGGTCTTCTCATGAGGAGAGATCCGTGTCTTTTGAAACGGGGTGAATTTTGAGTACAAACAATCTGTTAAGTAGCACAAAAACTGCTGATACACAGCGCCAAATGAAGCATTGTGAAGCAATCTGAATTTGTTGATCCTTTGGTGACAAAAGGCACGAGAGCTATAATTTATATTAGATACTTCATCATTTAGCAATTTGAGAAGCACAGAGGTTGATTTTAAGAGGAACACACAAACCAAAAGCTTCTTTGTCTTAGTAATTACACCAGAGAGACGCTTAGAGACGATGGACAAAAGAAGGGATGCTGAGGAAGGGACGACAGACTTTCACGTGTATGTTGATTGGTGCTCTGTTGTGCATTGAGAGCTGTGTGGCCTTTGATCTTTCTACAGTTTTCATAATAGGCCCACACGCTCTTTATTGCTTTTGTTGAGTTGTTCCCGGGGAATACCCTTGTTTCACATCACAGCGAGATGATTCAGCCTTCGCGTCATCTCGACGCCACACGCTGAGAGGAGAAAGGGAGGACAGAAATAGAGCGAGAGCTAAATATGGGATGCGGAGGCTATAAGGTAAGTAAATGAGGTCACTATCAAGCCCAAAAATTACGAACAGAGGAAAAGCTGAACACACCAAGAAATCATGGGCATGTAGTGAGAGGGGGACTGTGTTATATTGCCCAGTCCCTACCGTCGCTGCCCAGCCCGTTCTCATTCCCCGGGCGTCAAATACCGATGCTTTGTCACGGCCGTCGGCACGTGATACCGCCTCACATGGCATCCTGTAACAGCGGTATGAGACGCACAGGGGTTTGCATTAAGTACAATGTAAACCCATCTGTGGCATCAGTAAACGCTCAGAGAAAGTGCGCCGGGAATAACTGTGGTGACACAAACCGGGCGCATACTTGCCATCCCTCTCGATTTTCCCAGGAGACTCACGTATTTCATTGCCCTCTCCCGGTTTCCTCCCGATGTCACAATTCTCCCGTATTTCTCCCGATTTATGACAAATTTTCACCCCTTTTTTTCTTTTCGTTATCTCAACCTGTTTCTGGCGCTGTAAGCGTGTATAAGCCCGACTGTTTCCACACGGACAACAATACAGCTACACATAATGTTATTTACTGGCAAAAGAGAGCTGCTCGCGACACAACACGATTTGCTCGCCAGAGCTCGTCACAGCGCAGCGAAAAGCCGCCGTGGCGCAAGCCATTGGAAATAACGTGTTTCGGAGCGCAGTGCTGCCGTTGTCACATTGTGTCTGAAAGTCACCAGAATAATGCAGGAAACAAAGTCTCTGAAACTCAATTTTTTTCTGGGGGAAGGACCCCCAGACCCCCCGCTTTGGTTTCGAAATTCTCACTATTTTTAAAGTCTCAGGGTTGGCGTTAAGTTTCACTTTCACTCTACAATCAGCTGTTCATTTGTGTCCTGTGTTCACAACGTTCCGTTTCATTTTCACTTAACAAATGTAGTAGTTTTAAGCCCGACCATGTCGTTTTTTCATAAACCTAACTATAGCGGTTTTGTTGCCTAATCCTAAAGTGACGCCAAGGGGCGTGACAATGCGGCCGTATGTGACGAGTTGGGATGAGAATGTGTTGGAATACCTGTTGCTGCCCCTTGCATGATAAAGCGGCCCCTTGCTGTGTTTGTACAGATATGCATTTGTGTACATGAGGGTGTGTATATTAGAGTGAGCTGGTTAGGTTTTGTCTTTCTCTTTTATTCTGTGCTTCAATAAAGTTTCCATCAGAGAAGAAAGACGAGAAAAATTTTCTCCAGCAGCGGGGCGGAATGAGGTGACAAGAGTAGGGAAGAAAATTCCTTTTTCATCATATTTACTCCTCAGATAAGAAGATGCTGCCGACAATTCAAACGACTGTCACTGACTGTGACTGTTCATTAATATATAGGAAGTCGCACGGTGTTCCTCTTTGGACTTGCCAGGGATTGCACCATATGCCTGAAGGGGTTGATTGCAAGAGCACTTAGTCATCAAGTATAAAGTACATGCAGCTCTTCATATCATTAACCTCTAGATGTTAGAAACACAGCTAATTCATATTCTGCGGGGATTTCAGATGCACTTTATTACCACGCTGAGGGAAAACAGAATAGAATAATTGGATTCAGCATTACTGGCTAAAATTAAGACTGATTATTTTGATGTTCAACCCCATTCTTTCTGATAATTCATTTACTTTTGTCCTTTGCGTGAAATTCTTGGATTGAAATTCCAATTTTTCCTCAAACAACATTGTCCTCTCAGCATCCTCTTATCGCAAAGCACAGCCTATCATCCTCTACGCGAATCAATTACGCACAAAGACTTGGGCATATTTACACAGCGGGGCATTAGCTTTGATGAGGGAGCCACATATCCAAACTATTTACCTCTGTAATGTTTACTCATTCTTTCTATCATTCAAAATACATTAGCCTGCTATTTTTTTTTTTTTAGCCTGCCCATCTCCAATTCTTTATTACCAGAGCATTACAAAGGCATTTACCACACTGTATACATTTTCATTAAAATGCTCCATGCCTTTTTCAGAATGCATGAATGTCTTTAATTTAAGTGAAGAGGCAGTGAACCGCTACAAAGCTTTAATTTCAGTTTCTTGTGACCTCCCCCCCCCTCCCTCTTCTATCTTCACACACTCTTCATTCCCGAGGGATAGACAGAGAGGAAGAGGAAGAGATTTGGGTGTTTCGAGGCAGGACCTCGCCCACCCAGAAGAGGCTAACAAACTCCAGCTACAGAGCATGAAGGGGAGAGAAATGCTTACATTTGTATAAATTAGCATGCAGCATAAAAGGCAAGGTCAAAAAATGCTGGCATTCACATTGGGTGATATGGAACTTCAAGGAGGGGAGACGGCGGTGGTTATGTGTGAATTTAAATCAGATTTCTTCTTTAAGACACATTATACAGGCTATGTGGCTTCACTATGTCTCATCCTATTCCCTGCTCCTGTCCTTTAAAAAACACCTGCCAAATACATGTCAAATTATTTCTACTCTCTCTGGTCTGATGTCATGAATACAAGGTAAGACAGAAATGTACAAAGCGCTCTCAGACGTATTTTAAGCATAATTTACACAGCGTCTGGTGCTTTGCATGAGACGGGTATAGCAACACCAAGCCATTAATCATAGTCAAGTCTGGCGTTCTTATCTCCGCCGTCTCCCATCAGCTCAGCCGAGAGGAACTAAGACCATCTCCGCGGACCTTTCAATCAGCCACCTTTAGATGGCTCTTTGAATTAAATCTTAGAGGAAATGCATGAGACATAAATTCAGAGCCGGGTTTGACCATCTCATCTCACAAATACAGTAACTAGCAGCGGCTTCTTCGATATTAAAATACCCCCCCGAGGTGATAAACAATCCCACATTGGTTCTGGATCTCTTCAAAACAGATGTTTGGCAACAAGGAATATTGAGAACACACAGCAGAGCAAAAATAAATAATGCCAATAAAAATTTGCCTGTAGATTAGTTTGGCACCAGATTAAAGACTATAAAGGCTACAGTATATCTGTGTTGAATGGACGTGTTTATGGCACTGGCAGTTATTAGCAGGACAGGATTCCTTGGGGGAATTGGATGGCTCTCATTATATTTGGTACATTATTATATAATGAGAAAAATAATGTTTTTTTACAGGAATATTTCAACATTTTGGGAAATACACTTTTTACCACTCTCCTGTAGGGGCTGGGCGATATGGCTTATAAATAATATCTCAATACTTTTAGGCTATATCACAATATACGATATATCTCAATATTTTCATATTTTCACTAAACTAACAAAACTGTTTGATTTAACCCTCTGATACATATGTTCATGCCAGCGTGATTATTCTAGCAAACTAATCTGAACTCTCTGAGGTGGTGTACTGTCATATTGAAGTCAGATTGGTCTTTGGAAATGTGTTCTTATTAATTTTGACTAATTATTATCATAACTGAATATAAATTTTTCTCTGAAATACAGTTTGTAGGTGGTAGTTTTAAAAAAAAAAAAAAGATCATTCATTTTATTAATTATTTAATATTTATTCTTTTTTTTTTTTTTCTATATTTATTATTGACAGACTGAACAAAAGACTATTTTGAAGTCAGTTCTTGGTCGCTTTTATTTTGAAACCAGTTCTTGCACGCTCTTGCCGTAATGCCTAGTATATACATGTACCACAAAACAACATGGGGGCTAGTTTGACCGTCTTTTTTGAAGTGGAGGCTGTCATCTTCCATCAACTTTTCCAACCTCAACACGTATAAACTCGCTTTGGCGCTTTACTTCTTTTTCTCTCTCTCGAGGCTCTTTCCTGGTTCCCTACCTCCCTCCAGGTACAAAAACACACGCCCCACACACACATCCATGCTCATAGATCACTCTCAGGAGAGTGTGTGTGGCGTGAGAGAGAAGCAGAGAGCCACGTGAGAAGCGAAACAAACGCCAAAGCGAGTCTCATGCCAGTGGCTTAAAAAAATGACATGCCAATTAATGTTTGTACTCGATGTTCAAGATATAGTCATTTACTACATCCCACGTAGAACCAGCCGCAATACGCCGAGTATATTCGATATATCGCCCACCCCCTCCTCTCATGTCTGTGTGGTAAATATGAAGCTACCAGCCAGCAGCTAGTTAGCTTGGCTTAGCATAAAGACTGGAAACAGCTAGTCTGGCTCTGTCTCTAAAGCTCACTATACATTATAAAGCTTTTAAAAAGCACCCTTAAAAATGAAATAGGGACAAAAAACATGTCAGTGATCTTCTGACATCTGATCTAATCAGCTTGAATACACCTTGGAAATCATTAAGTCTCATAAACTCAGTTTTCTGCAACATTTTTGAATATTCAGCGCCTATTTGGCATCCATTTTTCACGGCCCTCAGGCTCCAAATTAGTAGTGCCCAGATATCTATATCTTTACATAACATATAAACCTACATCTGTGCCAAATATGTTGCTTTTATCGCAAAATGCACAATTGTTATGCATATTTCAGCTAAGCTGCCCCACTACTAATTAACACATTTTATCACATTTGTTTAATCCGTACAAAATACGAATTGTAACTCGTGGTAGCTCACTATGACAACAAGACTCCAGGGAGTGATGGTGCCTGGCCAAGATATAGTCTGTCACTTTTTTTTTTTTTTACAGTGCATACGGATTAAACAAACATATAACGTGCTAATTAGTGAGTTTTAGATGTGCATGTGGATTTTGTTACCTTTGCACAGAGCCACTGTAGCCGTTTCCAGTCAAATTAAATACGCATGTTTCTCAAGATACACACCCCTGTGCCCGGCACGATCTTAACGAACACACCGCAATGTAAGATCTCTGTGTTTTTTTCTCCTATTGCATTCAACTGACCTGATAGAAAGTCGGATAGCAGAGTCAGCGCACACCATGTCACTTCAGCCTGCCAAGCACAGTTAACATCAGATCATGTTTGATTTCTGTCAGCATCTGCAACCTCAACTCTCTGGCAACCCGTTCCCTTTAGCGCTCCTACTAAGGCTGTCCCTCACTTGACCTGTAAACGCTGTTTGGGAATGTGCAGTCATAACATGTTATGTCCCAATCATAACATCTGTGGACAGAAGCATATGGGAAAGCTCTTATTATGAACACTAATGACAGCTGAAGCCTTGAACTGGAGAGGACGAGAGCCTCAGAAGAGCAATAATGTGCACATTGTGATTTTTATTTCTCTTCGCCCGCCCAGGTCAGCTGTTGGTGTTTTAGAGGTTTGATTTGGCCCGCATAAATCTGTCGCCCCAGTGGGCAGCTGTTCGGCCCGGCCGCTTTTGCATCTCGGCAAGGTCGTGTGGGAACTAAATGGCAGGGGTGGGAGCCCAAATCTGAGTTTAACGCTAACTCGGCTCCTAACGGCTACAGCACGCAAACACACAAAGGAGATGGGAGGAGAGTTTGTCCTCACAGAGTCAATGGATGAGGGAGCTTTTATAGCCACCTATTCAGTCTGTCCATTTCACTACAACACTGGGATTATGAAGCTGAACGTAACCCAACTTCACTGTTATCTGTACATCTTGAACATCTTGATAGCTTTACTAACTTTTAACTTTCGAAAGTGCCCGTGTACAGGCTTTAGATGACTTTCATCTAACAGGGCTAATAATGTAGTTAGTGTTTGATTTGCTCCATTCGGCGGTGTTCAATATAATCAACATGTTTTGCTGTTGGATGGCCACGGTCCACTGAAAATGGGCTGGGTCTAACTGTCTGGAGATGGTTACGTTACATTTAAATACAGATTAATCATAAGAGCCTAATTCATCACCATGACAGCTGTGAAAACATCCTGCCAAGCCCCCCCATCCACTCCTTCCTCCTCTTCGTCCCCTCCGGTCTTTTCAGATTTCCACCCCTTAAAAAGCACCACTTTTTGAAATCCCCATGCATGGCTGTAGAATATGTATGGCTACGAGGATATTCATATGCTAATAGCCGTGGAGCTGAGAGTGCAAAATTAACCAAGCTTGACAGAGGCCCATGTGACCCGGAGAAGATGTCGGGAGGCCGGGGAAAACATCGATCATGTGACACCGGCACAGTCGAGGCCGGCCGGGGCTCGGCCAAGACGGATGCGCTTCCAGGCAGCACATATAAATCTCCGGGAAGGTTTGAAAATATTGAAATTAGAGCTGAATTATAACAAATAACGTTGGCTGCCTTTCCTCAGGAAACGTGTCATCCATCCTCTTCCCTCTCACTATCTGCCTCTGTCAGAATGTGTGTGTGTGTGAGAGAGAGAAAATAGAGGAAAGGTGTTTCGTGAGGCAGAGAAAAAAAAATGCTTGTGTGTTTTCAGCTCGTGTGTGTGTTCAGTAATGTGACTCTAAAAGGGGTCGGGGTGTTGAGGTTGAGGTAGGAAGAGTGCTGTGATGACCAAAACATGACAGAGGACCCTGCAACTGATTCACAACAGTTGCGGTGAAGATACTGTGTGTGGGAGAGCAGAAGCCTCTGGTTGTGTGACCTCGCTGAAGCCAGGCTGTGTATGACCTCATTTTCCCCTCTCTAAATGCTCCCAGGTAATGGCATCTGTGTGGCCCGAGAGGTAAAACTACAGACTCAAAGCCGCTGACTCGGCTTCAGACAAGTGCCGCACAGCAGCCGCCCCCCCCCGCCTCGCCGAGCAGTGAAACGCTGCGCTCCTATAAGCACTACATTCACACGCGGCAAATTGATTCATGAATCATTCAAATCTTTCAGCACCTACCTGACAGCCAGGTCTGAAAATGGCCTTCTTTAAGATCAACTCTGCCGTTAAAAGGGTACAACGCTTTTTGATGTAGAATAAAGTGTATTTCATCATCGCACTCGAAGCAGAAGCGGTAAGGCGTTCTCGTTCCAACTTTTTGGTTTCATACCAAAAGTCGACAATTCGCAAAGCATCAAGACGGCATAACGGCCGTCTTCAAAGGACCGCTGAGTGAGAATGATATCCTGTAGTGGTGCAGTGTAATGTCACAACAGGATATTAGTCTGTTAAGTGCTCGCACAGCCTAATAACACTGCATTCTTCTCTTATTGATGATACCAGGCAGGAAGTCTAGCTCTTCTTGTGTTCGCCCCTCTCAACAATACGGATTGCACTTGGCGTGAGCCTTTACACAGAGAGTATAGGAGCATCCCCAGCTTTTTTTGCGTGTGATGTGGTGGTATGTGCCACATGTGCAGTGTCTGTGTGTCTAAGAGAGAGAGATGTGTGCACCCCTGGCCATATGCAGCGTCAGCAGAATATAGATCCCCCGGCTCCCCTGTAAAGGCAGGTTTATCAGTGGCACAGATGCATGAGCTGCATTCTTTACAATCTCACCACACACACTCTGTGCCGTAACTTTTAAAGGCAAGCGAGGGAGTGTGTCGGCATGCGTTCAAGTTCACATGTATGCACAGTGAGATGCTGCACCTGACATCCAAGACTGCAATTTTTCCACATCTCTCAAAATTACGCGATAATAACGCATTAACGAAAATGTGTTTTAACGCCACTAATTTCTTTAACTCCTTAACGCAACTTGCGATTTTTAGTTTGTAGCGGGCTCAGTTTTAAAGCTAGAGTAAAGATAGGCATCATATGAAACTAGAAAACCTAAGGAATCCATTGCTACCAACCATACTGTCATACTAGTACTACTACTTGTCACGAAGGAGGCTAAATAACGCGAAAAACTGGCTTTGCCATTTTCGAAGGGGTACCTTGACCTCTGAACTCAAGATATGTGAATGAAAATGGGTTCTATGGGTACCCACGAGTCTCCCCTTTACACTTTATGATAATCGCATGCAGTTTGGGGCAAGTCATAGCAAAGTCAGCACACTGACACACTGACAGCTGTTGTTGTCTGTTGGGCTTGAGTTTGCTATGCATTTTTTTATGCTAAATACCTGTGAGGGTTTCTGGACAATATTTGTCACTGTTGTGTGTTGTTAATTGATTTCCAATAATAAATACATTTGCATAAAGCAACCATATTTGTCCACCCCCATGTTGATACGAGTATTAAATACTTGACAAATCTCCCTTTAAGGTTCATTTGTAACAGATTAAAAATGTGAGATTAATTTGCGATTAATTGCGATTAATCATGGACAATCATGTGATTAAATATTTTGACAGCCCTACTCAAAATGAATGCAGCTGTTTCATTTTCTTGTTTGCAGCAGTTGGGATACAATCCGGATATCGGCTTTTCGGGTCCAATCTTTCCCACTCTAATCACAGCGAGGATGGGGCAGTAACAATTTATTTCCTGAATGTAAGGTTTTACTAAACTGCCACCTCTGCTCTCCTGATATTTCACCTCGGAAAAAAGGCGATAGAATAAGACAAAACCGAATATGGGCGACTATGTAAATCTGAACTGCGCCAGAGAGTCAGTTTGGCCACTTGTCCACCACTTGACGTTGTGGTGGGATCTCTATCCACTTCAGCCCCAGGTGTGTCCCCAGGCAGGTGCAGGCTCCCGACTTAATTTAGTGATAACTTCCTCCAACTCCTACACAGAATCTAATGACTGTGCAACTAACTACCTGGGTGTCTGAATCGGCGTCTCCATTAAATATGCGTGTGTGTGTAATGGAGGTGGCTGAAAGAGGGTAATGTGCTAGGGGTTGTGAGTTTCAGAGATAGAGAGGGGAGGTGTTTCTGCACCTCAGCATGTTTCGAGAAACCACCAGATGCAGCCTTTTTAAAAATCAATACCCTCACCTTAGGCAGATTTCATGCTTCTTTTTTCTTTTCTTTTTTTTACAAGCCTACCTCTTTCCCAGTGGCTACAACTGTCTAAGGCTGTCTAAGTTTACTTCAAATAAGCCCCAACACAAAGGGTTTACATTAGGGAGTAGGTTTATAAAAACTACAAACACTTCAGCTCTCACTCACACCGCTACAGATGAGCATGAAATGTGAAGTGGCAAATTCATAATATACTCCGCAATGGTGCTCCGAGTTGAAGAAACAGCGGGTCAAAGTAACCTTGATACCACGATGTGGCCGATTCAGTTTGCTTCTCATGCTCCTGTCTGCACGCCCGGCAGCCTCATTACATCTGTCTGTATGACAGGGCTGTCCAGAAAGGTAAAGATTTTGTCACAAACTTGATGAATCTCTACGAACACATCATCAGTGCAGTCAGAAAGTATTAGGGCAGCGAGACATTTCGCTTGTTTTGGCTTTAGCACAGTGGGTTTGAAATTAAACTGAAAGCATGATGTCGAAGTGTTGACCTTTAGCTGTAATTTGAGGGTGTTTACATTGACATTCGATGAACCGTGCAGACATTGTAGCCCTTTTCTCTTTAATATAGTCCCCTCCACTGTTTGCCTAATATGGGAAAGAACACCAGAAAACATAAAGCTGACAATCACCACTTTAACCTCCTTGTTTCATTTGCAATTCAATGTGCTGGAGAAAAAAAAAACGCAACAAAACTACTTAGGTTTAGTAAAAAAACATCATGGTTTGGCTTAAAATTACTACGTTTCACATGGGACACTGACAGTGGTCTCCTGGGGGAAAGTCCCATCCACCAACCCCTCCCGCCCACCCGTAGTGGACTTTCTCGCTTGTTATTGCTCGTTATTATACCGCCTAACTTTCAATAACATGGTCGTTAGGCTTGCCACTGTATTCGATGTTAAGGTTAGGCATTGACGTCTAATGGTTAAGGTTAGGCATTGATCACGAATGGTTAAGGTTAGTCATTGACCTCGAATGGTTAAGGTTAGTTATTGACCTCGAATGGTTAAGGTTAGTCATTGACCTCGAATGGTTAAGGTTAGTCATTGACCTCGAATGGTTAGAGTTAGTCATTGACCTTGAATGGTTAAAGTTAGTCATTGACCTCGAACGGTTAAGGTTAGTCATTGACCTCGAATGGTTAAAGTTAGTCATTGACCACGAATGGTTAGAGTTAGGCATTGACCTCGAATGGTTAAGGTTAGTCATTGACCTCGAATGGTTAAGGTTAGTCATTGACCTCGAATGGTTAGAGTTAGTCATTGACCTCGAATGGTTAAGGTTAGTAATTGACTCGAATGGTTAGAGTTAGTCATTGACCTCGAATGGTTAAGGTTAGTCATTGACCTCGAATGGTTAAGGTTAGTCATTGACCTCGAATGGTAAGAGTTAGTCATTGACCTCGAATGGTTAAGGTTAGTCATTGACCTCGAACGGTTAAGGTTAGTCATTGACCTCGAATGGTTAAAGTTAGTCATTGACCACGAATGGTTAAAGTTAGGCATTGACCTCGAACGGTTAAGGTTAGTCATTGACCTCGAATGGTTAAAGTTAGTCATTGACCACGAATGGTTAAAGTTAGGCATTGACCACGAATGGTTAAAGTTAGGCATTGACCACGAATGGTTAAGGTTAGGATAGGTCGTCGGGCAGCGAGTCTCCGAGGAAGTTTTTCGCAATTTGGGGGTTACCTTCTAGACAAGACTCCACTTTCATTAACGGCCGCTCGATACACTACTTCACCCTCTCTGCGCGTTGTTCGTCGTACTACATCACTTGCCGCGGCCGTTCACGGACTCACAATCATATTTGTGATACCTTAAAGACAAATGTAATACGCGACAAAATATATTTCCCTCCAAACCTAATTGAGAATGCAGTTTAGTTGTATGGGAATGTACATTTTAGGAGACAGGGCTGCTCCATGCACAATACAGGCTTACATGTCCTCTACTGTTTGGTTTGTGCTGTGGGCCAAACAAAGTTCCCAAAGACCAGTGATAAACAGAGGTCATGGGGTGTCACCAGTGTGCACCCAGTAGTAATTGATGTAAAAAGGAGCATTAAGCCCCGCTTTAGAGCAAACCTCTCACTGCCTTTCCATTGCACTGCCTGCCACGCAGCCTGCTCAGTATTTATTGAGACACCTCGAAAGCAATCTGGGATGGCAGGCACAGATGGCTCCTCTAATCCAGGTAAATTATCTTTGAACCTTTCAGAGTAAACAGACGTGCCATTCTCCAGAAGGCTGGACTCTTCGCGGCATGAAAAGGCTGGTGAACGCTGGTGTGTACATGCGTGTGCATCACATAAGACACTGTAGAAACACAAACATTGACTGCGGCTCTGACAGAACATGACTGTACCACAGTTATTGATGTGAAAATGTTTGCCAGCAACTCTGACGAAAAACTCATCCATTGAACAAAAGCATCTTCCGTTCGCTCCTGGCAAGTGTTCAGCACCACAAAGGAAGACACTGAAATTTTAAAGGTCTGCTCGAGGGTAATGGATAGAACTCCTTCAGTTGTAGATAAATAATCTAGCAAATGTTGCCTGTAAAGACTGGGTTTTAGGAAGAGGTGTAAAACAAAGCTACTGTCTGTACACGTTCACTGAAATAATGAATAAATTGCGCTTGCATTAGCTGATTGGCATCTGCTGCTTCATTCGTGCTTCATAATCACAGGCTCATTCATCAGCTATTTGGCTACCAGCTGACCAGCCATCCAATCATAGAAATGTGGCCATACAGCACAGACATTATAACCTGACGCTCACTATTACTATGCTCCCAGATTTCCCTCCATCACCTGACCTCCTCAAGTGCTGTTTTAACTGAGATTTTATGTTCATTTATGTTTATATTAAAAGGTACAGTGTGTAGGATTTGGCGACATCTACTTTAGTGGTGTGGTTGCAGATTGCAACTGAGTACCCCTCCGCTCACTCCTCCCTTTCCAAGACTGCTATAACGTGAGCCGCCGAGTGCAAAACCATGGTAACGCCGAGGCCATCCTTACCAAAATAACACTACTTTAGGTGCAACAGAAGTCAGACGGCGGCTGGAGGTATAGCACGATTTTTCACTCTAGAACTAGAGAACTACGGTGGCCTTCAGGTTATGTAAAAACGTGAAAGTCTCTCTCTAGAGTCAGTGTTGGGTTTGTCCGTTCTGTTCTACTGTAGAAACATGGCGGAGCAACATCGCGGACTCCGTGAAGAGGACCCGCTCCCTATGTAGATATGAAGGGCTCATTCTAAGCTAACGAAAACATGATTCTTAGTTTCAGGTGATTATACACTCACGAAAACATAGTTAGGAATATTATATTCAACTTCTGCTAATAGATCGCCTGAAATATTACACACTGTTCCTTTAAATGTCTCTGACTGAAATAAATCTGTATTTAGATGCAAAATGTAAGTGGCAAATTATTGTCATTCACTCGATATGGATTTTGTCATATGAACTTAACTTGTACATGTTATGCAAGTTCACACTGAATTCACTTTAAGCGCACAGACAGCACATAGACGTGCATTTGGGAAACATAATAATGAATTGAAGACAGAGAGAGAGGGAGACAAAAATAAAAGAGGTAGCATACTGTTTTGTGGGAAAGTTTTGTATGCAGGATTTCATTCGCATTGGAATGTACTGAAATATGTCCAGAGAAAACAGTGAAGCAAATAACGTGCTGTATTAATAGAATACTGCAGAGGATTCAGAGAGCAGGACATTGTAGCTTATTAGGCCAGCACTGTGCAGTGCTGCTTCCTGCTCTGGCTCTCTCCAAGGTGACTGAGGCAACATCCATTTGAACAGGAAGAAGTCTGATGTTGGATAGCACAAAAAAGAAATCTGTGTTTCTGTGTTGCACCTTGGAGGGACAAGGCAGAAGACGCTCTGTAGCTGTGTCAGTGCATGATAGAATGGGCAGGACGAGAGGGGTTGTCTAAGATGGAGTTCAGTTTAGTCCTCTTCCTCCTCTCCTGTGCTAAGGCCTCCAGGGTGTTCAGACTCAGCCCTGCAACAAAGACAGCCTTTATCACCAGCTTGTTTGTCCTGTCTGCATCCCCAGCATTGATGTTTTCTCCCCAGCACACCACTGCACACAGCAGCGTGCTGGCCACCACAGATGAGTAGTCTGGAAAAACCTGAGCCTCTTTGAGAAGACACACACAGTGTGCACAGTGCACACTGCCTCCATGTTATCTGCGAAGTCCAGAAATGGAATGAAATAAATGGAGAAATGTTCCAGCACATCCACCATTTTGTATTGTGGTTGTGTAGAATATGGATCATCGGGATTTAACGGGAGTTACAGTTAAGTCTTATCAGACCAATACTGAAATGAAACATCGGGTTTACGGATTATCTGCTAAGGTCAAGTGTGATTAGCAGAAAGGACAGCAAACAATAATCAAGATAAAGCAATGCACAATGTATGACACATTATAATCACTGGAGTCTGTGTCCATTCATATGGAACTGCTGCACGTCTGTCAAGGACTCATCTGTAGATTAGTCCATTACGTATAGCATTGTGATTTTTATGCCGGATTCACACCAGGCAGCGGCAAAGTGCGACTTGCAGTAATAACGAGAACATTTTTCTGCAGCCTGGAGGCGTGTTCATGTGTTTCAGGCGGGAAGAAATTCTTTGTCACATAGGTCAACATGACACAGGAGTCATAGGATCTGGCCGTACTTTGCCGCTAATAGTTAAACTTTTCCCAACTTTTAGCTTGGCCTCACTTCACCGCAGAATCAAACGGTTCTGAGCTCAGTTGCTGAGCTCGGAAGAGGCCTACGCAGCTTTTCATAGACATTGCTTGGCAGCTCGCCGCAGGCCGCACTTCGCCGTTGCTCTGGTGCGAATTCGGAGTTACATCTCTGACATATAGCCTATTTCATAATGTTTAGAGGAAGTGGAATTATTTATTTTAGAGAGTGAAGTTCAGAAGTAAGGTATAGATAGACAGATAGTGTCTTTTACTGTGCCTGAGATCCTTGGAAATAACTGTATTGTCCATTAATTCCATTGAGTTTGTATTCTATTGCATCTCCGGGTAACTGAAGGACACACCTGAGCAACTACAGCTGACCCTGTCTTGTTATGAGCAGGTGTTTTTTTTTTCTCATCCTAGTAATTATCATCTCTGAAGTCTCTGAGGTCAGTATCACCGATCAACTCACAGACAGATAACTCGCTATTCAAAAGAATGTAATTCAAAACCTGACAATATTTCTTATATGAGCGATTATTATTGATGCCATTTCAGTTCTGTTTCAGGGCCTTGTCAAGCTTGTTACTGCGTTAATCTATTCTCAGTAAATTGGTCTGTAATTGTCATAATTGGCTACATTCAACTGTTAATGAATTCCCTTCATGAATTATTCTTTTTTTTATTGTTGGTTCTGTAGATATTACACGCAGTGCTTTTGGACACTTTACATTCTCACCTTTTTCACTATGCTGCACAAAGGGTTTTTTAAACTGCAAAAAGTATTGTGGTGGACCTACTCACTCATTTACAATGTGTGAAAGATGAGGGCAGAGTTCACGGTAAAAGATGGCTGTCCTGGTGTGTGTTGTGTAACTAACGGCTGTAGAGATGAGTGGTCCTGTGATGAATGGTGCCGTCATGCGCAGCTATAATCACGCCTACGCATGGCTTCCTGCATAATTGATTTTTAATCCCCTAATAGAAAGTAAATCACACTCGCAAAGCCTGCTTTAGCGCTGCCCTGGAAAAAAAGCGAATAATAGCAAAGAGAGAGAGAGAGAGAGAGAGAGAGAGCAAGCGAGGGAGAAAGATTTGGGGGTAGAGGAGGAGATGAAAATGAAGAGTAAACGTGTGTGAAATAGAATTAAATATCTTTTTAAGTTGTTGCATTAAAGGCAAAAAAAAAAAAAGATTTACTATATTTGCCGCTACATTGTTGTAGGGGTGAAGTAGCCGTACATGATATCTCTGAGACTGAATTTATTATGACGCCTTGTGAAGCTCAGCCAAGATGATATTGTTTGGAAAGAGTAATGAGATATAGATTGACCCGTCAGCTGATACAGGGACAGATTGCATCTGTCATCCAAAATAAACATGGCAGACACACCACTCACAGGCTGCCTGGACAGTACACGGCCAAGATACTGTCATCCGCGCAGAGAAAACAGGCACCGAAATAAATGTTGCTCAGTGCACAAAGGTGATGCTGAAAGTGGATTCTATTGGGAGCTATTTCTCGTATTTGAAGGGTGAGATTTTGGGGAAATATTTGCAGGTGTGACATGTCGACATATGGTTTTCTAATGTTTACACAATGTTGCATCATGTTCGGTGGAGGACTGAGAGGACGAATGCTTCGCCACAGCAGCCAGAGCTTTAGATATGGAGATGAGCCGGTATTGATTTTAATGGTCTGCCCCACTTGGGATGCAGATTTACGTCCAACACACTTGTTTTCTGCTTGTCCCATTGCGGTCACGGAGCAGATTACCGAAATTGACCAACTGCTCTTACTGTAAGCAAGAAGGAGAGGAGGAAGGACAGAGTGCACACGCGGCTCTGATAATTGTCAGCGCGCGCTCGGTGCTATGAAAGGAGGAGAGCCAGTGTGAGACGGAGCCAAGGACTCGCTGTCACTAGACGTGCCAGCCACCCAGCCTGAGGAAGATGGAGGAGAGGGGAGGAGAGAAAGACGGAGAGGTAAAGGAATAGAGAGCACAAGAGATAAGAATGAAACACTCCAACAGCTGTCTCTCTGACTGTCTCCCTAACTGATGAGATTAGGGCAGCCGTGTAATTGCCTCCAAAAGGTGGGAATTATAAATGGTGTTATTCTATGGGCAATGTCAGGACAAGTCACAAAGGCACCAAGAACCAACGTCTATATTTAATTATCGGCAAGAATAGAGTAAAATGAATGTCATCCATGATTCAGTTTTCAAGTTTTATAGTATAAAATAATTCATGCAAATTTATAAAATATAGAAAAACAACAATCTGAAGCTGAAGGAAGCACCCACAGTTTGATTAATCAATTATCTGATCAACAGTAAATTAATTAAAACAGCCAAACATTTGCTGGTTACATGCACCTCATGTGAAGATTTCTTCAGTTTTATATTGTAAGATGTAAATTCTGTTTTTACAATTGGAGTATAAGCAATTTGAGGATCCAACTTAAAGCTGCAGTGGGTAGAAATGGAGTAAATATGATTAAAAAAAGTTATTTTCATAAACGGTCACTATAACCTGACAGTAGTGCATGAGGCATGTAATCTGACAAAAATCATGTGCCTCTGAGTCCTCCGGTGCTCCTAATGGCATCTGCAAGATTTCACAGACTGGTGGAAAAACAACCAATCAGAGCCGAGATGGAGCCTGCCGTCTCTGAAAAGCTGTCAATCACTCGCGAACTCCGATCAAACGGTCAAAGTAGGCAACGCTGATCAAATATGAATCAATATTCTGTTACTCTAATGTCTATTTCTCGCCTCAAATGTTTTCAGAAACGAGGAATTCAGAAGAATTATCATATATTTCATCCCCTTTAAACAAAGAGCTTTCATGATGCACTGAGAGTTTAGGAATACTGGAGAGTTTCCCCTCAGAGGAAATTTGTCGACCGGGACGTGCAGAGTTTCAAAATACAGCAGCTCAAATATGCTGCCAAGAGAAGATGATGTCCCTTTTTAAAGATGCTAAATGTGAAATTCAGAGGATATCGATTGCCTTCACACGGCTCTCAACATGGCGGAGGCTGAGCCGGCGGCTCACAGCTAACGGAGCAAACAGCGGCAACAGTGCTGACAGAGATAACAGTGTTAGCCTGAGGGGAAGCTGGAGGCTGGGCGCTACGGCGTCCGACTATGCCGTTGGTCGCAGCGCAGAGCAGCGGCTGTGAGCTAGCCAGTGGGGCACGCTCACATGCACAAACATGCACGTGCGGCGGGCCCGGCTATGTCAACAAAGTACAGAGAAGCTCGGATTACAACACACAAAGAGGGAGAGTGGCTTCATTCTCTGCTTAGGTAGACATTACTCCTCTATATCTTTACATAGCAAATAGTTGTTTGCTGCTGTATTAATGCTCTAGATATCGTATAGAAAAGAAGAGTTCACTTTTCTGAACATCACATACAGTAACCATTTACGTTATGTTTTTATTATTCAGTTACATTTGACCGTTTTTTTACATGCAAAAATAATTGCTGTCAATCTGGAATGAAATAGTGGCCCTAAACATTCATATTGTGACATGAGCGTGGTCCTGGTAATGATCCACAAATAAATTAGCATTTTAAAAATAACCGTATATTTCAGGGAACACCGCTATAAAATTTGACCCGAACAATCTCAATCACATCGTTTTGCTCATCACAACCACACATCTAACTCTATTGTGAAAAAGCACGTGCACATATTCCTCTCCACCAAACACACTCATACATATGGAGTCACTTTGTTCTTGCTGCACTTTCTGAACAGGGAGTATTTCTGACCTCTGTGATGGAAAGACAACTCCACTTAGCTGCTTAGAAGTGTTTCTGACATCCTGCATAATGGTTAGTGACTGCATGCCTCACCACATTCACCACTCTGCCGTTGCGTACGAAGATACTGTATTTATTCACTTGGAATGCCTCATGTAATAGAAATCATTCAAGCAAGGGCGTAGGTTTTGTTTCAACATTGGGGGGGGAAGGTGTCAAACACTTCATTTCCTGCATTCTTGTGAATTTTTCTACATCAATTTGTCCTTTTTCTGCATCAATTTATTGTTGGAATATCCTTATTTATTTAAAGGAAAATACACAAAATTCAGGCGCCAGGTGACAATTCAAAATAAAATGGAACGTAATGCATTCAGGCATTCTGTATTGTTTTCAAACATTTATCTTCCTGTAGATCAACTTTTCAGATTTAATGTTTTCCCTGCTGAGTCAACACACATGTAGGCATGATTTAGTCCCCCATCATCTTTTGTGTCTTTTGTTTGGGGATGTAACCTCTTTAAATGTGGCACCTATTCACGTCAATGATACAATAATTTATTTATTATTTATAAGATTGTTGCAAGATTTCTGCTCATGTTCAAAACATATTGTGTTCTCTGAGATTTCGAGACTAAAGTTGTAATATTTTGACAAAAATGTCGTAATATTACGTGAATAAAGTCATGATTTAATGACAATAAAGCTAACTAAAGTTAACTTCTAACTAAATGGATTTTATTTCTATAAATACAGCTAAACGACAGTTGAGGCGGTGGGCAAGTAATGTAATCAGCGTAGGTCCAACCACCGTGTAACACCGGTAACACCGACTACCGCGGCAAGCCTAATAGACTCTGACAACATTTGTGGACGGTACATTAACAGCACTACTCCACAGGCTCGATCAGAGACGTTATAATTAAACGTAGATGTCATAAAGTGGCAGTGCTTACTCTGAGCCCTTTGCAGTTGGGGATACCAGGGCGATTTCCATCTGTCTTGTTTGGGTTTAATCCTGATGTTGACACTATGCGTTCAGCACCCAGATTAGAATAAATAGCCCTCCGAACCAATTTGCTTCAAATATAGCAGTAGTGAACTGGGCTGTTTGGATCAATTTTAATGTTATGTTAATGATTCCCCTTGTGTACAGTGTTCTCTGCAAGTACAGAAATGGAAGCATTTACACTCTCAGTAAGTTTGTAAATAAAAGTTTTGTTGTATTTGGAGTTTCAGCCAATGTTACTGCCCAGTATGTTAATACTATATAAACATTTGCACATATTCACTATTGACTTTTTGCTTTACTGTATGTATTTCCCACACAGGATGCCGCCCCATAATATAACTGCTGGTACTGAGAGACATTTTCAGCTGTATGCAGTAACCTGATTTCTTAAACATGTAGAAACCTAGTTTCCTTAATAAGTGTAAGGGATAGAAGCCCAGTTAAAAAGCTCTATTTTTATGGGAGAAACAATTCTTGGCCATGTATATATGCTTAACCAGGCTTTAAACGTTTGTTTTTTTGGGGGTTTTTTTACAAGACTGCATGTGTATGACAAAGACTTCAAACAAGGAAGTTTTTCACTGCAGTGTGAAATGAAAAGAAACATTGTTCATAGCGCCGCATCCTTTATCCAAATTACACCTAGAGCCAGACTAAAAAGAGAAACTGAAAGTAAAGTAAGTCAAAATAAGTTGTACAATATGGACATATTTGCAACTAAGCAAGAAGAACGAAGCTAGGCAAAAAAGCTTTTAAATACGCTGCTCCTGTTTCCTGAAATAATGTACAGAAGGACCTGAAATTGTCAGAGCTGATTACTATGGGGGAATTTAAGTCCATTTTAAAAGATCGAGAAAGTGGCACTATAGGTCGATGTGATTGCTCTTGATTTTCTCACTGAATTGTTGCATGTGATCTCAACCTAGCAGGAGTATGTAGGTATGGTTAAAATAATTGAAATAAGTAGCTCTATGAGGTAACAAAGGCTGCCCTTGTTCAAAACATAGAAACTCTTGTGTTTCTAACAGCAGAGTTGTAATGGATGTTGTTGCTGGCCATGGTGGCAGCTATAGTTATAGTTCAGATTATCACAGCAAATGTACTCTGTTTTCTCCCTCATTTATTCTCATAGACATTCTCCTTACTCAAAAGCTTCCTGAAAGAATGGAAAATGTTGCAAGAGATGATAGTACAGAATTATATAAATATATGTATAGCATTATCACTCCTGCAGAAATTTGAACCCAGGTGATCCAGTTTCAACTGCAGGAACTTCCAGTAGCTTTATGGCTAAGTAGGTCTTGTACAGATTAGCCCTCCATTGGTGTATTAATGAAGTGCAAAGATGCTATCTTGTCATTAACAAAAAATAAATAAAAATGTACCCTTTTTCTGTACATGCAATAAGTCATAGCAAACATACCTTCACTGTGTTGTTGGTTCATGGAAATATCCACACTAATCATAAACGCAAACTTGACAATAATAAGCCCCCTCTTGTGCAATAAATTGAAGACAAACAAACTGACTGTTTGCTAAGATCCACCCCCCCTTAACCGGCCCACACATGATCAGCGGTGAAACCACTCTGCGGGGGCTGTACCGTACAGGGAGAGCGGTGGAGCCCGACTAGGCAGCGCCACCCCACTTGAAATTGCCACCGAGCCGTGCGCTCAGTTCAAATGAGAGAGCAAATTTCTTATCATCTGAAGGCTTGTTGCTACATCTGTCAAGCTCTCCGTTCTCTCGCGGCACACAATGCGCTTTACAATGAAAACGGGGGGACGCTTACTACTCGAAAGCAGGCCTGTGACTAGCAGATTTTCATCAGCTATAGTTAGCTAATTAATGCTAACTCTGTGAGTTGAAAATACTGTCTCAGGCTGACTTGTTTTAAAACAAGAACCAGTTAAAAGGGGTCCTCAATTTGCAACTGATGGCTTTATATACAGTGTGATATCATGATAAAAGGCTGAAGCTAAAGCTACATGTCCCAGGAAAAAAGTCAGCATCCTCATTAGTTGATGGTCGATAGAAGACATGGAGATATAGGAACAACATTGTTATTGCATTGTAGTGTAAAGCTAGTTATGTGCTGTATGCAGTATGATTTGAGAGACTTTTATTTTGTTCTAACATAATCTCTGTTTGGAAGCTTTGTTTACTACAGAAATTCATACTTGGACAAGCAGCAGAGATTCGATTTATGCATTATTGTTGTGGATAAGGACTAAACGATGTCTTTGTCAAACATAACACTATTTCATTTAACAAGTGGCGAGAGTAAACAGCAGGACAGGGCGCTTACACTCTGATATAGTAGCATCCAGGACAGTTCCAGTCCTGAAAGGGGCTTTTTCTAACATAACCTGTAACTCTACAAAACAATGTAACGTTAGTTGATGTTGATGATGTGCTCTTTGGCTTTAGAAATAACACTACATTAGAGTTACTACTGTAGGAAGTGAGCTAGTTAGCCAGACATGATACCATTTGCAGCTTACGTTAGAGCAAACACAAACACACATTGCTTAATCCATTCCTGACATTTTTGCTGTTGTGTTTTTGGCTTTACAAATAAAACAATAAATAAAAGAAAACACCACCCTCATATTTCTTTTATTAGAGCCCCATGCACACCACTTCAACATGTGGAGAAACCCAGAGCTTGACAGGCATGCTGCGCCTGGTTACATTTGCTAAACTATGATTGGACAATCGCTGTTCGACGGAGAGGTTTTAGAGTGTGTATTTCTACTTAAAGCCTGTCCTCTCACAGAAATAAATCTTCATGTGAGTCAATAAGCTACCCTAAAAATATTGCTGCCTTGGTTACAAAAAATAGGGGAGAAACAACAGGCGAAGAATCTGATCAGTGACCATCTACATTTTGTTCCTCCAAGAACCCTGGCTCCTTTCTGTGCATGTAAACACAGTGAATCCCTCTGTTAACATCCTCAGTTCATAGGACAGTGGTGCAAGGTAAAGCCATCCTTACATGAAAGCTCTGTATTAAAACTGACATATACCCAATGGAACGGAGCTCAAGTGGGTCCCTCCCACTTACTGCTGAACCTGGTTAGTCATGCATGCTATGGGAATGGAACAGAATGCAATCACCTTCTCTTTTTTAATGGAGCTGTCAAGGCAATCGCAAACCCATGCCGGCCACAGAGGCTGAGGGTGTGTGAAGAGGCACTAAGCCAGCTGATGAGCCCTGGAGGCCTGATCACTTTGCTTATGAATTCGGCACGGATGATATTACGCATGTGGGGAGAGACGGCGCCGAGAGCAAGAACATACGTGTGTGTACGTGCACGCATGTGAACACTTGGGTGTAGGAAAGTGTGCGTATGCGATCGAGGGAATTCACTAATGTTTGCTTTGTGCGCCTATGTACACACATGCACGCCTATAATACTTAAATGCACGTAAGGCTATGTATATAGAAAGAGCTATCAGTCAAACTCTCGTCTTCGCTGGAGTGCGGATGACACAGACTTGTCACCGACGATGGTCTAGTGATGGAGGGGCTGAAGGGGATTCTAATGACATCCTAGGAAGGAGAGAGCATCATCTTCCACGACCAGCCTTTCAAGTTGAGGGCGGCTGGGTCAGACAATGGAAATTAGACTGGGAACATGAGAGGTGGGGCATGATGTGACTGATACGAGCTGACATTACTGGACTGTATGCAGAAGCAGAGCCATCACTGAGGGAAGATGCCTCTCAGCTCAATATAACATGGATCGGATTATGCAGCTGGGTTGGAACGTATGAGATCGTGTCCAGAACGCGTATTTGATGATTAGATTAAGTGCTCTTTATAAGGTCTGGAGTCATCTGGTCTACTCTGTTACAGGCAGCAAAATAACAGTATTTAAAGGTCTTATTGATAACATTTTTATGTAGACGAATGATACATCCACAGAGCTCTAAGAAAGGTGCAGAATAAAAATAACTGACATTAGCACATATTAGCTGTCTTAGCTTAATCGTTCAAACAACAATAACCCATAAAATTACAATTTGGCATATTTAAACAAAACCAACAACAGCCACCAACAGCCATAATCCGTACAACCTTAACTAATGTGTTGTTACTGGTTAGATTGTCAAAATGAGAAAAATAACAGCTTCAATCCCCGAGGAGCTACGTTAGCATTAGTGACGGCTTTGTCCCGTTCTGTAACGTTATAGTTTCCTCAAACAATGTATGACGAAGATGCGCATCAGAGGAGATTTTGAAGTGGGTGGCCCGCTGAAAAATAAGTAGGTATACGCTGTATACCTGCGTATTACTTGCACTACACCACTGCTTAGATGACAAGCAAAACATTACCTAAAACTAGCTAGCCATATCCTAGCTTTGGCATAGATTACGTTACATTAATCTTGAAATGCCACCACACAGTAACCTAAATTTATAGCTAATGTATAGCTACATGTGGCAAAATGACTTCATTACTCTACCACGAAAGATTCATCCCTTGACATGTCTGTCTGTCTGAGTCATTCCACTTGCTGATGAAATATGCAGGTTGTGCAACGAACTGGCAACCACTTGTTGTGAAGTGAATGCAATAACACGGGGGAGGGAGAGTGCGACATCTAGTGGCTGAATGTTATCAATGATAACACTAGCACCTCTAAAACTAGAGGATAAATGAGGCGGGCTACATACATAATACAGAGACATTAATGAGAAAGACAGAAAGAAAAAGGGTGCGTGAATCACATTTCGTAAGGTTAATTATCAATAATTAAAACCACTGGTGTTTTATCTGGTGATTAGATAAGAGGACAGAACCTCACATAACCTAAGGTTACAATATTCTTGCTTCAGTGGAAGAATTAATTTTGTGCAATGATTAAATCTCAAGATGGGATAGGAAGTAATATAATTAAAGGTCGAGGCCAGAATGTTTTATCACGTTTATTCTATTGATTGCTAAGTAAGGTTCCTATTCAGGTCACTGAAAAGATACCAGTATAATCTTTTTTCTGCATGATCCCAGATTGATGTGAAACACAGAAGTGACACCGGCTCATTATTTCCTTAATCGCGGAAATGTTTAAAAGAAACCGCACTAACAACGGTTGACTGGATTCTGCACTGGATATGGCAACAAATTGACTAAAAGACAAGAATAAATTGCGCGTCTCTTTTCTTCTGTATTACCAAGTTAATTTTCATATTCATGCAATTTCTACATGTGTCTCATTGGAATGATATATCTAGCAAGCGGCACACAGTCATTAAGTGAGATTGGAGCTGTTGGTATGCGACATCCTTGTATGCTTTAAGTCAGTGCAAAAAGTCAACATGCGTTTTTCATAGATGTACTCCCTTGGATGATAATACTGAGGTTCTTCTTTCCAACAGAGAGCTTGCTGATCTGGATATTAAAGCGCAGTGTTTTTTAAATGTATTCAGCACGTGTTGTTTCCCAGAGTAGCTCTGACCCTGCAGTAGGAGCTTTCTTTGAGGATTCACACAACCCCATCGCAGAACTCAAGCGGATTGTGCCCATGGGGACCAATATCAAAGACTTCAGCTTCTATTACCAGATTGCATGTTTGTGCTGTGCTTCCTACCCTCTGAACTGAGGAGCACCGTTTGACTGGAGAAAACATCATTCTGTTGCAACTTGCTCGAATTGAGGAAACATAAAACTTTTTTAAAACAATAACAAATATTGTCTAAATGCAAAGGTTATAATCATGTAGTTACATCTCTTTCATATGCTGTTTGATGTCAATGTGCCCCTCGATGGAAACCAAGTAACCAGCTAAGGACTGGACATAATTACAGATTTCCAGCTGCAATTGTTTGCAGCTTTACGTTTTTATAATAATGTGCAGTGTGGTTTGTGAATATATTGTTGTAATCCACACTATTTTAGGAATGTTATGTGCAGCATCTGTGTGCAAGATTTTAAAGCACCTTTATATGACAAGGGTAGTGTAAGATGTAGAGTACTGCGTATGATATTGCACAAAGTCAAAATCTGCTAAATACATCCAGTTCCACAGAAGCAAAGTGTATTTTTATATAAAGCACTCCTCTAATCTAATACATGAAGTTAAGTTTACTCGTCCTACTTTTTAACAGGAAACCTGCGTTATAGACTCAGGTGTCGGGTTTGAAAGAAGTGGGCATTTAGAGGGCAGTGGGGATCTGATGAAAGATCTTATCCAGTTGCACTATGGGAAATGTAGGATCCAGTGTTACAAGAGCTTGACCCATACTGGAGCAAGGTATTCTTATACAACGCTTCGTATGATATCTTACAAAAAGTTATTCCTCATTTTTCATGTTCTTACGAATGTCCAGCAACACTTGTCAATTTCCGCTTAAATGCATACATTTTTTTCAAAATAAACTTCCGTCTTCACAGGAAACAACTTGGTTAGGTTTAGTCAACAAAACTACTTAGTTGGGTTTAGGAAAAAGATCGTGATTTGGGTTAAAATAACTCTAGAAGTGGCGTAACTTAAGTACGGAAGTTACGTGACAAATAAATCAACGTTGCCTTCTGGTTTCACACACGCTACAAACAGCGGTCCCCTTGGCAAAAGTCTGGTGTTTTAAACCCACCCATCTACCTGACCTCCTCCCTACGCAGCGTTTGTCGCTCTTTATACTTCCTGATTCACGTTTATATAGATTAAATATGTATTGATTTTGTGGGATATAAACGAATTACAGTGCATTACGGTAAGTATAGCTACAAATGGTGTATGGGAACAGCCTGACAGAAGATAGTCAGGATATCTGTTGCATCGATTTTGACCAATCTTTTTTTAATCTGTCTCTTGTGAGTCCAACTTTATAGAATAGAAGTGCAATACTGAATCGCTGGAGCTATATACATTCAACAGGATCCGATTACATCATTTGGATTGCATAGTGATTTTAGTTGCTTTGGCACAGTATTTTGGTATATCACAAGCCATCTAAATGTTAAAAAAACACCTATTAATCCAAAGTATCAAAGGTTGCCCGTACCACCAGGAAGCTGAGTGTCCTTCACTCAAACCCACTGCTTGTATCATTCATTATAATACACTGCACCTCAGACGGTGCTGGACCACAAGTTGAAGGAAAGATTAGTCTCTCCCCCCGTGGAGTTGTACAACAGTATGATGCATGTCTGCTTGTCTCTTTCTCATCCAAAACTTTTTGGCCTTACTCAGCACAAAGTGTTCACTACCTGCCAAAATGACTTTCGCAGAACTCGCTCCCATGACGACGTTCCCTCTGTGGCTTTCCCTCTTATTCACCTGATAACCGCTCGCACAACTCCAAACTTAAAACTCCGCTGGCACAGACCTGCACCACAACTCTCAGCAGCCTTCGCTTCTAATAGGAGACACAGTAAGCTGCATTTTGTAATCACTGTTGAGCCTGCGGTTAAAATACAGTAATTGGATTAAATAACATTTAAAAAACGAAGTATGGTAGTACAATAGATAATCCTGCACTACCATTATGGATAATGGATGACTGGATATTAAAGGAAGAAAGGAAGGAAAGTATTCTCTTCATATTTCTATTAATGTGTTTTAATTAAAATTTGTAAAAAAAAAAGTGCCTTATTTCCTCTAATTGACTCCACCTGCTTTCCATCTTGGTCCCCATTGTTTTCTCATTATATTTACATTTGTAATATCTGATGATTCAGCAGCTTTCCCTAAGCATCTGCCTCGTGGAGCCCCCTTCCTCTGTGACACAGGTACACAGAGACAGTTGGCACATTATTTGACAGTCACAAACCAGTGAATCCCCCTGTTTTATTCCAGTGAGTATATTCAATTTGAGTCACCCTGGGAGACGCAGCAGAACACACGTGCTATCCACCATCTCAGTGAGTCAGAGTGAAATGCAAGCTGGAACCTTAGCAGTGATGTATTTGAAAACGGTTGTTAACTAACTACTGTATATACTGTTCGACTTCATATATACTTTTGCACCTACAGTACCAACGTTTACTGTACACCCGCTCTAACGAGGCAATTTGAATTCCAGCGCCACACTGTTATACAGCACATGTAACGGTGGCTTTGTTTCTGAGAGCCTACGCTGATATCTCAGATGTGAGGAGGTTCAGTGCATTAGATGTCACTGGAAGATGACTATTACACGTGCTGATCTGATAAACTACTGTCAAGCGTTGCATCAAAGCCTTTAAACGCCTCCTGTGTTTGTAGCTCCGTCCATCAGCTCAGACAAAATTGTTTAGCGTCGGCACACGCGACTGAAATGTCAAAGTAAAAGCTTTTCTGGTGGTAATTTTAGCTTACAGTGGATAACACAGCCTTTGAAATTTTTACTACATTTCACAGTGCATTGCAAAAAATTAAAGTCATACTTTTTCATTTGACAGTGTCTCATTTTCTTCATTAACCACTTCTCAAGCGAGGCTGGATATGTCAGCATTGTGATTATATACCAGCGTTCCCACGCACTGTATTCATCCTTCACATTTTACTCTGAATCACCCCGCTGATTGGACTGATTGAATGTGGCCTTGACGGAGGCAAGTGAGAGCACGATTCCTTGGAATAACAACAGACACCATTTTTATTTCTTGACACCATTGACAATGACCTCCGCTCGTTTCGAGGTGACCTCGGTGAGAGTGTAAGCTAGTGTGCGACAGGAGATAAAAAGACTGCTTTAGTGGTCTTTTGTAGTCTCCAGTCTTCTGGCTGTAACACATTTAAATCCCGTATTTGTTCATGTTGAGTGGTGCTGATGAAATCCAGTCTGGTTGAACATTAGAGTCATTGTACAAGGAACTTGCAGCACAAATCATACTTCAACTAGCTGACTGAATCGATGGCTAGAGAATTGAAAGTCCACTTGAACTCACATTTAGTCATCCCTTTTGGTGCCATCATGAAACCTAAAAATATAAAGATTTCTCCCATTTGGTTTCAGATTTCTTTTCTCATAGTACAACACAGTACAAGTGATTTACAAAGCAGATGTGTATGCTGTAGCAGACAAAAAAGAATGCAATTTAATTTCAGTTGGACAAATGTTTTGCCTACCCTTCTCATTCCTCACCAAAATGCTTCTCGCGTATACAGTACGTCCTTTTCTATCATCTCACAGAAACTCATAAAAGCTTTACTCTCCTTCTCTTCAACTTTCTCCCTCACACACAAACACAAATAAACATTTCCAATAAATATTTCTTCCACCCCATTGTTGTTTAATTTTGTTTAAAACAATCCCTCCATCCGTCTCCAATCTGAGCCGAGCTCGCTCTTCACTTTCCTGACAGCTGTGAGCTTGATTCGTACCGGCAGCCATGTCATTGATTCCTCGGCAGAGGCAGAACTATGGCATCAATCTAGGCTGCAATATCATCACCTGTAACGAGACACCTCTGCTTTTTACTATTTTCATATGCACTGCCACACACACACAGTTACGTTTGCCTGTCATTCAAAGAAGTCTGAATTGAAAGGCATGTGATGAGGATGGGTGCTTGCATGCTTGAATTATTGATTAGAGGTTCAGTTGAACATTTTAGCTGTGGGTTATGTTAGCCTATCCATGACAGAAGCCCCACCGTTCCAAATTTATGGAGTGGAAGCTGTAGAAGGAATGTATTTCACCTCCTTATTCAGGGAAATTTCGTCTTTTCATTGGTGAAAGCCTTTTCTTGCTGATCTTTCACAGTGTTCCGCTAATTTTGTATTGTGCATGAGCAATCAGTTCTAAACTCTTAAACCTGCATCATGCACTTGAGCAAAATTGCATCCTATGTGATCATGACTGTAACCTTTAAGAGTGTTGTGGGAGATTTAATTACACCAATCATCTTTGGCTGGTTTATACACATGCTCTGATTTCCTCCTACAGTCCAAACACGGGTTACAGTCGACACTAACGGGTATGTGTGACCTGTCCAGCATGAATCCTCCTGCCTCATACCTAGTGCATGCTGGGATAGATTCCAGTAAGTCAGGACCCTGAGGCTGCCAGTAAAGTTCATCAGAACTGCTTGCGGTCATAAAGCTTTGGAAACCCCCTCCCCTCATAGCGTTCTGACGTCAGATTGGTGGGGGGGAATGTGATTTGCCAGCTGTGCGAAGGTGAGAAAGGAGCAAAGGTTTGAACTACTCTCTTGTTTCTCATTTCTTACACAACTATTTGTGGCACTTTTCGTGTGTACAACCACCTTTACTATCTATTTGGTAGTTATTAATTTAGTTATTAATCAAAGTTCCAAATTGATAGTTTAGTATACTTGATGAGACTTATTTATGAGACTACATTAATTTGCTATCATTTTCTCTTTGTTTCAAAGAGTGGTGCCCCGAGGATGATTTAATATACATTAAATCCTATTATTCAATATAATTAATAATTATTTTGATAATAGTATTACTTTTAATAGCCATTTTAATGTCTTCTGAGCTCATGTGCCTACATAATTTGGTGCCCCGTTATTATTAATATATATTGAGAAATTATTAATATTAATTGTATTGATATTAATACTTATCTTTAATATTTTATAATAACTAGACTAGCTCCTATCTGCGTCTGTTTACACTGTTTACTGCCGGATTAAAGCCATGCGTAAAGCGTAACCTATAGCGCTAACTTCTGACCAAACTACGCAGTAGCCGATTTTATCCGCTCGAAATCAGTTGATGGAAACATTTCTTTTTTTTGCAAGATTTCAAAAGTTCACCTAAAATTTGCTTGACAACTGAATTGAAACATGGCTACAAACAGTGACTAAAAAGAAGGAAATGCTGTTATTTGTAAATATTGAGGCAATCTGGACAGACGTAATTTTATTACAGAATATGCATCATGTAAGAACCTCTGTACAAGAGAGGTAGACAAGACAGGTAATAATGAAAATGTGCAATTAATCAAGTTATCACAAACCAACTAACGAACAATGACTGTAGGGCCTCAGGGGCCCCTGAGAGTCTGTCACCCTAGGGCTGGTAATGGTTGGTAATCAAGCTTTTACGAGCATAAAGGGGTACAGAAAAAGAATGGATGGATGGTTTAAACCGTAACAGAACATCAAATTTTAAGAGCTCATCATTTACATATAACTACAGCCTTCATATAAAAGTAGTCGAGTAAAGACTTTAATATTTTCTTTTGAAATGTAGGGGAGGGAAATTATAGTCTCACAAAATGTTAAGTACCGTGCCAAAGTGCAGTTCTTGTACTTTCTCACTGAACTGACATATGTTGGAAAATATCCATCATTTGGAAAAACGCAAGTGATTTTGATGATGTCTTTGCGCCCTACAAGAGATCCTATAGGGATCCATACTTGCTCTTAATGCTACACGACAAGTATCGATTGATTGATTCTGAGAGACCTCACATTAAGGTCACCAAGTTTAACAAATGGTGAAAACTGATGGAGCAGGAACTGTGCATGTGAAATTAAATGTCATCTCCAGAATGAGAAAATTGGCTGGATTTGTCCAAGTGGCGTTCACTCTTCGAAGCGTGCTAATCCAAGCGGTGTCCGTGTCCATGGAAATAGAAGCGATCAAGTGTTTTTGGAGTACTTTTGAAAGGGAAGCAACACCGGGCAAGAGGGAAAAAAAAAAAAAAAAACACAACAAGATGAAAATGGAGAGCTGAAATGTGTGTCCACACCATCCCCGTTTGAAATGATTCATTCTATTTCTGTTAATTAGCAGCCACACTTGTGAGATGACCTCTGAATCCTGCCTCTGTCTGTACCTCCCACTGCCTAGCGACGCAAAGAGCGGATCAGAGCGGAGAGAGGAGAGAGAGGGAGGGATTAGACGGAGGGGGTAAGGGCAATGAGAGAGGACATGGTTTAAAAAGAGAATAGGGAGAATAAGTGATAACAATGTGGGAGAGATAGAGAAAGAAAAGCAAATAAGATCTCTGTGCTCGCTCTCAGGGCGGTGAGTCTAACAATCCAATTATGTGTAACACTTGGTGACAGGATGCATGACTGTACTGTTGCTTTGTCCATTTGGTAAGAACAGAGATAAGGTCAAGAGACAAGCGGATGATGCAGAACAATAAGACTTTTTGAACAAAGACAATGAGAAAAAGTTCCCTATGTGTGTGTGTGTGTGTGTTTTTCTGCCGTCGGTGTGGCTAAAAATGCCTTCTAGAAACCAACTATAATGAATCCGAGAAAGCGAGTATGAGGATTTGAGGGCAAATTTCACCACTGCTATCTCGTTTAGCATGCAGGCGCTGGCCTATAAACTCACGGAATGATGCAAAGGTAGATCAGTGAGTGATAGATGGGGGATTGATAGAGCAGATCCAGCCGCAGATTATTTATTGATTAGATATCAGAGACCCAGGGTGAGGCAGTAGGTGTCTTAAAAGTGACCTCAATGCGGGACATGGAATAAATTGCTCACACTGCGATTCAGACAGAAGTTTGGTCTTGTGTTTACTCAACATGGAAAGTGGTTTTCTAAAAACACATGTATGCGCTACACGAAGGGATGAGCGGTAATTAAATATGATAATTCATTGTCTTTCAATGGAGTCGTATCGTGATGACATCATATATCGAGATATCATGATACATACTAAATCAAATTTCTCCGAAAATGTAATCAAACTCAGTTAAATCAAACTATTGGCTTAATCTGATTACTCCGTATTTGTGTGAATGCATGTAAACATAGTCAGTGTATAGATGGAAATATTTATTACAAGGCTGTCAATCGATTAAAATATATAACTGCGATAAATCGCAAATTAATCTCACATCTGTTCAAAATGTACCTGAAATGGAGATTTGTCAAATATTTAATAGTCAACATGGGAGTGGACAAATATGATTGCTTTATGCAAATGTTTGTATATATTTATTATTGGAAATCCATTAACAACACAAAACAATGACAAATATTGTCCAGAAACCCTCACAGGTACTGCATTTAGCATAAAGAAAGCCCAACAGGCAACAACAGCTGTCAGTGTGTCAGTGTGCTGACTTGACTATGACTTGCCCCAAACTGCATGTGATTATCATAAAGTGAGCATGTCTGTAAAGGGGAGACTCGTGGGTACCCATAGAACCCATTTTCATTCACATATCTTGAGGTCAGACGTCAAGGGACCCTTTTGAAAATGGCCATGCCAGTTTTTCCTCGCCAAAATTTAGCGTAAAGTTTGGAGCGTTATTTAACCTCCTTCACAACAAGCTAGTATGACAGTATGATCGGTACCAATGGATTCCTTTGGTTTGTCTAGTTTCATATGATGCCAGTATCTTCACTATAGCTTTAAAACTGAGCCCACTACAACCTCCGAAAGATCGATTGCGTTGATGCGTTAAAGAAATTAGTGGCGTCAAAACTAGAATTTGCGTTAACGCGTTATTATCGCGTTAACTTTGACAGCCCTAATTTATTCATTATTTTCTCTATAATTTCACTTGAAACTGTTATGTTCCTTTTGCACTTAAGATCTTAATTAAATGAGAAAATACTCAGTACTTTTCATCTGATAAGTATTTAATTCACACAGGTGTATACAAAAACAGGTTTTACCATGTGGTTATTTCGTATAGACTTTTTATTGAACTACCAGAAAACATGCTATATTGCGATATGTATCGCGATATGAAATGATCTATATCGTGATAGAAGATTTTTGGCCATATCGCCCAGCCCTATAGCTCCACTTTTTTAAGACCCTTCAAACCAATAGAGCTCAGTTACGGTTAGTATCTGAAGTTAGATGGTTTAACATAATGAATCTTTAAGAAGCTACGTCTTGCCCTGCATTAATGTGGTCACCACAAGTATGGGGGCAAATATTCAACGACTGACACCTGAGTCTTAAAATCACTGAGGATTTGTTGCATGACTAACTATGTAAGGCACAGCGGCAGCTATGAAAATTACTATGTGATACTGGTCAAGCTCTGAAGCCCCATCAATTACTCTTGCTAATAAATTGATTTGCCTGTTTACCGTCTGATAGTTATTCTCAGTCCATCCTTTCCTCTCTTCGGCGTACACAGCAGATAATGACCTGAGGCCTTCCTCCTCTGCATCCGTAATGAGTGACCTCTTTCCATCATACTATAGACACACATAGATCTGGTCTTGTGCATCTCACGGTGCACAGAATACAACACACGATGGGGAAAATGTATTCTGTTATCATCAAATTACTGTCCTCAGCATTAATGAATGATGAACATTTGCATCGCCCCCTGATGTGAACATAGAGTTTCAACACCATCTGCTATTTGTTCTATTCCCTGTTACCATGCCTGTGCTCCTTTGAAGAGGTCCTTTTAAAAGGCATTCAAATATAATGCTAAATAGCTGTCACTGCCGGCATGCAGACACGACCAGAATACAAATGTGCGGCACAGAGGAAGAGGGGAAAAACTCACAAAGGATGAGTTGCAGCAGGGCCAAGTCCACACTTGGTGAATAACCCAGGGTTCAGGGGAGTCACGGGTTGAGAGCCTGATGACCTGCGACTCCACATCACCTGAGCCACGCTCGCCTGCTTAAAAACAGTGCATTCATTATGAAACAGAAGTAAGAGAGCCTGTTTAAATATGCAAAGGGATCTGTATGAGGTCTGGTTAAATCAACACAATAAATAGTCACAAAAATGTTCAGATTAATGTGTTGAAGTAGATTGAAAAGAATTCCAAGTTATGTTTTGTTGTCTTGTGAATTAATTTTGAATAAAGAGTGACATTATCTGAAGTCTGTGGCCTGTTCTGCATGAAAAAGAGCTGTTGATTGTGTTCAAAGAATAAAAAAGGATGAAACTACAGAATCTTTGTGCTGCAAATTATATTTTTATCATCCTACATTCAGCCACATTTTTGCATTGTTGATTTTTTGGTAACACTTTACTCCAAGCCTTTCTATTCAGTAGGGATGCACCGATCCAACTTTTTCAGTCCTGATACCGATAGCGATACCTGGGCTTTGGGTATCGGCCGATACCGAGTACCGATCCGATACCAGTGTTTAATTGATAAGCTGCATGCCTCACTGTGTGGAAGAGACTCGGATCATTCTATTATGTGTAAGGCAACATCAGGCTTGACTTAAACATCGCTTTCCTAAGTTTGCTAAATAAAATGTAACAAATAAATACATAGATATACATTTATTATTAAAATAATAAATCGTACTAATCGTAGCAACTTGGTAAAAAATCTTCAAAATTAACAGGGATTACAATTCAAGTGTTAAACATTTTCAATGCAGCAACAAATCAAAAATTATGATGTTTTTCCTAAACCTAACTAAGTGGTTTTGTTTCCTAAACCTAAGCCAGTGGTTTTGTGACCTAAACCTCACAGCGGGCCGTGCCTCACCGTAGTTTCGTTGCGTGCCGTCCAAATGACACATAACATGTGAAAATGCTAAAATGTGTCCGTCGTTGTAATGTCGGGCTATTTATACGCCTTCCCTTGAGATCGGGATGATCTGTTTATACCCCTGCCAACACTCGTGCATGCCCATTTATATCTCTGCTTAAAACTACATGATAGCGTTTTATAAACCAGTTGCTAAATGTTTACATACTGCTTATGAATGCTAAATAGGGTGACTAAAGTAAAATGTTGTCATTTTTCATCCACTCTGAAGCTGCTTTTATACAAACACTAACAAACTTTAGATTTTTCAAAAAACATCCGCCTGTCATAAAATGAAATGACCAAAGTGTTTACCTTGCCTAAGAAAACCACTTCAAGAAAGACGAATATTTAAATATTATTATTTTGGAAGAGCCAGTAAAAAATCTTGCAATCTAGGGGTAGCTACAGCAACATCTCCAGTATCTTATATTCAAGAAAATAGTTCAAACAACAGCATATTGGGCTCGGCCATTGTTAGATATTTCACCATCTTTGGTGGTTAAATCCAGCTCCCGCTCCCCCCCCCTCTCTCATGTCTTAATTTAGCTTTTGATTTTCATAATGAAGTAAAACATCTTAGTACATTTGTTGAACTTTTTCTGCTTTTAATAAACTCTGTTGAGGATCTACTGCGTATTCTTACATGACCTACTGCTCTGGAATTAAGTAAACAAGGTGATTCGTACATAATATAGTTTCTAGGGACAATTAAGCTTGATAGAGGGGCAGGCCAACCGTGACATTTGTAATTGGGACTAGCTGTCATTGTCACAGTGATTTATGATACAATTAATGAACAATTAGGTGACATATTAGGGTGGTCTTCTTTGTTTTTCTCTGAATTTGTTTAAAAGTTTGTTTTTTTTGACAGATTTTATTTCCCACAGCCTCTCTGGTTTCAGGCAAGACTAAAGGCTAAAGATACTGTAAATTCATACTGTAAATGCTAAAAGCATGCATGAGTGAAAGTCTAACAAGAATCTAACAAAAATATTTAACATACTTATATGTTGCTCTTGGTTAATAGGGGCAAAACAGCAAATATAGATGTGTTGGTTGTTTAAAAACAGCTGATTTTTGTTCTCAATGTACTTGTAGTGTATGTTCTTAATGAACTGAAAGCCTCTGAGACTCTTACATTGAATGTCTATTTTAATACCTTTTAATTTCCTCCAAAGTTACTGAATTACTATGTCTATTTTAATGTCCTCCATCCTTACTGAATTACATTGTAGTACATTTTTTCATCCTTCTATGAATAGCTTGTGCCTGTGACAATGTGTATGTTATTTCAAGTTAATTAAAACTGAAATTAACCTATGCCCTTGGAATTTATCCACTTTGGCACCTTCAAAGCGCAACAAAACCCGTTTGTTTCTTTGAACCTGTGCTAAGGAGCGCTGGAGCTGCATACTTCCTCGCCCGGGCTTTCTCAGACTTGACAGAAACAGCGGGAGATAATCAATAAGCTTTCCCACCACCTCCGAGAAGATGAACTTGGAGCGTACCTTGGAACCTGCAGCCTTAATTTCTCTCACAAGGTTCAGCAAGGGGACTCATTAGACTAATAACCCTTTGTTAATTACTCCTACCACAACCGCTATATAACACCAACATGAAAATGTTCTTTACTAATGGCCAGATCAGCTCGGGTTTGTTAACCGATCGATCACCAAAGTACCAAATCAAATAGACTCCACACAGCCGGATACGTGCCTCAGGTTTCCCAAGCAAAGTCGGTTTCCACAAGGGGTTTTTACTAGACTGTGTGTGTGATTTTAGGATTGAGGGCTCATATTAACATTTGGCCTACAAGTGGTAAAGTCAGCTAAATAAAAAAAATATGAGAGAGAGAGATAATTGGAAGATCAGCTTTGTTTCTGTTTACCATTTCCCTCTTGGTTCTGGCCACGATAATGAGGAAGGTTTCTGCCTGACAGTCCTGCTGCTGTGAACGAAACTGAGCAACGATGAACATATGCAGCGTATCACTGAGGGAAGAAGATTATTTTTTAAACATGTGACACAGCAGCACTTCACTGGCGGTGCTAAAGAACCCCGGTGTGGATACAAAATGACTGTTCTCTGCCTTTCTCCTCAACCGATTCTCACTCCGGCTCTGCGATACGCATCAGAGAGGCGTCCCTCCGCCACACTGACGGTTGAATGTCAGTGTGGTTGAGAGATTAATCGGCGGTCACCCGCTGCGGGTTGTCAATTGAACGCCTCAGGAAGAGCCATATCAGCATAACAGGAACCCATTTTCAGACATATGTCAAATCCTATGAACGCAACCTGCCCTTGTTTTCTCTTTTCAAAGGGGATCTCTGCCTCTTTGCTTGCTGCGTCTTAAGATTAGAGTTAGCATCAGGGCAAACTACGAGGCACAATGGCAGCCGTGGCGCTGCGGGCCGCGGGGGGTGGATGAGGTGTGTTTGAAAGGGAAACTATCAATACAGAACAAGGCGCAGCGGGAGACAACTGCTACCCGCCGGCTATCGGCTCATTACAGGCGAAATAAAAGGACTCTTCAGAATGCATTTGAGTTCTCCTCGTCTCAAGGGACCACAGAGATAGACGCACCTGGAGAAACAGCACATTACAGCCACCTTCACCCCTTTGTTTTCACACTCTGAGTAATAAAAAATAGTTAAGTACTCCATAAATTATTTAAGATAAGAAGCTTTGAATGCAGCCACGTCTAAATGGTACCGGGGTGGACACTGTTTTTCCAAGAACACAGCTTCAAAAATATATTTTACTGAGCTTGCATTAGCTCCAGGAAATGCCTGAGGATGTGCCAGCAGCACTTCATTCACGGCTATTATGTTAATTTAATAAGGGTAAGAAAACCCGAGGTTAGCAGATTTCCTAATGAGGCCTGATACGTATACAGTCATTTGACATGTCATACTCGCTGTCCATCACTCAACAATGAAGTCCAGCTGTCTTCCATAGAAAACCTGCTGGTACGTCAGGCTCCCTGTGGATGTGATAAGGTGCGTCATCTATAAGAAGAGTAATCTTATAGAACTGACAGGATGTGGGAGAGCTTTCAGGTTCTATTAAATCAGTTTTATTATCAAAGGAATTGCCTGGTGTTACTAACCTTGTTAAATTATATATTCATGTGACTGCTAGAAGACACGTGTTACATTTGTCCTTCTGTGCAATGCTTTTAAAGTCTTATCACATTAAGTGATATTTCTATGGTAAGTAAGTGAGAGGTTGTGTTAAAGGAGCTCCACACGCAATTCAGATTATTAATATACAGTAGCAGCAAACAACTATTGGCTGTGTGTGGATACAGTGGAGCAGCTGTTAGCTCCCGGCTCAGCCACCTCCATGTTGAGAGGCGTGTGGAGGCAATCTCTGAATCATAAAATAAGCTCTGAATGTCGTATAGAGCTCCTTTAAATTGAGGTAATTCACTGCTCACATGATGCAAAATAACTTTGATGATGCAACCTATGACATACATTTTATGTTAATTTGCTTTTTGATGTCAAGTTATTCAAAGAAATTTAACCTTCACACTAGCAGACAATAGATTCTACAATTGAATGAATATCAAAGAAGAAGAATGGCATTGACCATGCTGATGCAATGTTTAATGCCTCTCTTTTCGCCTTTTTTTTTTATTCAAAGAACGTGGAATAAAAAGACTTGACAGCCACACAATTCACACACGAGTTCTCTGGCTTCAATGGACTTTTTTTCTTTTTTTTTTTTTTAATCGGAAGAAATTCAGAAATTCACTCCTCTTTGCTTTTGAGTTATAATATTCTCAAATTACAGCTCTCCTATCATTCGACAACCCAAAAAAGCAAAAAACTTTGGTCGATATAATTTCTATTTATTCAGGTTTGTGATAGGCTGCATATTGGTAACACTAAACTCAGTTTTTCAAGTACCACTTTGGTTGCTTGCAGTGTACAGTAAATGTACAAAAAAACCCTGCTTACTAATGTGTTAATCCATTTAGTACTGATAGGATGAAGGAGTTCACTATTTCCATTAGCACGACTTCATTCTCCTATAGAAAATATGCAGCTGGAGCCAGCAGCTTAGCTAGCTTAGCATAAAATCTGGAAAGCCAAGATATATCTTACACTTTTTACACTTACGGTTTTTGTACATATTAAGCAAACAAGATATAACATGTTCATTATTGAGACTTGGAGGCGCTGGTAGGATTTCATTTTTCTAGACAGAATCAGACTGCTCGGTTTGCTGTCTTTGTGTTATGCTAAGCTGGTCACAGCTGCCACATTTCTGGTCGGAAGGAGAAACACACCTACTTTTAAACATTATGAAAGACTTGGATATCAACAGATTTTCACAAAGTCGACCTTTACAAGAAGGTGGTTGAAGAAATGAAAGAGGGAGAACAAGTCTGCCACCGGTTACGTTAATCGGAGTAGGCACGGCTGCATGTAAACGGAAATATTAGTGGGATATTCATTTTCATTAGCCATGTGAACAGTTTAGTAGGAATATTGTCTTTTTCGGAATAAGAGCAAAAACCCAGAATATTTTGTGCATGTAAACATCAGTGTGTTTGAGCCATCATTAAAAGAACATAATTCATGTGGTTAAGAATAAGCAGACGGTGTGTAACAGTTTAGCTTGGTAGAGAAGTTTATGTGGGAATTGGGGATTGGCAATGTTTTGTTTTTTTTACCAAATAACTACTTTGTTAAGATCAAGTGAACATAGCGTGAACATAATTAAATGAAACATATCCTGTAGTGTTTGTAGACATTTAATCATTATTCCAAATAATTTAATCCCAGTGGTTAAGTGTTATTTGTTGTTTAATTCTTGCTTATAAAAGAAGCTTGTGAACAAGCAGTATGGTGATAAGGCTGACGCCATGGTAAAAGTGTCATATTTTCTGAATTCCTGTCCAGAGTTCTACAGTGTATTCAGTTATTTAGATATTTGAAAAATAATTTTTTTTTACTGCTCAAAACATTACTGTTAGTAAAAAAAAAAAAAAAAAAAAAAAGGACAAGCCAGTTGGTTTTAGAAATGTCACGACCCATAGAAGAGCATTTTAGAAAGAAACAGAGAAAAAGAGAGAGATCGGCGGTACAGGGCTTTCACAGTTCGTGTTCCAGTTGCTAACAGAGTGCACAAAGTGCTCCTCGGAATAAGGAGTTCTTTGCTTTCACCACTTCTACCAGCCTACTCCCTGTGTGTCACACACACTGTGGATTATACATGTGGCTGTCTTGCATACGAGATACTGTGTACGTGATGTTTGCGGCGCGGAAGTGAGCGAGCAGCAGAGAGAGATAAAAGTGAGATATCACATCAAGGAGATACATATTTAATCCAAAGCAATAATGTATTATTAGCCTTCTAATGTATTATTTCCTTTCAGTGCAGCTTATTTCAACCTCTGCCATACAGGGAAGGTTTGATATCAGATTTTCCTGCTGCAAAGGAAAGTTCAAGAGTATGCGATTATATCGTGGAACTGTATCCACAAAATGCTGATTTGATATCTCTTATTGGAGTTTGTCGGAGGAGTTGCCTCCATTTCATAGATGATTTTTTTTTTTTTTTCAATTTACAGCTGTGGGAAATTAGATAGAGGCTGCATCTCGAATCCCATCTCGCACTCTAATACAGCATGTTAGTGGTACTGTTGAGTTGTTCCTGGATGATGTGATGAATGCCGACATTCAGCTGAACAGGGAGCTTGTGGAGAGAGTCCTTATTGCATGATGAAGAAAGACGAAGAGAGAAAAGAGAGAGAGAGGCTGTGGACAGAAAAAGAGGAAAAACAAAAGTATAACACGAACATAACACAAAATTAACAAAAAGTGTTTTGAAAAGAAAAAGATTGAAAAAATTAAAAAGACGAAGAAAAGTGAAGTCTAAACTGAACTAAATTTAGTTACAATGCAATTACAATCAGAAGGAGACAGCGAGGACTATACGTCATTAATAATAACTGAGAGATGGAGGTTGGGTACGCCTTTGTGCTTTGCCGTGACTGCAGTAATTGCATCAAACCTTAAGATAAACCAACTGTCAGGAACAATATGTGTACGCTACAGTAGATTAAAATTATGTTTGTTGGCATGTGTGCGAAGCGAAAGGGCTTTGAGTTGAATTATATGCCGCCTTGCTTTGTGCATGTTTGAGGGAGAAACTGAATAAACGGCTAAATGGACGCGTTTTGAGGTTTGTTCCTGTGAAACCTCGGTGAACTGCCTGAAGATGAAAAAAACAAAAAAATGATTGACAAGATTGACTCTGCAGAGAGAGAGAGATTGGGAGGGAAAATAAAGTTAGTTTTATTATTGTGAGTGTGTGTATATGAGGGGAGCAAAGGGGAGGATAGTAAGAAATGAAAAACATCTTGCTTCTTTCGCTGTCCTAAAGGCGCGGTGCCACACACAGACCTTTCCTTTTCTGTCTTTCCTTCTTCCTCCCTGTAACTCAGACCAAAGGCTACGTCTTTATCCGGCCCTTCTGTGCACCACATGACCGTACTGAACGCCACATTTGATCAGTGTCTCCACAGGAGTTTCTTTTGTCCTCTCCCACGGCTCCATCTTCGACCCCACCACCGGCTCAGCACATCAAGAAGACCTCATCATAACTGTCATTGTTTTCACTCCGTCACTCCGGCTCGGACTTTCAAGGACTTGCCCCCACCTCAATCACTACCTTCTCCGCACACACAATGAGCCCTAACTGCCGTAATCAGGGGGTATCTATCCGCTTCTGCCTCTTCTCGCTTTCGCTCTCCACAGTTTTTCATTTTTTTTAAATATTTTGTGTTCCCATGTCCGTCCACAGTTCCCGGTGAGGCAACGCAGGAGAGTAATAAGTAAGACTGGTGCTTCCACGCTGAGTTAATGACGAGGACACGCCGTCCTGATGGTCCGTGTGCTCGCTGAAGAACAACAGTCCAAGGAACAGGAGGGTCTAATCAGCAGAAAATGGAACAATGGTGATGCTTTTTCACGCCTTTGAGCGAAACACACCAAAGGAGAGGTTTCAATCCAGTGTCCCACGTGATAATATCAAAGGCCTACATCTAATATCAGGCTTTTGTCTCAGCTAACTGATAACTGTGTTTGGAGAAAAACACAACCCGTAGCAAAAGGTTGTTTGATTTCCCCCACTATGTTTGATATACACTGCTTGTAGACAATGGCTGCCGGGTCACAAACTTTCTCATTTTACAGCTAAACAGTACACTACAAGATGTTTCTGAAAACATTTGAGGCGAGAAATAGGCATTACAGTAACAGAATATTGTTTCATATTTGATCAGCGCTGCCTAGTTTGGGGACACCGGAGGACACAGAGGCACCTGATTTTTTCCTGTCTCATGCACTACTGTCAGGATATAATGATAGTTTTATAAAAATCGTATTTAATCGTATTTGCTCCATTTCTACCCACTGCAGCTTTAAGTAGGCCATTATATTATTTTCTTTACCTGTTTACAGAAATTATCTAGTCTAGTGTTTATTTTTCATATCTCATTCAGTCACTGATCTTTTTGTTGAGCTGACAACATCAGGCTATTTAACATTCCCTCACATACAGCCTTCCTCTTGTGAGATGAAAGCACGCTGGCAAATCCCAAAAAATGTCTTCTCTTCAACCAGTATTACAGGTTTCAAAACAACCCGGGCAGCCGGCATCAGATCTTGTTTAGCGGCACTTCATGCAAATCAGATAAACTGCGTCTGGGCTCATTTACATCTTAGTGAAGAACAAAGTAAATAAAAAAAAAACAACTGTGATGACGCAAAATTATGCGCCCCTGACGATAATTTAGTAAATATCCCCGAGTGCTTGTGTTATGACCATATCACACAGTGTGTCACGGAGCCACTCCAGTCACAGACAGTCCTGCTTGCATCTGGATAAACCTCCAGCGTGTGTTTTGTTGTTGTGATCTGTGTTTCATGCTGCAATTTTTCTATTGGATCTTTGTACCATTAAGTCATTAAACCCACAGACAGTAAATCTGTGTGCCTTTGCCCCCCTTTCAATACACTGCTGACACTAAACGTTTTATAGTCTACACACTGTATCCGCTATCTGTCACAGCCGTGCTCCTCCACGAAGAGAAAACATCACATCGAAAACACTAATCGTATGTGCTAACCTGGAGGGATTGTAACTGTCTCTTATCAGTTTTCTATACCTAAACAAACACTATTTTTTGTTATCTTCTGCTTCTAAATCCCCCTGGCTAGGTCATATTGTATTAAAAAACAGCATGAGGTTGTGTTGAAGGGGGACCTCAGTCTGCGCTGCCTCCTCCAGTGCCCATGTCATGGCTGGTACTGCCTGGGACCACAATCCAATCAGACAGATGGAGGGCTGTTTGCGGAGCAGAGAGAGGCTGCCCCCCCCCCCCTCCCCTGCCAGTAAATACTGGCAGCTCTTGGATTTAATTACATTCACAGTATGGTAAACGGAACGGTGCCACAGGCCCCCAGAATACACCTCTGCTTTGCACAGCAAAAAGCTTTGAATCCAGTCAGTGACTTCTTTTTCAGGAGAAGACTAATGAAGAGTTATGCACGACTGCACAAACAGCTCTACGCTCCAACACTGCATAAAGTCTGAATATCAGGGTGTGTGCTCATAATAAAAGATTCAACAGTTACGCTAGAACTGTCCACTGCAGACTTCTGACTGACACCTGCAATGCTTTTAGGGTCAGTGAGGGACTCGGGGAAGAAAAAAAAGCAAGTTGAGAGTTTCTGTGTTCCTTCTAAATGAGCCAAAAGTGGAGTTCAGCATGGGTTATTTTCGCCCTGCCCTGTGACTTTACGCTCCGGCAGCAGTGCCCGCTCATCATGTGCTGTTAGTATACACCCTGCCCTCACCCCCGCGCGACCCCGACTCTGCTCGGCGGGCTCAGACCCAGACAAATTACTGTGTCTCCAAGCTGCTCTCTCCTCTGCGCCAACCATTTCCTCTGATTTCTACCCCATTCCCCAAAGAGAGGTGTCTGTCTGTCTGTCCGCTAATACCGGTGTGCGTGCGGCAGCAGCAGCTTTCCACCTGCAGGGTCATTGGACAGGTTCCCATGAAGGTCACAGCTGCCAGATCATTACATGAGAGGATTGGGTCCAGGTTTACATTGGCTGCCAAAACAACCACTTCACCGCCACTGGGGAGGATGTGAAGGTGGCACTTGAGCATCGCCAACATTGGATCTTCCTGTAGGTTGTTTGAGATAGCTGGAAATGTTGGAAAAACAAGGCTCCATGGTGGGCTGACACTGCTGCACCTCACTCTTCATTAGGGTGGCCTGGCCTCCTTGTGTGTTTTTTTTTGGCAGAGGAGAATTAGAGCTGTATCTGATTAGGACGGGGGGAAAGCAGAGCAGAGCCCTTGAAAGTGTAATTGATTACTGTCTTATTTTATCCCTCTGCTCCCCTCTCACACACACCTCCACCACCTTAAATAAAGTGAGATGAATACAAATGCGGGCTACGCAGGACCACACACCTGTCACCTCTGAGCTGCCAATTTAAACCGTACGCTCTGCCGCTAACAAGCTCGATTGTTGGCAAAGCTTTGACGCTGGATTTGTAAACTTTTGCCTTTTTGTCAAAAAAGTTAAAGCATTTGCTACTGAAAGACACTGCGGAAATAGCTTCGAAAAAAGACGAATGTTTTTTGGCATTAAATTCAAAATGAAAGGCATTTTAATGGAATAGCTGCGAGAGACAAACAAGGCCAGCGCAGTTAAAGATGTTTTCGTGGAGGGGGGACATCGATTCTGGACAGACACGTTAACTTGAGAGCAGCATCTCCATGCAGCTAGCTAAATCAGCTATGCTCACATGGCTGCACAGAACTGAATGAGCCAGCGGCTTATCAGGACAAACAGACAGCACATTTTTAATGAATAATTAAAGCTAGTGAAAACTCTGGCGTGTATCTTCAGTCATTCTGCTGATGTCATTGCACTCTTATAGGGAAACTTGACACCATAAGCAAAAACAATCCGGTCCACTGATTGTAAGTTTACAACAGGATGGCTGTCGTTGGCAGGGTTAGAGTACCAACACTAGGACAATATGACCCGGGACAATACTACTCAACAAGTAGTTTACATCCATTTATATAGTCAGCTAATGCTCGGCATTTGCTGCTCCGTCTCTCTCACCAACAGCACCAACAAGAAATGAAATGAAAACAAAGCTTGAGCCAAATAAAGACCAAACTCACTACTATCTCTGTATTCATGAGTGCAGTATTTAAAAAAATATGTTAGACTATTGTGAAAAGGAAATACAGGATATTTTGTACGTTATTCTAGAGTTTACAGTGCTTTATGAGGCACTACTGCACATAGATCAGATGGGTGTAAATCGTAAGTGTTTAATTTATTGTTAAATCCAGGGTTTCACACATAGACTGTATATAAGAAGGGGATGTAGTCACCGTAACGTCACCCATTGGTTTGTGGATTGCCGTTGCCATCTTGGGTTTTTTGCAACCAGAAGTGACACAAGAAGGTTGAGCTAAGTACAACCGAATGCTGAATAAGACATTTTTAGGCAACCAAAAATGTTATAATTAACTTTCATGAACTGAAAACACACTGTGAAAGGGTAAAAGTTCTAAGACGGACACTCCCAGAACGGACAACGCCGTGGTAGCGACCTGTCAATCACAATGTAGCCACGCCCTAAAGCATACCCTGCTTTATGGTCTATTTGACTCTAAATGGGACCATAATTTACTAAATGAACATCATGCTGTATTGAAGAAGACTTGAAACTAGCGATTGAGACCATAAACTCATGTTTACAATGTTTACCGAGGTAATAAATCAAGTGAGAAGTAGGGTCATTTTCTCATAGACTTCCATACAATCTGACTTCTTTTTGGAACCAGAGGAGTCGCCCCCTGCTGGCTATTAGAAAGAATGCAGGTTCAAGGCACTTCAGCATTTAGAACCAGAGTTTGTCCTTTGGTTTCACATTTTTATGAATATACAGTACATCTGTGTTTACGAAACATAGTGTTTTTTTTTCCTGTTGTTGTTTTGGTGTTTTCAAAGACTGCAAGGTCAATGTGGTAGAGAAACACCTTTAACACCCGAGCAGGAGACTTTTGTGAACATGGTGTAGTGGAAAAAAAACGCCATTCGGCCGTGAAATATCAGCTGAGTCCTTTCAAAACTGTGTCGAAAAAAAAAGAAAAAGTGAGCTTGCGTCCCACAGTCAAAACACACTGTTCCCTGCACACAGTATTCGACTACTTTACTTCAGGGTATCAGTAAAGAAATTCTCCTTTACAGGCTTTTAAACATGCATTAATAAACACCTGCTGTTAAAGAATTAGCAGTTACAGTAGCATTTGTGACATTATAGATCCAGTGTAATGTGTAAATGCAACAATTTGCTGAGCCCTCATGCGCCACATGTAAAAAAAAAAAACATCATGTTGATAAATTGATGTGGGAGTCAGTGTACACTGCATTAAGGGTGAAAATATCTAAGCACTTAATCAGGATGGCTGGTGGCATCCTGTAGCCTCGTGGTTAAATTCTGGACAGGGACCTTTGTTGCATGTCATCGTGCTCACTCTCTCTCTCTATGTCTCCTGTCAGTCTATACTATGTGAAGGTTAAAATGCAGAAAACGATCTTAAAAAAAAATAGTTCTTCTGGTATAAACTTCTGAAATGCATTCAGAATAAAAGCATTTTTAGAAAATAGATTTATATTAATGTAATTTGGAATGTTATTAATTGAGCCCCTAAATGAATGCACAATAACTGGCGTCAGAAAGAGTAAAAATATTGCAATTTGCTTCCTTTTTTTAAACAGGGCGATAATCAGAGAGTCAGAGCAGTGTAGAAAAAGTATAAATGTTTTAGACCTTGTGTTATTTATTGATATGGTTAATCATAAGATTTCGGTGCTCTTGCTTGCTGTGTAAACATCTTTGGCCGTCAAGAAAGGCCCTGTAAAAATGTTTTAAATTATACACCGCACGATTCATCTTTGATTGTAGCTGTGATGCTCATTTTACATGTGAGGATAATTTGCAGGCCACTAGGAGCGTTGAGATGTATAATAATCTCAAAAATGTGTGAAAAGCTGTTGAGCTTTTCCCTCCGAGTTAAGTACATTTTTTCCATGTTGCATCAACATTATGTTAATACAAGGAGCCTAATAATACACACTGTTTGCTCTCTGCTAACAGTGCCAGCCATAATACATCAATCACATGTTCTACTTAGTGATTATAGTATTTTTTTAAATGTCAACATATCATCAATTATTAACACAGACTATTATCCCTGTTGTTTGCACTCCAAGAAATCATTTCATTTCTGCCTCTCTCTGTCTGGGTGTGTGTGTGTCCTCTCTCTGGCCTTTGGCTTCTCTCTGCTCTCTGAATGCCAATATTTCAGCGTTGTTTTTCTAGTGCAGAAAGCATCCCACTGAGCGGGAAGGTGACCATCCCTTGTGTCTTTGAAGTTTGTGTGTGTGTGTGTGTGTGTGTGTGTGTGTGTATGAGAGCGACAGAGACGGTGTGAGCGTTACTGTAGGTGTGAAGGATTGTGTGGTTTGCCGCGTTGTGTTATCTACATTTCAGTTTGTGAAATGACTGCACAAAGAATCTAAACAGTGATAAAAACAAATCTGCATGGCACTGACTGTACTGTATATGCTTATGGTGGATTAACTGAAACATCAGAGCTCTGCAGCAGTATTTTAGAGGTTATCTTCAGTCCTGTCCTACAAATTTTGATATTGCATCAGTCTCACGTAAAATATCCCCAATGAACAGTTTGACAATGAATAAAAGTCTTGAGGGAATGCATCCATAAATGTGATATATTGTCGTACTGTAAAGCTTGTACATCCAAGGACTCCTGTTCTGACTGCAGAAAAAAAAAGGCTTTACCACCACTTTCACAATTCAGAAGTAGAGTAGAGAGCACTTATAACAGAGGTATTAAAACGCTGATCCTCTTCCTCCTCTCGTTTCTAATTCTGTTGCAGAATTCTCCAAAGAGGCCATGTCAAACCCGGCTGAAGGATAATCAATAACAGGTAAGGACCATGTATTACGATGCCCGCGCTTTTGAATTCAGAAGATCAATTCTCTGCAGCACTGTGACAAGCACAAAGAAGACAAATACTGACTAGGTGTTTTCATTCACCAAAGGAGAATGAGAAATTAATACATAAAGTTTGAATTTTAATACAGATTGACCATAAGTGGCTGTGACTTGTTTCGTAATTCAAAAGATTAAAACGCACCACCATGTAATAATGCATCTCACTACTTAGGAATGCAAATCCTCAAGTCAATAGCTTGTCACACATACTTACTTTGCGCTTTGAGCTTATATAATAAATCTCAGACTTAGCACAACAAACTCTTCCATGCGTGATATTCAAAAACTAAAAGTATAAACTTTTATTGTGTACATTTGGTATATCCGCTGCATCGCATTTCCACAAAACAAACCTCACTGCCTTGTCAATAAAAGCTTCGACACTGATGGCATAATAACGCTGTTTAGTTTCAGTGTCACAGAGCGATCATAATCCACTGGAAGGTCGACTTTTGACGTTGTCTCCCGTTTAATTTGCAATATATATACAAAGCCCCCTGCAGCACATTTATCTGACGCTGGACTCTTTCATTACTCTTTACAGACGCTCGCCTCCCTTCTCTTTAGCCAGTCAGCAAACACAGGGCTACACGCTAATCTTATCATCATTACATTATGTATTTGTGCTGCTCAGATTACCGACATATCCCCTATAGCTTCTAGAGGATATCCCCGTCTGAAGTAAACACTCCTCAGACACGTAAACACGCGTATTCAGAGTAGCAACAAAACACCCATGCACATACTGTAGCCCTGTAGATAGATCCTGTGTGTTGTGTGAGCATGCACACACCAAATACAATGTCAACCGAAGCAATTTCATGTAATATCAATGAGATAGCTATTTACACAGCAAGGACTGTGATATTCTGTAGGGAAGTGTTGAGCTCACAGTTGATACACTCTCTTATACCTCGGGCTGTCAGCATGCAAGGGCAAATGCTGTGAATGCATGGAAGACGCTCGCACACAGCACAGACCTACAGTTTTTCACTTGAGATAAGCATGACACGGCCGCCATCCGAGCAAGTCACTGGAAGAAAAACTAAATAAACCAATATATTCAGATAAAGTAAAGCAAATCAAACCACCGCCCTTATCGTAAGCTATTATGTTGTATTAAAATTGGCGTCTGCTCATTTCAGTGTCAAACATTGTTGATGCAACACTAACATCAGACTTGTGTCTGCTTATTAACAAGTCCTCCAAACTACAAAGAACATATAGCCTGTCAGTGTCCTACGAAACGACACATCTGATAACCCTAATGTGCAGAATGCCAACAAAATTGTCAGTACCTACCCAAACCGTTACATACAGTATCAAGTAGCAAGATGGGCACATAAATCAACATACACTACTTGGTTACATGTGAGTCCATTTCTGATATAATCAATAATGGGACCCCTAATCTATTCTAAATAAAGATAGGAAACCGTATCACTGAGCCACTTCTTAAAACAAGGAGGGAAAGTAAATTTCCGTGATCTCCAAATTACCCCTTTAGCTATGACCAAAGTATTAAAGCCTGCTAGGTCTCATATGGCAGTTTAGGGAGCTTTCAGAACAACCCAAAACAGCATGTACTGTAGGCTACACAGTCTGGGTCAATTTGTTTCCCAATAATTATACTAAGTCAAAGAATTATTTCCTTTACAAAACATTTACTTCAGGGCAAGTCCAGAAAAGATGAGTCAAGTAGGGATGCAGGATCCAACTTTTTCAGTCCCAATACCGATACCCAAAGGGCTCTGGGTATCGGCCAATACAGAGTACCGATCCGATACCAGTGTTCAATTGATAATCTGTATGCCTCACTGTCTGGAAGTGACTGGGATCATTCTTTTATGTGGAAGGCAACATCAGGATTGACCTTGTTTTCTGAACTTTGTAAACAAAATGTAACAATATATATATATATATATATATATATATATATATATGTATATATATATACTGAATAGTTAGTTATTATTAAAATAATAAATCGTACACCAGCAACTTGGTAAAAAATCTTCAAAATTAACAGAAATTACAATTCCAACATATAATGTAAATAGCATACAAACATAGAATTGAATTGACTAGATCGGCCTCTTTGTCACCAATACCCGATCCAGCTATTTGAGTCAGTATCGGCCCGATATCTGATATCGGTATCGATGCATCCCTAGTAACAAATAACTAAAACTGATTGGACAATCCCGTCTTGTATATGAAAAATGAATGTGATGCATGACCTTAAACTGTACTAGCTGAAGAGTAGCATTAATGGAACACTCTTTGATCAAGTCACCCACTTTTTTTGATTCATCCACCCACCCTGACCCCGTCTCTATGAGGTTTTATGGTTCTGTAACGACATTACGCCGCTTCCATCTTTGTCAGGCATTTCTTCAAACAACAAAATGCTGTTTTCTTGTGAGGACAGTCTCCCGCTCAGAATAGTAGTTAGAAGATTTTGGAGATACAGTTGGCACGCATGGATATTGTAGAAATGTCTGGACTGAACATTAAACAATTTCCAGTATTGAACATAATCCGGGGTTTTGTAGAATCCAATATCAATGTTCTGTTTGGCAATAGGGTTGCAAGTATGGTCATGGTTCCTCTGCAAAAACAGCTCCATACAAAACAATTCTAATATTGACGTTCATGTAACATATCGCTTGTGTAATCTAATACCTTCTCTCTGTACGATACATCTGCAAAAGATGGCTCGCAGTAACCTACTTTTTATAGTGAAGGACAGATTTTCTCTGGCTCCAGGTGTTAATGTGATAATGCCTGAGTGTCTGTCAGTCCCCTTGGACTGTGGAGCATGCTTTTTACAAGGCTGTATTATCCCTACCATAATGCTTCCCCACAAAGGACTCACACTGCCATGCTCTAGCATTGTAAGGGGGAAATTGCAGGCTGCACTCCACTCCTATGTAACAACTTTATTCAGCTGCCCATAGAGCACCCTACCTGGTTTTCAAACAATGCTTACAGCAGATGGATTCAATTGAGCCAATTGAACAGCACGGAGGACACAATGTACCGCAGCAAGGCTGGTGTATAAATGACAGGAACAATCTGTGTAGCATCGATAGTGCTCGGTTGAGGTCACATCTTTTATCCAATGATGAGATGTACCGATAAACTGAGTTTAAATGACACAGAGATTTAGGCAGAAAGAAAAACTACTTTCACATGACATCATCCTTGTTTGTGTGAACGGATCTTTTAAAAAAAAGTGCAATAATAAGAAGGTCAACATATTGTAAATCTGAAAGAGTTACAGCACAAGACAGGTCTGACGGTACCTGAGGATTCGTAAAAAGGCAAATTAGGTGTCCATGGAAGTCGGAGAATTCTCACTCCATAAAGTATTGACTTCTATCAATGGTGATGTTCTATTAATAAACTAAAAAAAATGTCCTCCAACAGCTTCAAACTGTTGTTCAAAATAACATCAACAACAGACAAAAGGCAGCAGACGTTGGTTTTCATTTTGTCACAGCTAGAAGCTGATGATTTGCTTTGATAGCCGTTTAATTAGCAACTTCAATGACGCCGCTTATTTAATATTTACCATTTCTGTGGATTGGAGTATACAAGTCAGGTATAAAGGAGAAAATTAAAGGTCCTTTTGTGTTTTTCAGATAAATTATGGCTGGTTTGAAGATGTGAGGAATTCAAGCAAAGCCATTCTGGATAAAACAAATTCAAAATGCATTCAGAGCCCCGGCCGACTCCACTTCATTATTGGCCTGGGGACACAAAGCGGGGAGCGGTGCAGTTATTATGACCACAAATTAGTCTCATACACATACAGAGAAAGTACGTGGCTCCGGCAGATGACTAAGCCCCTGGAATTAGCTCTGTCAGATATGCAGAGCAGGTGATCGCAGCAGTGTCTGGTGGACTCTCATCTCGGTCCCAGTGCTCCTCCTGTCATCTCTTATCAGTTAGCCTCTGACCTCATAGAGCCCAAAGAACTTTTTCCTGAGTCATCAGGGGAAAAAGTGTGATGAACATCCCTTTGGTCAGAGAAAGAAAGAGGAGCATGAACAAGTGGGCAATAGGTTAGCTTCAGTAGCTTAAAGGGGAACATACGCAGGCAGTGTACATGTGTCAAAACACCTGCGACCCTTGTTTTCTATGTGAGCCCCCAAACCAGCTGCGCCAACATACCATAAGACCCAGTTTATGCCCAGCAAGACCAACAGGATGAGGTCTACTCCTCCAATCTTGTACATATACCCATTAGGGTTTACCTATCCAATACAATTGTTACTACTACTACTCCCATGTTAAATTCCCATGTTTTGCTGGCCCATCAATCCACCATGACTTCCTCCAGACTTGGACTTTGTCGCACCATAATAACTTCCTCGACCTTCTTTAAATGTAGAATCATAAGAGTGAATGTTATTTGGGTTAAATGTAATAAAGTGACCATGGAAAGTTTATATTAAGAATAGCTGATAGCATCTGGAGGAGTCATTATGGTATAGTGATATAATATTGTGACAGCAGATGATGAAATGCTTCCAGGTAGGTGCTTACAGACTGTGAACCCTGCTGCTCTTAAAGAAGAAGTATAAAAAAGTTAGAGCTATATGACAACCTGAATAAAGTTAGATAGACTTAGAAGAATGATGTCTGCTGGTTTTCTGTATGTGCATCATTCTGGTGAATCTACTTCCATTCTCTCTGAATTTAAAATTACATTTTTGCTTTGGAAAAAGGACCAAGGACATATCTACATATATTTAGAATTCTAAGTGACTCTAGTATTTCCATTAGGATTTTGAATGGTCCGTGTCTGAAATGCCAATGGTGGTAAGCTTTATGGGAGTCCTGATGGCCTGCAAGTTACTGCTCATGCTGTGGCTATTATAGTCAGTGCAATTGTTTTGAAAAATGACTTTTTCAGCTCACATTTCTGTACATTTCTTGTAGAAGCATGTTGCTAACTCGTATAACATTTATTACAATTGTTGTGTTTGTTTTAAAATATCAAATTATAAATATATAAGTCTAACTGATATTAAATTGCATGTTTTTCTTTCCATTTATAATACCATACAATTTTTATATTTATTTGTCTAAAGTATAACCTTCACCGTTCTATCATTGGCTGGCAGTGACACTGACTAACTGCCAGAGAGCAACATGACACAAAAAGAGCAAAAGCTTTGAAGTGCAACCCACATTAGCATCCTAGCATATATTTCCCTATTATCTACAGACACATATTTCTTATGTTGCATCTTGGATTGATGAATGAGCTACCAAACAAATATCCCCCGGGGGGGAAAGTGCATTACAAATGTCAGTTTGCAGGCTACAGCAGAGAGCTAATAAGCAACTTGGCCATAGAACATTAAACTTCTTAAAAAACTGAACTTCAAATCTGGATGTCAGAGTCAGTTTCGAAGCCGAATGGTGTGGTCCTTATTCTTCAATGACTCTGCTAACAAAACACTGCCTGGCCTCGGCTTCTAACAAAGTTAGTCCGCGATATTATTATATTTTGTGGCACTAAGTTGATTCTCAAAGCATTGTAGAGTTTTTTAATTAATCGTTTCCATGCAAACATTTGTGGCAGAGAGCGGCTCAGATTGCACAGACAGTAGTGCTATGATGTTGGATGTTGCGGGGATTGTGATTAATGCAAATGTAGAGCCCACTGTTCTAATTACATTAAAAAAGTAAATTTTTTTTTTTTAACTCAGTTTCTATGACATACATAAGCCCACTTACTCAGAGCCTTGAAATCAAAAACAGCTTTTCCAAATATCTGAGCTTCTTCCGTTTAATAATGAGAAATACAATTTTTACTATACTTTTACCACTTGATTTCGGCTTGAGAAGGGATGACATTTTTAGCAGATTTTTGATCCTTTACTGAGGATATAATTTTACTATTATAGCAAATAAATTCTAGTTCAGCTAACCATAAAATGAATCTTTTATTGGTGAACTGGTTTGCAATCATTTTAAAACGGAGCTATGCTACTTCACTGCTATTGACATTTCCCCGAAGGTCTAGTCATTGTGTTACATGTCCCCGTATTAAGAGAAACGTGTCAACAGCAAAGTAGTGCGTACTGTGAATAAAAACCACAATGCATCACTCCACGGTGACCCCATGCCATGTGTCATGAAACTTATCTGCACCTATTTATGTAAGTGAATTGAAAAACGACCACCTCCTGCTCTGCCATTCACCTAGGCTCTTCTATTTCTGTGTGCCGCTGCAATAAAAACCTCTCCTCTGACTTTTCTGAAAGTGACTTTCAGTGCCTAACCATGTAGGCCATGATAATGTTGGCCATTTTCATAGGGGGGAGTGAGGGGTACTTGGCTTTTTCAATAAACCTCTGATGTGTTTTGTAATGCATTGGTTATACTTCACAGTAAAAACCCATTCTGTTCCTTCGCCAGCCAGTGCACTTCTCCCTAAATTGCCTTTTCTCCAACTGCCATTCGTTATGCTTTCCACTCCGCTGCGCAGATATCATTTATTTATTTTATGAAACAACAACCCCGTCAAAACAAAACAACCTCACCCCCCTACCCACCTACAGACTGACAGCTGGATGGATGGACGGACAGACAGACAGATCCACGGATGGATGGGTGTCTGACGGATGAACAAAATCATTACTGGACTGGATAACAGGGATGAATGAATGGAAGAAGCGAAAGATCAATGGCAGGAGGTAAGAAATTAACATGCAGTCTGTTATTTGCGTATTTGCCAAATTCTGCATAGAAAGATGGCGGAAGAGGGGGGGAAAAAAAATGGAGTGGGAAAAGAAGTGGTCCCGAGTTAGTGATTCCCCATTATGTGAAACTCAATTTTCCCTCCTGCTTGTCTTTTATCTGGTGCCATTATGGAGACTGTGTTTGTCTGGTGGCAGGGAAATAGGCCTGCTTTGTTTAGACTAGTGTCAGCTATAATGAAAAAGCACCATCAACTCAGAATGGGGGCTCTGTGCAGTGTCTATCGCGACACTCAGCAGATAATAACTATTGATTGCTATCCAGGGACAAGAAAAAAGACAGAGTGGAAGAAAGAGCAAAGGAAGGTAGACAGGGAGAGAGAGAGAGGACGTGGATCACACATCTATTTTTTGTCCTCCCCTTTCACCAATTATATCTTAGCCGTGAAATAAACTTGCTATTACACGGAAACCATGCAATAAAATAAGTTAGATTTGCCGTTATTCCCACTCCTCTAACAGATAATCAAACGCACGATGATGCCACTTTTTTATACAATTTTAATCTAAAATCTTCAGCAGGGAGCTGACTTCAATTCCTCCAGGCAAAAGTGTAACCCCCCCAGCTTTAATCCAACTTCCCTATATTCCTCCAGCCCTCCATTTGTCTGTGTTCCAACCTCTGCCCTGTATTTTAAGAGCTGTCAGATGCCTGCTGAGGTGCACACAGCTATCGTTAAAACTCCACTAAATATTTCATAAAAAAGAAAGGCAGTGTTTGCATCTCCCACTGCCTTTGACTTGGCAAATCCTCTCAGCAACACTGAAACCCACATAAAAGGCTCATTGCAGTAGATAAAGGTGACACTCCAATAACTCACTCTTATGTGCATCCGAGGTGGACTCTATGACTCCGCAACCCATCGACCTGACCCCTAGGAAGTAAAAGCGCAACCCCTCGGTGCTGTTTTTCCCATAATGAATGTTTGAGGCCATTGATTTCCCATTCTAACCACCCTCTGTGCCTCCACATCGATCCCAGTTGGTTTTCATATGTAGATACAAGGCGAAGGTGGAAAGCGTTAAACAGGTATGACAGCTGTCGGTCCGTCGCTCACGGAAAATTTGCAAGCAGTTCACGTCGGTTCAACATCGCACCTCTTTAAATCAACAGCAACTGTAATCAAATCGTTTTGTGCAATGGTTCAGCTAACTGCGTGCAGTAGGCTCTCTGTGATTGATTAACTGGGTTTACACAAGTGACTTTCTCATCACAATTTTCATTTTTCATTACAGTGTCTTTTATTACAAAGGGCGTAGGTGCTTAACAAAGCATTACCTCAAAACAGGTCCAGAAAAACATTTATTCATTTCAATAAAGCTGTTTTTTTGCTTTCGGCTTGTTTTCGTATTCATACGTATGTGAGCTCAGCTTACACCGAAAGCTTTGGGTGCTTTTGAGCATGCATCTGCATGCGTTTAATGCCATTTCGCCGGGCCTTAAATCCAGACGCCGAATCCTGCAGATTACATATAAGCAGCGTGTGAGCTCCCTGACATGTCCACTACCGAATGCAACATTGTGAGCCCTTGTTTTTAGATTAAAATGAAATAGAAGCCAAAGGATTGATAGATGCAATGCAGAGGAGGCAATTTACATAATTACAGTTTCATTGCATTCACATAAAAGGACAGGGACACAAAAACATCTGTGGTGCATATGCTAAATTTAACCATCCTGATCTCCACTTGACTGTGGATGCCATTTTTTGTTGTTGTTTATATACAGTAAAGGCTGAGAGGATTACACTATTTTTGTGTCTTTTGTCTGTGTTTGTATTCAGTGAAATTTGTTGTATTACACACAGGCCTCCAACGGTCTCGATAGGCTTGCCTTCTCACTCCTGCAGATGAGGGTACTCTGTCACTCGGAAAAGAAATCTCATGTGTGGTCAGTTGCATTTCCTGTCTCGCTGCAACACTAGCGCCACAGGCCATGTCTTAGCTTTGATCGCTATCTGCAACAGACAGGTTTGGCTAAATATCACCACCCTGGAGAAGAGAGATACGAACTCCTCTTTCTCAGGTCTCATCTCTCCGTCGAACCATCTGTGTGATCGGCTCCGAGGACGCAACGTGGCTTTTCCAACATAAGGAGGAGGACTGAGCCCAGATTCGGTCCCGCATCCCACTGGCACACAAATCCGCGCTTCAAACCTTCGTCGCCGCACCGAGTGTCATCATTCAAAAGGCAGACAGACGGAGATTTCACCACAGAGCCTTCGCTCATGCTACCACAACTGCTGCAATGCCGGCCAAAATAAAGTCCAAGAAGGAGATCTCTCTCTAACCTCCACCAGTTATGCAGATGCTCACTTACTGCCAGCCCAGTTTCTTCCAGCTTGGAAAGACGAAAGTCAAACTGATGGTGGGAGTCAGGACCTCCTGGCTCTGTTCAGCAGACTGGTACGGTCCATTTAGTGGGGCTTTGCAAAGACATTCCTTCTCCTTTGCTACTAATCGCCCTTGCATCACTCCATAAAGCGCAGTGCTTTTCCTCTCCAGTATCCCTGACCCCACATGACAGGGGGGTGGAAGGAAGCCGCTGATTGGTGGGTTGTCTTATTGCCAACTAAAAGTGGACTTAACAGAATGTGCAGTTTTTAAATCACTTCAATCACCAGATGACTAAGAGTGGCCTTTTTTTACACCGTCAAGTGCAATCACCTTTGTGTGGCTTTCTGCTTTGTTGCAAAATGAGCACCGTAGGTACCATCAAGGCTCGGGACTAATGGCGTCCTGTCGTCCCGGGGATGATAGAATATATGTTTGGGACGCAGTCAATTCATTATCGACACGTCCAGTATTTTTTGGCTGATGATGCTAGTTACACTGTGAACTGCGAAGAAATCTGTGTTGAAATCGGCAGGAGGAGAGCGAGTTGACGTTACCTGTTAGCTCCGTGCAGGACTGTGCTGCTTACCGGCTGCTAACAGCTAACGTTAACTAGCTGTGGTCCTGCCAATTTCAACACGGGAGGCTTATGTTATGATGTGTTCAGGCTCTATTCAGTAAAAATTATATTGGGCGAAGGTAAATTCTAACGTTATCATGATGTGTTTAAATTAGGGCTGTCAATCGATTAAAATATTTAATCACGATTAATCGCAAATTAATCACTTTTTTTTATCTGTTCAAAATGTACCTTAAAAGGAGATTTATCAAATATTTAATGTTCTTATCAACATGGAAGTGGGCAAATATGCTTGCTTTATGAAAATTTATGTATATATTTATTACTGGAAATCAATTAACAACACAAAACAATGACTAATATTGTCCAGAAACCCTCACAGGTACTGTACATTTAGCATAAAAATATACTTAAATCATAACATGGGAAACTGAAGACCAACAGGCAACAACAGCTGTCAGTGTGTCAGTGTGCTGAATTGACTATGACTTGCCCCAAACTGCATGTGATTATCATAAAGTGGGCATGTCTGTAAAGGGGAGACTCGTGGGTACCCATAGAACCCATTTTCATTCAGGTCAGAGGTCAAGGGACCCCTTTGAAAATGGCCATGACAGTTTTTTCTCGCCAAAATGTGTGCACGTTTGGAGCGTTATTTAGCCTCCTTCCCGACAAGCTAGTATGACATGATTGGTACCAATGGATTCCTCAGGTTCTCTAGTTTCATATGATACCAGTATCTTCACTCTAGCTTTAAAAACTGTGATTGCGTTAAAGAAATTGGGGTCGTCAACATTTTGCACTAACACATTATCACGTTAACTTTGACAGCCTAATCCTTGTAAAATGTAGTTTTAGGTGAGAAACTTGAATAAATAGAGGTGTTTGAAGGAGATGTTTTCACAGCAATATAGAATAGATAATAGAGAGGCAATTATGACCTGTTTAACTCCCTAACAAAAACCAGTATGCAAACGGGAATAAAGGAGTGCATGTTGAAGTACATGGGATTTATTGTTTTACTTTTGTTTTTTTACCGTGGTATCGAATTGGTATCGAGAATCGTGGAATTTCCCTGGTATTGGTATCGACTACAAAATTTCTGGTATCGTGTCATCCCTACTCACCACCAGCAGCAGCTGGTCTCAGTTGCTTCCTCCTTAGTCCCCTCCTGCCCAGGTGTCTGGCCCCAGATAAAGGTCACACCAACAGGCCACCTGTCCTCCTTCTGCTGGACTACTACGAGTCATCGCAGGGTTTAACATGGGCAGAGCACTTGTTAAGGAGCCTTCTGTCAGAACAATCCAATGTCCCACCATCCATTGCTTCCATCAGAGGAAATGTATTTCTTTCCCTTCTATTCCTGTGAACAGTGCTCTCACACAAAAGGGACAGCCCGGTGCAGTAAAGCTGCTCAGGTGATCATTTCTGACCACATCCCTGACAGGATTTTTGTTTTGCCTGGGATGGACACAGACTGTCCTCGTAGCTTACCGAGCCACAGCCCGATTCAAACACAGGGGGCACTCCTTATTGTATAATATTTAACAGTTGGCCTTTTCTTCAGTCCAGATCTCAGTATATGGAGATTAGACTGTCGATTCAGACACAGGATGGGGACCCAGCAGGAGCAGAGCTACTTGGCAAGAGTGAAGAGTGTGAGCTGAGGAGCTGCCACAGGGTCAGTGCTTCCTGCAGCTGACACGGTGATCTTGTTCCGCGTACAGTATGTATTCCAACGCTCAAAGTACATCGGAGACCTGCGGTTAATTGCATACAGTGCAAATCCCAGTCGGTACTGCTGGGCACGAGCACACAGGGCATGTCTATTGAATGTGTTGATCTTGTTGCCAGAGGCATGTTGTGCAATTCTCGCACAATCACACATGAGGAAAACATTATCATTACGTGTGGTAGGGACTGGCTACAATCAGGACTAATCAAATACCGTCCTTTAAAAGCAGCACACTTTGATCCATCGTGTCCTGGCAGTGTTTTCTTAGACCGAGGTGCAAAATCAACACGGCTGAATACACAAGCAACATAATGTATATTGGCTGGGGAAGAGGCAACACATTTGCTCATCATGTTGATCTTGTCCTTGGAGATCGGTGACTCAATGTCACGGAAAAAAAATAAAAAAAATCAATGATATTAGGAAAAGAGCCAAACAGAAGCGGTGGCAGTCCACAGAGACAGGAGGGCATTCGCTAGAGGAGGCCGCCTTCACAATTCGCACTCTGCGTGTCTTGGTGCATGCTGACAGCTCTATGTTGGATGACAGCACACCACATGTTTTCACCAAATCTGATATCATGCTGATTCAATCAGAGATGCTTGGAGACATTTCTAAATACGGAGACACACACATGCAGGCAAGAGCTGAGTCGAGACACTAACCGGGTTCTGTTTTTTTCTGTTTTTCTTTTCTTTCTGATCATCTTTCTTTCTGTCTGACTTTGAGTGATATATGCAAAGACGATATCTTTTAATTTATACATTTATACCCTTTTATACCTTTAAAAATGAGCAATCCTCTCATTTGTGTCAGACCACTGGGAAATTTTAAGCAGGTAACTTCCCCACTTCTGAGGATCGGGTGTATATGAGCCTTGCTGATTCAGCAAAGTTATACTGTATATGCTGAGGTAATTGAGAAAAAACACTGCAGCAACAGTCACATCTGTAGTCTGTATCTACATAACCTACTGTGTATCATGCTTCGCAAACAAGCTTATTAGAGATAAACACTGAAGATACCCTTGCCTTTCAGGACTGTATTGTTGAAAAAGATAAAGACAGCAAGAAGGTCACGTTTTAGTTATGGGACAAAAAAGTGCAAAGCCAACACCGGCAAATACACAGGGTGTTTATGTAGTAAGGAAATTCGGTACTACTAATATTTAGGGGTGGGAAAAAAAAAAAATCTATTCACCTACGAATCGCTACTTTTTTTTTTTTTTTACAATTTTGAAATAGATTTTTAATGCCAGAATCGATACATTTTTTTCGTTTGAGTCTAAGCGGAGGTAGAAAGAAGTTACCGCTTTTATTGTTGTAGTCTGAGTAATGTGACGTTATATCCGTTCCGTATCCGTCAACAAAAACAAACCAAACTCGGCCGCAGCGAGCCGAAACGAAAAAATAGAACAGTTTGGGGCAAGTCATAGTCAAGTCAGCACACTGACACAATGACAGCTGTTGTTGCCTGTTGGGCTTGAGTTTGCCATGTTATGATTTGAGCATATCTTTTTATGCTAAATGCAGTACCTTAACTATGGACAATCATGCGATTAAATATTTCAATCGATTGACAGCCCTAGATATAATATATTAAAGCTCTAATGAATTAGAGGTAGAAATGAAAGCAGTTGGAATTGACTTTTAATACATTAAATAGATGTTGATTTATTTCACTGAATGTTGACTTTTCTCTTTGAATACATATCTCATAATCTTTTCATGCATTTTTTTAAATATTTCATAATCTATTCATTGATTTAATTTGCATGTTTAGTTGAGATTCATTAATTTCATTTTCTATTATAAATATATTTCATTCATTTACTCTATTGTGTTCTTAACTCCTATTATGTTGCTACATTTCTTCTGGGGCAGAGAATATTTCTGACTCTCCACCCGGCCCACCTTTCCCTCTGTTCCTCCTAAGCACATATTGCCTTACAGGTGGATACAAAGCAGAAGAGAGATTGGGTGATGCATGCAATTTTGATGAAAATCAGTGGGGGTGCAGCCTTGCAGGCAACAGTGTTTAGCTGTCATACAGCATATCAGCAGGAGAGAGGGCAGAAAAGATAGAAAGGACATGGAGGGAGGGAAGATAATGTTCTATTCAGAGTAGTGAGGAAGCAAAGGGGATGTGGACAGCAGCGAAGACACTTTTTAAAGATCATCCATGTGTACTGTTGACGAGAGGCGCGTCCTTGAAGCCTCATTCTGACTCCAAATAAAACAGTTGTCACAAATAAATAAGAACAGTGATTATAAGAAAGAAATGCTATGGTTTGTTAACTTTGTTAGAGGTTATTCAAATAATCAACTGTATAACTGATCTTAGTCATCAAATTTCCTGAGAAAATCCAATGCCGACTTACATTCTTGAAAATAAAATCCAACTGTCCAGTGGACAGCTGGTGTCATGATGATTGATTTTAAGAGACAGTATGTGAGGCTCACAAAATGTCCTAGTCATGTCTCTAGCCTCTATCACAACTAACTGCTATTTCTTGTAATGCCACCGACGAAAATGTGTTCACATTGAGCAATTAATGGGGGAATAGGGACCACACTCACGTATATGCTGACTTTACAGCATTACTATATATTATATATACATAAATGGTGAAATCAAAATCACTTTGAAAATGTACTTAAAGGAACGGTGTGTAACATTTCAGGGATTCTATTAGCAGAAATGGAATATAATATTCATAACTATGTTTTCATTAGCGAAAACTAAGAATCCGAGTCCGCCATGTTGCTCCACCATGTTTCTACAGTAGCCCAGAACGGACAAACCAAACACTGGCTCTAGAGAGAGCTTTTCACGTTTTTACGTTACCCGAAGGCCACCGCTTGTGAGACTGCGGTAACGTGAGCCGCAGAGTGCAAAACTGTGGTACCGCCAGCCGCCGTCTGACTTCCGTTGCTCCTAAAGTAGTGTTATTATGGTATGGATGGCCTCTGAGCGAGGCGAACGGCGTTACCACAGTTTTGCAACTCGCCGGCTCACGTTACCGCAGTCTTGGAAAGGGAGGAGTGAGCGGAGGGGTAATCAGTTGGTTGTAATCTGCAACCACACCACTTGATGCCGCCAAATCCTAAGCCAGTTAAGGGCATGGGGACAAAAATATTATATGTGTCATGAAGCCTATAGTAATGGTTAGCAGTAGCTTCCAGTTGGCAGAGCGAAACAATGTTTACTTAATTCAAATCTGCATTCATAGATAATTTGGCCACTTGGGGGCAGCAAAACAAGCTGTAAACATCTTACATATAATCATTATTGCCTATTTACACATCCAGCAGACATGCTGCAACATTATACTAGGGCCCCTCTTGGTCGACTAGTAGACTAATCTGTCGGTTTGGTCTTGGTCGACTAAGATTTCTTTAGTCAATTAGTCGTTTTTCAAGCTGAATGACTTATTTCTAAGAAACTTATGAGCCCATCTCTGGTAAACACAAGATTTAAAGTGCTGCTTTTGTGTGATTGTTTATGGAGAAACTAAATCAACTAATCGATTAGTCAAATAAGAATTTCTTTGGTCGAGGACAGCCCTAATTAGAATTAATTTGGAGTCTTGATTTATTAGATAAGTAAGCTACAACAAAAAGGGAAAATACATGTTGAAACAGAGGTAGGCTCACAACTTAGAAACTTCTATAGTCTTCTTTCTGTCTTTGGAAAAACTTTACGTTGCCATACCTGAGTGGTAAAAATCAATGCTGAAGCACCGCTTGAATAAAGTTAATAAGCAGCCCGCACTACAGAAAGAACAGCGTTGGTCTTAGCTCAAGGCTAGCGCTAACAACCTGTCTTTAAGTGCTTTCAGCAGCCTTAAGTTGGATGTTCTTGGAGCTCTTTATTTTTTTTTTCCTATATTCTTACCCATGACGTAGTTCTCCTGTTTAACCAAAGGGCTTTGAAGTCCCTGAACCAAGCATATGGTACAAAAACAGTGAAGGCCACGCTGCAACCAACTCAGCCTGCTGTGTGTTGATTCTTTTCAATGTCGCACACCTGCGGCTTGCAGGCTCACAATGTGACATCTTAAAGAGTGCTGGAAGACCGCAAATATCAAAAGAACTTTGCTCTTGCAGTCACTCTGTCAATGACTATATTCAAGAGTGGCTGTTCATAAGGTATGATTAAGCAGTGCATATTAAGTCTGAAGTTAATAAAGATGAACTGAAAAAGTCAAGTATAATGTGATCTCAATGCTGTTAAATAAAAAACAGCCAAGAAACGGGGGAAAGAAAGAAAAAAGACATGACACAGTTGGGTCTGAGACTTTCAAGTAAAACAAGAAGACAATCCGGTCTGCACAAGTTTATGCCTCAGTCTTTTCTGACATTGAATGCAATGGATGAAGGCATGCATCCATTTAGTGGAACTTAAGAGAGGACAAAGGGTCAGACCACTCAAATGGAAAAAACAAAAGGTGGGGGGGGGACAAAGAGCAGGCAGAGAAAAAGATAAAATGAGAAGCCTGTGACAGCCTCGGCCACAGCCCGAGACAAATTTGAGGCAGTATCGCTGCACCTCTACAGCACTTGATCACCCCAGAGGCTGCGGAGTGTCTTCAGCACTCTCTTATCATCAAACAATGCCGCGGCACAATGTGGCAGGTCAGAGACCCGTGTCGCTGCTCCCAGACAGGGCACATCAGGGGCGGTGGAGTGAAGTAGCTTTCGAGCAGACGGAGCATGAAGTCACACACACACCAGCCACCACGCCATGTAGTCTGTACCTGACTGCGTAAATATGCAACGGTCAGTGTTAGTGACATAGAATACAAAGTGAGAAACACCGCTAATGGCGGGTGGGTGGGTGGGGAGGTGGATGCGTCCAACAAACACAAAACTTTCGACCAGGAGACCCGGTGTCCAAGACCGGCATGTTGTTTTGTAAGTTACAGTCAAATGTTTTTCAGTGACGTTTGTGACGTGCTTTCCAAAATTATGTTATGTTGTTTTCATACGTATTTTACGTACTCATTTTAAACCCAACCATGACGTTTTTCCTAAACCTAACTAAGTGCTTTTGTTGCCTAAACCTAACTGCGGACGTTACCATAGTTTTGTTGCATGGTGTACAAATTACAAAAAAAGTTCCCGCGAGACCGGGTTGGACACACAGATGTGAACATAAAGTATGTATAGTGATTGTAAGAGTTATAGTTTCTTTTATTTTTAAAGCTATCTTAGAGAAGCAGACTGTCCTTTATCCACATTTTCAATGTGTGAGATACCAAGACAAAATAGAAATTTTAATTAAGCATTAACAATGTGAAGCAATTCATTTTGTGGGGAAAAATCTAATAAAAGTGGAATTATTCTGTAATTTCGGATGGACAAAAAGCCTTCCATTAGACTTTAGACTTCACTCTCTTACCAAATGATGCCTTCTTCTTTTAGATAAAAGTGTCGTCAAGTGTCACAATGCTTAATTTGCCTTACAGTAATAGCCACTAACATACAACAGACTAGAAATGGCCATTTAACTCATATTTCCTAAATCTTTTCATCATTCCAGCATCTCTTCCCCAAAAGATTTAATAGTTTGATTCCACTTCTTTTTGCCACCAGCAAGGTAAATCAATGGGTGTCAGTGAAACCAACATTTTAAATGATTAAATACTATTATGGCTCTCGTTACCATATTTGAAAAGCAAAATGCTCATACAGCTGGGGAAGTTACGGAAGGTAATTTAGAAAGTGAAGCTATTTCAGTAGTAAAATCCAAACCCTGTGTCCGGGACTCCAAGTGTTAACTCATAATCATCCTTGTTAAATTGGATTGTCAGCATCTCGCTAATTATGCAGGAGAATGTTGTTTAATGAGTTCATCCACCTAATCAACCATCACGGCAAACAATAAGAAAATCTGTCCTTGCATCATTGTTGTAATTAGAATTTCCTGTTTGTAAATCCCGAGCAGCACAACCCTAAGCCTAAAATCACAGATAATTGAGTCACAGCAGAAAAAAAAAAAGAGAAAACTTTCAGATCTGTGTGGGGAATCGACGCACGCTGGTAATTTAAGCATTTTGTCTTACATTTCCTCCTCATTTCCTGGTAGATTTATGCACCTCTGAAAACACTTTGATACGCCTTTGATAAGGACGCTCTGTGTTGTACAGTACCTTTGCGTAGAAGTGAAGCTGCGTAACCTCGTTCCTGTAATTTTTCCATCTTTCTTTTGTTTTAATTTAGTGTTGGAGCAGCACAGAGGACTTGACTCGACGTCATTATGGAGATATTGCGAGGAGACAGAATCAGAAACAGACATCGACGGGGTTTATTATTAGTCTTTTAACACAACAAAAACACAAGAGGCTTTTACTCTGAATAAAGTATGGCCTCGGCGTTCCATCTTTATTATTTCATAGACAGCCGAGCAAGTATGGCGGTGCACGGTGTCAGCATGCATTTGGCTACCCCGTTTCCTCCCCCCCTTTCTCATCGTCTCAATTTCAGCCTCGGGAGAGTTATTTTGAGAGATGGCCAAACCAAGAACAAATTCTCTCTCATTGTTGCTGTTGACTTATTCAGTTATTCGACCATGTGGCAAATGGACACGATCTCCACAAATGGAACCTTCAGGTCTGAATGATTAATTGTCAAAAGCCAGGTGGAGGTTTTTAGCTGCGAGCCTTCTTGGCTGTTTCTGTTATCAACCACAGAATCGTACAGCTACTGCCGAGATAAATCAGCAGGACACTCCAAAAAAAAAAAAAAAAAAAAAGATGTCGCAATGACTGAATGTAATTCCACTTTATAGAAACTATATTTAAACAGCAATAAATTTACTGAAAACGCAACCTGCTAGAACAAACTGTGACTATAAGTGCAGGATGGAACTGGGCCCGATTGCAGAAAGAATTGACTCACATTATAAGCCAGTTATCTAATTCTCTGAATGAATGTTGACTGACTGCCCCGGATATTTATGGAGGAATAAAAATAAGGATGAATAATCCATACCGCTTTCCACTCACGTACCCTGGATACTGTCAAATGTATCTTTAATAATTCAGCGTATTTTAAATGCCTGAGTTAATAAGATTACGTTAGACGCGTTTCACTGCAGCTCCAGGACTCCTGTGCCATCAACAGCACTGCACCACTTATTTATACTGTAGAGAATACTGACGGTGATGATGCACGATATAGATGGAAATGCACACAAAACTGTCCACGCCCAACACTCTCTTGGAGCAAAGTTCCTCTCAGAAGTAAGCAGGGATGTAGTTTTAATGCAACTGTCACTCGGCACATTTACCGTATGATGCTTCCTGTGGACAGATGTGAATTAAAGTGTTGAGAGACAGGTCAGGTGAAGATAACAATGTCGGTACCGGTTACAAACGTCGTGGAAATGACCTGCAAGCACTCAAACACATACAGACAAACGCATCAAATAATGCCCAAAACACTGATGGGTTCAAAGTAAAACAATTATACTGTAATTACAATAGGAGAGACCACAAACCGCATCCCAAGAGTCAGCAAGGGGTGTCTCAGAAAGTTGTGTACAGTACTTTTTCATAGCACTCCGAGGACAAAAAAAACACACGATTAGCCCCTGTACTGCTTATGCAAGAAGGCTGATTGGTCAATAGGTCATAACTATACCTTCTGCTCTTTATCTGCTAACATATCTAATGTGCAATAAGTTCTACACTATATGTCCTATAGCTCGTCTAAAATATGGATGATACTTATGCCCTCTCCCTGACCTTAGCATTTACATCCTGCTCCTAAGGCTGACATACAGCGTCATGCCACATACACACACCGGAGGAAATGATTAACACACAGTCTAGTTGTGACCACGAGGATTCATCCCAAAGGATGTGCTACGCATGTATTTGCGAATGCATACGATAAATGATGAACTTAAATGCTTCACGTGAGTTTACTTTCAAAAACGACGCGCTAACTAGGAATGTGCATTACAAGCAGTATCGGTGTAATTTGGGATGCAGTTAACACACCAGTCATAATTTTGTTTTAATGAAAACTCAACTCCTGGAATTTTGCTCCTGATGTTCTTCACCACTGTTTTTAGAAGAAGGAAATAACGGAAGTATCAGGCGAACCAGGTTCAAAAGTGATTCTGCCAAGTAATAAAGATAAATATTTGGAAAGGTAAATATTTAAAGACACTTTAAAATGTTAAATTTGAGAATGGAATCTGGTGTGGTGGTAGAGAGTTTAATTGGGTTGCCCCCTTCCCCGGCCCATTCGCCGCCCCAAAGCAGTCAACCTAGAAACACTGTCCTCTGTCCTCCCGCCCTGAGGTTGAGTGGTGAAAGCTGGCACTGGCACACAGGGCGATGCGGGGGCAACAACCTGCTCCACTGCCACCTACAGCGCCGGTCTGCAGTATTTCCAATGCATAAGCCAGAGTAGTGAGTGGAACCAATGCTGGTGTGATTAGTCTGGCTGGGGGGTAAATGAAAACCATTATCAAGGTTTTTCTCTCTGCTGCATCCAAATGCAAAACGCAGGCGAGAGGTGATTTGAATTGCTAAAGCTGCACCGGCGATGCTCATTTGGCGCCGGACAATCTCGATCGGAGGCTGCCTTTCTGCGTGCTGACTTTGTTTTGTTTTGTCATGTGTCTTGAAATGAGCATCATTATCAACTGTGACACTCTCAATTGGCTGAGATTCCACTGGTTGGGTCCCGCAGCGCAGCGGCCGTGTAATTTTGGTAAAAAATATGACAGAGATAAGCCATCTCGCTCCGTTTCATTGATGACTGAGGAGTAAATGAACTGATAAAATGAACATGTCTGCCACATTGTCACTCAGAAAACACCTCAGAATGCCGAGTTTTATGCTGTGGATGTATTTTGGCAGATTTTAACTGAATCAATCTTGAAGCACCTTGTTCAGGGACTAATGTCCATTCATATTTAATGACCTACTATCTGAGGCACAGGTTGTTAATTCTGCCCACAGACTGACTGACTGTACTGTACTGCAAGTTATCTCGGAAAAAAAGAGACAAATATAGAACGCCTGCTGCATATTTTCTTTTCCAGAAGCATCTCCCAACTTATAATGAGCCCCATATTTGAATATGTAGTCTATTTCCTTAATATACCAGGCTCAATTACAATTGTAGTCTAGAAAATATGTGAAGTGTGTTTGAATAAATAACTATCTTTGGTTCCTAACAAGCATGAAACCAGCAGGAATGCAGCACACACACAACAAAACACATCGACAACAATGAAGCACAAAGTCAAGTCCACAAACAACAGATTGACATCACAGTTTCTCCGTCATCATTTCAACATAAAAAAATAGATATTTCATCGAATAAAATCAATGTGAAAACACAACATGCGCTTGCCTTTGCCAGTGAACTCCAGTTTAACAATTTCAGATGGTAAATTGTGGATAAATTGATCCAGTGCATATATGCAGATGAAGGCCAAAATGGGATAAATGTTCTCAAAAAGTGGTTCCTGCTCTCGCTGTGGTTCAATATTCAATTCAATTCAATTTATACAAAGCCATTGGCCTTCAATATTTACAGATACACATAACAGAGAATAAGAACTACAACAACAGCCGATTAGAGTGTTATCAGGCCATTAAATAGGCGTTATCAGTGTTTATAAGCCCCACACTCAATAATAGGTATTGTCATCTATTCACACGGTCGATCACCGAAAGAAGGAATAAAAGAAGACGACAGCGACCTCTAGCGACTGTAGTAATTATTACAGGAGCAGAAGCGGAAGTGAGGCACTGTAGTATAGACAGCGTGAAACTCCATATGGGGTGGAGGTCGGGGCCGATGGGGTTTGCATCCCAAGTGAAACCAACAATGTGTAGTTGTCTTTGTGTTCACAAGCCTTGAGTTTCACTTTCACTTTTGAAACGTAGTTATTTTAAGCCAAAACACAATGTTTTTCCCGAAGCTTAACTAAGTGTTTTTGTTGCCTAAACCCAGAAGTTGCAGTTTTGTTGCCAAAACCTAACTAAGCTGTTTTGTTTGTGTTCAAAACGTTTCATGCGGTTTTACAACGTGTTAGAACATGTTGGTTTTACATTTTGCTTTCAGTTTTACAACGTAGTAGGCCCCTACTGACCCACACCTATGATGCTTATAGTGAGCGATACCGTACATTTAATGACCTTTGAATAAGGTGCAGCTTGAATCTGAAGAAATAATTTTTTCATGTGTGCGGAACTGCCAGTGGTTGCAGAGGTGATTTATTTGTACAAAACTATTCTGGAAAGTTCTAATATAAAAACATCCAGAGTTTATTTGCCAAATAATATTTTGGCTTATGTATATATGAGTAAATTATTCTTTTTTTAATGAGCAGTGAAGCATAGTGTGCTGAGGGAAGCTTAATAGTCCAAAAGGGACCTATTTGGAATGATGAAAGAGACTAATCCTGAAGACGACACACTTCCAAGAGAGAACAAAAGCTTGTGCATGAAGAAGCCTTTCTTTGGCAAACATGATAAGCAACGATTTGGACTATGCAAAACAAGCTCATTGTTAGCGGGAGCGTGAGTGCACAAAAACAACAACAATGCGTTGCGAACAATGCAAAATGGCAGCAAGCGCCGGGGCTGCCCGCTTTCAGCAAATTCCGGCTGGCTTCCTGGCGGTTGGCTACACCTGTTTTCTGTTTAATTGTCGTGAAGCGAGGTCTCTCCCTCTTCCTCTTCCAGTCTTTTCTCCTATTTTTACCTCCTTGTATTCCCTCGTTTTCTCCTCTCTCCCAATTTCATCGCTGGGCGGCATTCTCCCATGTATAATTCATGAAGCGACATGCTTGTTTTTACACACCACGTACCAACAGCCATGTTGTGGCGCCCTGAGGGGGTCTCATCTATGCCAGCCTGTAATCTGCTTACACACACAGAGCAACCAGCTCACACCTCTCCTCACCAATTACACTCAATTCCTGGAATGGCCCTCTCCCTGACACGAGGTTCGTTGTGATCATCGTGTCCTTCAAAAGAGGCACAGGCGGAGAGAGTAACACAACGGCATACATGTTTATGTGTGCCGGGGGAGGTAATTGGTTGAGTGCTCAACGTTGCGGCATCATACCGGGCCGATAAAAGCACCTCTCTGAATTTGACAGTTGGTCTACTCAACGTGAGGTTAGAGGGCCTCGGTAGCATCAACACACGGTCCAACCGCTGAGCTCATTCACCAAGTTAGAGACTGAAAGCTACGCCGCAATTCACCTAAGAGCGCCAGCAATTCATTGTGCACAAGAGAAATCATCCTAAGCCGCGCACACATTGACGCACGAGCACACACCCTAGACGTTGCAGGTAAATGGGGTAGAATGCAGCGCTATGTAGTGGGTAATGAGTGCTGATTGTTTGTGACGGGGCTGTAGTAAGGCTGATTTCCCAGCTGAGGAATGGGGGCTTTGTACACATCACAGGGCTGTCAGGGAAAGACAGAAAATGGGCGCATGCCTCCCCGCTCTTCAGAAATAGACAGCCAGAAACCACTTCACTGTTTAGCTTTAGACAGCAGACACGCAGGCAGAGAGTGATAATGTGAGTATTTTAAATATTTTGTGATGCAATTCTAGTTCATTTGCATGGAAATGTGCACTTGGGTGTTATACATCTGAGATGTGGGAAAAGAAACATGGCTCTCATTCAAGGGCACAGTGAATTACTGACTCACCGGCAGTATTTATGCTGAAATTTGCATGACACTTAGGTAGAAAAATATAGAGGGAAATCTTATTTTCTTTATTCTTTGGGGTATTTTAATGGTATCATTATCACCCCTGTGATTAAGTTTTGCTTTTTTTTTTTATCATCCAAAGGCTTTAAAGCGCCACACATGTAGGGTTGCTTCAAAAAATATATAGGCATTTCCCAGTTTCCCAGAGTCTCAAGCTGCCGTGGGATGTGTTGAAGAATGAGTGCACCGTAAAGATGATTTCTTTGTTTCCTCTTTTATTGTGCACAAGTTACATTTATATTTTGTCAGGGTAATAATTCTCTTGATTAGCGAGCATATAAAGTAAATGGATTTTGTTTGCATACATTGCATTACAGCCTGGATTGATATCACTTTTCCATTAGGGGTTGCCGTTCTTGATGACACATAGTCAATAATTCATCGATCCTGATGTGTTTTATTCATACGTCTTACAGTGTAGAGGGGATCATTAAAGAGACTTTTTGCAAGCTTTGACTACCTCTCAATGATTCCTTCTGAATATGTGATGAGAGCAGAGGCCGGCTGGAGTTGAGCTATCCATATCGACACTAATCACCTGCAATAAGCTGTGAGTTCAAACGGTCACAGGCTAACCCACCCAACAAAAGTCAGCAAAAGGAAAAACAGTATATCTCTGTTTTTAGTTTATCTGATCACTCCCAAGGAGAATGGAAATAGTTCTTGTGGTAAACTCAGATCAAGACAGAGACAGGAAAATCTAAATTGAAGCTTCGAACACACTCACCAGCATGTTTTTGTAGTAATTGGCCAATGAGACGGAAGTAGATTTACCTAAAATAGACCCGACTACAATGAAAACGGAATTAAGCTCAAAACAGGAAAAATAAAACTGCAATTTAAGAGATTAGCTCAGTCACTAAGTGACTAAGTATCAATTAGAATCAAATAAGCCAACATTAAACACTTTCTTCTGCCCTCACTGTGCTCGTATAGGTGCAGAACACACTTCCTCTTTAGACTTGTCTCACATGCAAAGAAGAAACAAAGTGTCATCAGTGACGGATCAAAATTAATTTAACAGAGGAAAGAATCTCATAAACATAAGTCCACAAAAGTAAAAGTAAAAGAGTTTTAAAAAAAACAAAACAGTAAATTAAAGGTAACTTAGAATTTTGTATCCGCAACACATTAGCCTCAGACAACAACTATAATGTCTGGCGTGGTTAGCAGTAAACTGATTGCAGGATAATTAAAGGTGCTAAATGCAGGATTGGGTGCATTTCTATTGCCTCTCAACGGCTCTCAACATGGCGACGGCAAGCCGGTGGCTCAGAGCTAACGGTGCTAACAGTGCTAACAACGGCGAAAGTGTTGACAGAGATAACACTGTTAACCTAAGAGGGTACCGGAGGGTGGGTGCTATGCTTCCACGACAACGCCGTCTATTCTCAGCTGTAACCGCCGTATGAGAGCAGTGCAGAGCGGCGGCCGTGAGCTAGCCAGTGGGGCACGCTCATGTGCACAAACATGCACTAAAAGGCACACGATGCCGGCCCGGCTATGTCAACAAAGCACGGCGAAGAGAAGCTCTGATTACAACACTAACAGAGGGAGAGAGACTTCATTCTCTGCTCAGGTAGATATTACTCCTCTATATCTTTACTTAGCAAATAGTTGTTCGATGCTACATTAACGCATATCAAATTTAGATCCTTTAAATTAACAAATAATTCACAAGTAAAACATTCACTCATTTGGAAAAAATACTGCAATATCATTGTTATCCAATCACATGCCTTTTTGATAGCCAATTTAAATAATAATTGCAGAGAAGAAAATGTAGAGCTGCCAATTTTCACGCATTTAACATCAGACTGAGTTGACTGTAATCATACACACTCACACCACGATTTGAAAAGTTGACATTTGAGGGTGTCTGTTTTTTTTGCAGTAATCTGTAGCTGTTTGATCTGACAGACAGGAAGCTCCGTCTGCTGCATCTTGTCCAGTCGCTTGTATTGTGGCAGATGGTGAGCAACCAGACAGGCTAAAGAAGTGAGATATGACAAAGAAACAGCGCGTCACTCATCTTGATGTAGCCATCAACATCACATTGTGTCCTATGACTCTCCAGCTTCCAATTAGGGGTAGCACATGCCAGTTAAGCATTCCTGTGATGAAGCATCTATAGTGCTTTTGAGTTTATTTCCCATAACAAATAAGTTACTAACATAGTTCCTTTTTCTTTCAATCAAGCAATCGATGCCAAAAATTGATACAGTGTGTTATTAGTGGTATTGAAGGGTTAGGGCCACAGTGGCATCTAACCTGAGAGAAGTGACACTTGCAGGTATGTTTACATGTTGCATGTGGCATGTAAATCGCTGAAATAACTCTGGATTCAGCAATTAGTGTATTTTACAACTTGTAGGACCTAATGATTTAAATAAGGGCTATTCAAGTGTTCATACTGGGAAGTTGATTCAACTCCCAATGTAAGTCTATGGGAAAAAGTATTTTTGGGCCCAATGGCATCACGTGACGGATAACGGAAGTTGTAGTACTGCCGTTTGGCCACTAAGAAAATTGGGATTAACGACCGGCGCTCTTCCCTGGGGGGCTTGAGCAGCTAATTAGCTCTCTTACCTGCTATCTAGCATCCACTTTTCCACAGTGAATGTTTGTTAGGTGGCTCGTTCAACAAGCTAAAGTGCAGGACAAGACGCGTGTTCATGTTTGTAAGTTAGGAGGAGACTAAGGCAGGAAAGATAATGCGAGTTGTTGTTTAGATGTCTGTGGCTCTTGTGTTGTGTAGCAGGCTGCTGTCTGGCTTAGTCTGACCGTCCGCTGAGAACGCTTACATTACAGCTTTATGCAAGATTTGATCGGCTGTATCGAAATAAGGTCTCAATTCACGTAGATGGATACCAGAACGGTTTTCCGACATATTAATTCAAAATAGGGGGCACTATCTTGAAACCAGGACATATACATTTCTCCCTAAAGGTCTCTGATTTTCTTTATCTCAAAGGAGAGCAAAGAGCAAGTGATTTACAGAGCAGAGATGTATGCTGCTGTATTAAATTAAATTTCAGTTGGACTTTAAATTTGTTTACGACTTCTATACCATAGTGTATGCTTAATTTTAAAAGGATCTTTTCTATATCAGTTAAGTATCCTTTGGTTTCAACTGACGTTCAAATGAGTAAAAGCAGCTCTTAAAAAGTGCTGTTAGCTAAAAAATGCTTATCGTGTCAGTAAAATCCTAATGTGCTGTAATGATGAAAAGGCTGATGCAAATTATTGCAGCAATTTTGTGAGTAAACATATTTATATACCGCTTCAAACTTTCTCTTTTTTCTTTATCCGAGGTGGCGTCTGTCTCGGGCTGATAGACTAGAATGAGAAGCACTTTCTCAGGCAGTGTTTTGCGGCTGCTCTGAAGAAACTCCCATGAGCCCTCTTGCCTGGCTCCCCGTTTGGACGCCTGCATGCTGCTGGATGAGGTGAAATCGTCTGGTAATTGTGCGTGTGTGTGTGTGTGTGTGTGTGTGTGTGTGTGTTTGCATGCAAGCCTTTGAAAGTGTGTGTGAAAAGTAGAAAGACTGAAAAAGAGGGAGAACATCCAGATCAACAAACTGTTAACAAAACATAATGAGAAATCAAAAAGATTACCACATCATAATCAATGGCACAATTGATGAATGAATATTCAAATGGATTTGTGTAAAGTGTGTCCCCATGCAAATGCATTCAACATGCAAAGTGCCCCACCTCGGGATATGGACACAGAGCATCCATGAACCATATTCCAAGTAATAACCACAGCAGATCATGTTTAGCATCTGTTGATTACATCTGCAAAGTTGAACACGAGAAGGGCGTTTATCTTTCTGCAACACTGGATCTCCGGTACTATGAGCATTCGCTTCTGAGTAGTTTGTAATACAGCTGATGTTCCTTCATTTGTTGTTGTGGTTGAAGCAATACATTTGCATCTCTAATAAATTCAAACAGCATAATGAGAGAATATCTTTACTTTTTAAAATGAAGAAGAAATGCTGTAGTGTAAATGAAGATTTATTGACTATGCTGTTGACACATATCTGTTTATGCTCAACAACTAACACAGGAAGAAATAAAAGACTTGAGTAGGCTTGCCGCGGTAGTTGGTGTTACCGGTGTTACCGGTGTTAAACGGTGCGATTACATTAATTGCTCACCGAGCCCACCGTTGTTTCGCTTTTTTTTTAATGTAAATATAACCCATTTAGTTCATTTTCGCCTATATTAGCGTTGTGTTATCAATACATAGTCGAATGACGGACGCTACAAACTGAAAGTGAAAGTGTCTGCTCCATACGGGGTCTCAGCTCAGAGTAGCAAAAATCAGATTTCACACACGGGACAATAAAGGTTTTAACAGACAAGACGATGGCGGAGGTGGTGTCAAAGCAATATTGGGCAATATTTTGGATTTAAACCCAAAGGCCAAACACACAGCCACCCGATGTTAAAGATCAAAGTAAGCGCTCTACAGATATTGAGCATCATCTTTTCCTGTAACATATCAGGTGTAATCGGTAACACCGGTGCTGTCACAAGTTTATTAACCGATGGGAAAGTTTCCTCACCGTGACATCCCTAGACTCGAGGCAGGCTACAGAAACTTGCTGCCCATGCCGTCAATAAAGTCGCAATATTTCAGACAATTCAGAAAAAGATACTAATAAATAAGGATTTACTTTTGTGCATGAAAGAAAAGCTCCAACCCAAGCCTCGAGAAAGACGCTCGTCTCCAAAGGACTCACCTCTTTACTTGTGTGTCTCGCTCTATTTGTGAGCATTTTGCCTGGTAGAAAGGCTGCACATAACATTTCCTTACAGGGGACAATAAAGATAAAGATTGACTTGACATTTAGCTGATTGATATGCCTGAACTAGTTGAATTATAATCACGTGGCTGGGCTCCGATAGGCGAATACAAAGACTGGCAGAGTTAGGCTCAACTCCCAGGTACGGTGCTGTTGCCTGCTGACTGGAGGGTAGCTGTATGCCCATTATGACCACCAGGCTGGTTAGGTGCAGCGTCAACTGGGCTGTGTGGAATATGACCCACTTTGGAGAGCATGGCGTTGGTGATTCGGTCATTTAAGCAAAAGAAACCGGTCATCCAGTGGCACTTCATGCCCTCAAGTGCATTATCCACTCATCTGGAGAAAGTCGGTGGGGCTGCCAGAACATAACCAAATGGCAATCAGTTGTAATGAGCTACCCACCGAAAAGCAAAAATGGAGTAAATATGTTGAGAAGCTACTGGAACACGAGGTAAGCATGTTACCGTGTAAGCCACCAGAACATGAAGTAAACACCTTTTAAATCTATCATGGTTAAGCCTCACCGGGTACTACTACTTCCAGTAGCTTTTTTTAGTCTCAACTCCCACTCCCTTTAGTGTGAGCTCCCCCTCTGGCCAGTTAGTCGTCTCCAATTAGTCACTGCCAGGGTATATAAGTGGTGGCTGTGTGTGGCGTTTAGTAGATGCTGCTTGGTCTGATAATGCTACCGCTCTTCTGTCATGTAGTTGCACTTGGTTCGACAATGAATAAAAGGGCTGAAATAATCCTCACCTGAGCCTCCTTGCTCATCACTGGCAATCAAAATGCACCATAAAAATCAAGTCTCTGATTCTTCTCTCCATTCTTTGTACTTTTGCATCCCATACTGTATATTTGATATGGGGAAGCCAATGTAAGTCTTTTGATCTAGTTAGTATGCATGAAGTCCCTTCCCGTTATCACATGGCGTTACCTTTTTCTGACATTTGCTCTACTCCGCAGTCTTTGCTTTGGCGTGACATATTGTTTAGAATGATAGTGCCCAGAATCGCGTGTGAGCGGTTTCAATTTTAGTGAGTCACACTGCGATCACTATCCGTTTTTACAGTCCCCGCCATGAGTCAAACTGTCCTTGGGGATGTGACCGGGGCAGAAAAGGAATGGCCCTGACCTTTTTCACCATATGCCTCTCAAAAAATATCAGTGATCTGCATTCATTCGGTGTAATTTTCCATATGGCACCAACAGCAGGCCGACAGAATGTTGCAGGCCTCCGACTACCTGCTCACCTTTTTATATTTATTTGGTTGCTTCTTCTGACCTAGAATCGGCTGGTTGGTCTCTGACCTTGGCTCCCATGCCTGTCCGCGGGGTCTAATCATCCTTTAGCCATGGATTGGCTCCACTCTCCCTCTATCTCGCTTTCTCCCCATTGATTCTGGTCATTTTATACCTGAACACAGTCATTAATCTGATTATGACTGTGTCTGGGTCCAGTTCATTAGTCGGGCCCAGCTGTAATACAGGCAGATGCCTGCTGGGCCATAAGGATCCATCGCAGAGCTATTGAGGCCTGAAGAACACACCACGTACGTAGGACACAGACAGACAAACAGAGGCTTAGTATTGACGCTTTTTCCGCAGATTTTGTCAATGTGAAGAAGTTAGATCAGGAATACTGATAGATAAATAAAGTGGGCAACCTCCGGGTCTGAAAAGTGAAGCCAATGTGGAAGTGCCTTTAACTTGCATTTTTGGCTGGACCGCAGAGGGCCAGCCCTACAAACGCAAAAGTCTGTCACTGAGTGAGTGAGTGATGAAGTTACAGGATTGGTCGGCTGACTGCTGGAGCTTCCTCATTGGTCGTTGCTCTTTCAAAATGAAGAGGCGGAGAACAGTTCTGTGTTTACGTTTTCTGGGGAGCGTGTCAGCTGTTCAATGTAACATTACATAGTGCTGTTGTTGTGCATGTGTTATTGTTTATGTTCGTTTAAGTTACGTTATGTTCGCAAATTTTCGCCTCGCTTTCCTCCATTTCCGCCATGAACTGACTATCTAGCAACCACACGTCGCTACTGCGGTATGAATCCAAAATAAACAGACTGTCCTGTGATTTAATTGCAATAAATAGATCAAAATGATACCGAAATAACGACATCATTATGTCGATTTGTAAAAAGTCTGAATCCATGCTTTGTCAAGTCTGTCCGCAACACAACAAGCAAACAACTTTTAAAATGCCTGTTTTCTGAACGGAGTTCTGATCGATCAATGCCAGGCTATAATAACACCAGCTACTCAATCAACACTCAACATAACATCATCTTGGCATAAATACGGCAGCGACGTTGTTGTAAACGGATCAAAGTGTGCCGAAATAACTACATAACGATGCTGATTAGTAAAAAGTCTGAATCCAAAGCGGACATGCTTTGTCAAGTCTGTCCACAAGACGACAAGCAAACAACTTTTAAAATGCTTGTTTTCTGAATGGAGTTGGGATCGATCAGTGGCAGGCTACGTTAACATTCCATCTAGGAATAAATACAGCAGCAACAACGTCAGTGATGACAGCGGGAATATCTCAACACTGATAAACTTTCGCAACGTATATTGAACACCACTTATATGATGAATGCTTTTGATACACATGCTTTCATAAAAAACTGAAATACTTTTAACCTTGCACAATGTATGTCATGCTAATAACTTTTCACCTTGTATAAAATGTATAATATACTGACTAGTAAATGTTACCATTTATACATACTGACCATATACGGTCCAGCCATATACTCGGTTTTGACCGAGTCTTGTTTCTATTAGCCAGCAGGGAGCGACTCCTCTGGTTGCAAATAAAAGTCTGATTGTATAAAAAGTCTATGGCCCTGTTCAGAACTGGCATTAACATGCATCCTGGGTGATCTGATCACAAGTGGACAGCTCTAAGTACAGGTATGAATGCACTCAAGACGCATTGAGATCTGATCGCTTAGACCACATTCGGAGCCGGTCTGGGTTGCATATGGCCGCATTCTTTTAGCAGTGTGTATGCCTACTCAACTAACTTGGATCTGCAAGGTCTCACTGCACTCATCATGTGAATAGACCAGATGCAACTCTCGCAGCACGGGAACGGCTTCTGTGCACTACTGTATCCTGTCGGTACAACTGTATTTTATTAGAATTTATTACACGGCTGTGTTGACTACTCAATTCTGATTGGTCAATCACAGCGTTCTACGGTTTGTTATTTCTTTATAGCAGACCGTTGTAATGTATAGCAGACCGTTGCTATGGGCGCAGTTCTGATGTCGGACTCTGGCGGGCCGTTTTTGTATCAAATTATTGATTTCTTAAGTAAGTAGCCGTGTAATGAGCGGGATAATGTACAGCTAGCAGGTCATTGTTGTGAAAGAAACCTCTTCAGGGCGATGAGAGACCCTGTCGGGGTTTCTTTCACAACAACGACCGGCTCGCTGTACATTATCCCTTACATATCTAATCTATAGGCTCCTTATCTACAGATTATTGGACATGGCACGGGAAGTGCATTATTATCATACTCTTTGTGATGTGTTGGTGTTCCTGAGCGGGTGAGCTGACACCCACCTGCTCGCTCGATCGCTCTCATCCCAAGCTCTGAAGCTCTATGTCCCCCTGTTGCCTGGCAAAGGCGACTGTGTCGGCGGCACAGAGGTCCCCAGGGACCGTCGGTACAATAACCATATATTTTTATGTACCCAAATTCACAAATATGTATGATATTACTACAGACATTCAGATTCAGATCACAAGTGGTCACTCAAGACGCATGAGGAGATGCACTCTAGTGACAGGTGTGAACAGACGTATTTAGAGCTTGCCGCTTGTGATCGGATCACCCAAGACGCATGTTAATGCCAGGTCTGAACAGGGCCTTTGAGTAAATGACCCTACTTCTCACTTGATTTATTACCTCAGTAAACATTGTAAAGATGAGCTTATGGCTTCAATCGCTAGTTTCAAGTCTTCTTCAATACAGCATGATGTTCATTTAGTAAATTATGGTCCCATTTAGAGTAAAACAGACGATAAAGCAGGGTATGCTTTATCGTAGTTGGACTACATGAGTCCATGATTGTCTTTTTTTTCTTTTGTTTCGTTTTTTATACGTATGGGTTAGCTTCAACTTGACTCAACTCAATAATCTCTACATGGTGCATTTGAAGATAGTTCCACCATAATTTGTGTGCGATAAAAAAACACTAATTTGTCATTGCAATTTTGTTCGCTATTTAACTTAATTAAAAGCTTGATGTATTGTAATAAAAGCAGCATGAACACAGCTATTACTTTTATGTCTATAGAGATGGAATGACTTGCAGCAGTGGCAGAAACAACACCTGCCACAGAAAAATTGTGGCTTTTTCTAAATCAACAAAACACAGACAGAATTACCAAACCCCCTTGATTCCTTGATTATCAGTGAGATTACTTTGGACGGTGTTTTGTACTGTGAAGTCCGGCTTTGAATGAGATACGATATACATTTTTAGAATTGTCCACGTGAATAGGTTCTTAAACTTGACCATACTTTAGCCTCCCCCGGGCGCTCTGAGCATTGTGATACTTACCACCCTCTATTCCTTGTTCTTACAGACAAGGTAATGTAAGGATGAACAACAAAAATATCCCATGCCATAGATATTTCTGTAACTCTGCCAGGAAAATGGACCCACTACTAGAATATTCCATCACTGTCTCCTTATCAGAAAGGCATGTCAGTTGGGGTTAAAAGCTCCTCAAAATGTTCCTTCCATCCTCCAACAATAGCCTCTCCAAATGGGATTAGTATTGCAGGATAATGGTGTTAATGTGATTCAGTACATTTGCCCGTCAGTTATTTTACTGAATGATCTGGACAGCATATGTAGTGCTTTATGAATTACTGAGAGGTTATATCATTCCTTTAAGATTGTATAACTTGTCTGCAATACAAAGTGTTTGCCTTTAGAAATCATTTTAACATTGATCTAGATGGCACTGTTGTGAAGGTATCCCCCTCACTCTCGCTCTCGAAAAATGTTATTATTATGTTGCAGGAACATGGGAATATGGGGTTCAGAAAAAAGATGTGAGGGAACATAGGATGTGCTCGCCTCGGGGGGGAAGAGAAGATCGTTGGTAGGGTACGGGGGCAAAAGGATGGAAGAGGGGGGATTTTGTAGATGGGGGAGGGGTGGTAGATGAGAGATGATGGGAAGAATGGTGGTTGGACTGGTTGAAGAAGGCTACTGAGGGGATAAAAAAAAGGCCTGGCTTGATCAGACAGGGAGGGCCACACTCCTCAGAAGGAGAAATATTAAACCTGAATCCACACTCATATAGTCTTCAAAGGAAGTAGGCACTGTATATATGAAACAACACTGTTGACCTTTTCTCTTCCTCTCTCTATATGTAGCAAATTTAATTTCCGTATTATACATCCGGCCTGTATCACTTATTTACATTGCTATTTTTGACTTCTTGCGTTGGTAGTTGACGGAGATTATTGCTTACGCGACTTTGGCGGCCGCTAAACCTGCACAAAAAAGATAAAAAAGAAACCGTGTGATTCTCAAAGCACTTCAAGGTGTGAAATGCACCCCTTCTGCGCTGCCTAGCAAATAGCGTCTTGCTTCTTCTGTGCTAATTGCACGTATTAAAATTAGGCAATATGCATACATTTGGCACAAAATTGGCCCCTTTCTATGCAAATGAGCCTAATTGTAAAAACAGTTCCAATTCACAAAGATCAGCACTAACACACGCTACACGCAGTAACAGTGAAATTATTCACAGAGTTTGTGGTAACTCAGGGTTACATAGAGAAATTTTGACGCCCCCTATAGATAAATATAGATAGATAGTTTTAGCCAGCGCCATAGGAAAATCACCAGAACCAAAAAAATAAGAATTATGAATAGACAAATCCATCTCTCTTCGAATATCCGCATCAGCCTTAAAAATTCAGAATCAGCCGGGAATCATTGCCTTTACTGTACGTGGACCGATCATGCTTACTGTCGTGTTTAGTCATCCCCCAAAGGCCCATTCCGAGCCAGGAAAAACCCTGTACCTGAAGCACATTTATAAGGGGTGTCACGCCAAGACACTTTCCAGTGATCATGGCATATTAAATCCCAAATACGGTTTCTCTCTGTCACGTTTCACTTCCTTGCGTGAAGTTTTGAGGATGATGCCTCTGTACCTTGTCGCCCGGGACCTGTAGCTCATTTCTCGCTGCCATTGTTGTGCCTACTGTGTTCTTGGTGCAACGGCAATATTTTTTACTTTTCCACATGGATAATTACAATAAGACGCAAAAAAGGGCAAATTGCACTCAGCTGCAAAACATTATGGGCGCGTAATATAATTAGCGCAATATCTTTTGTGAATCGCACCTTGAGACGGCGCACGGAGAAATCCACTCTTTATGAATTCGCCCGTGAGTGTTATGTTTAAGCCTCTCTCAGCCTCCATAGCTCTTTCCACACTTTTTTCACAAATTGCACATTTCAAAGTGTTGTTATTCTAGTTTTCCTTCACTGCTTTCCATACGCTGCAAGTATGACTTTAAAGATTTCGTGTGTTATTCTGCAATTTCTTAAATAACCGTGGGCCTTAGTCCACCACTTTGTATCCAAGATGGAAGGGAGTCCATAAATTGGGCACGGTGGTCAAATGATGAGCCCATTTTGAATCAATAGAACACTGCACCCTTGCAACAGCTTTTTCATTTGACATTTTAAAAGGACGTGTTTGCTGGGTGGGCAATAGAATGGTGGCTATTGTTCCTTTGTGGTGCTCAGATTGTTTATCGACTCGGCGGGCGTGCACCCGTAGCCCTCTGTCAGTGTTCGAGTCCTCTGGAGACAACTGCAAACTCACTGTGCATCTGTGCATCCACACACGGGTTGCATCAGAGAAGAAGCGAGGGTCAGACAACTTTTACCAGTAATGCAAACACGTACATGGTGAATGCCCAGTCAATAGAGTAGACGCACACGCACACGCACAGAAAAAAAAAAAGGCAATCGGACCTCCAAGGAAGGAACAATCTTTCTCAGGCCATGTAGTCAACCTGATGCAAGCATAGAGCAAACCGTTGAAATAACCCTGGTGTTTCTATGACAGTCCACCAAAAGATTAGAATTGTTCTATTCAGAAACACATCGAGTATTCATCCCCATGGCTCACTCTGTTTTTTGATGGCAGGTCCGGCTCCAAATCAGTGGTGACTGAGCCTGATAATGATGTACTGTAGGACACCTGAAGTGTCTGAAATACGGTACATCATTGTGCTAGATTTTTACTATTGTAGCAGCACACCATTCACTGAGGCACTGTACTCTCTAGTTACCTCATTACCATCCGCAGCTATAGATGGGTGCTGTTAGTTATACACTGAGGGGATGATTAAAGAAGATTCCAAACATGCACCCACTCAGATAATTACAAATTAGCTAGTATTTGCATAAATAAAGCAGTGCATCGATTATTAAAACATACCCCCCGCCATGCCTATTCTTTATGCATCTCTCATGAATTGCTTTCATTTTGCATTCCGGTGCTGCGTTAGGCAACTTCAAATTATGCCACATTCAGTTCCCAAGTCTAATCCCCAAAATCATGATTAAAATTCCCATGGCTTTTATGCTCCTTATCAGAGTTGCTCCATGTTGAGATAATGTGCGTCTTTACGACTCCGACAAAGTTGCCGTGTGCCATTTGTAGCTTCTCCCTCTGATATGTGACGGTTGACATTCAAATGCGGTCCTTTCTACCTGGTTGCGGCTGCTCGCCGTTATCTGTTTCAGCGAGGTTGAGCGAAAAGGTGCACAGGTTGGGCGCTGCAGGCGGAGACGGATCTTCAAAACATAATGAGGGTTTGCCAGGGCGCCTCTGTGCCAGGTCCCTTTACAGAAAAGGCAGAAAAATACTTTTATTCTTCCTGTCAGGGCATAGAGGCCCTACCTTAGGCTAATATGCTGCTGTTTGAATACATGCAGATCACTCAGTAATTAGAATACCAAAGGTTTCGTCTTTTCACTGTTTCTTCTTTTACCTCTTGTTAAATGAAATGAAGGTGCTGCACCTCTGAGTCCTACTGGCTGACCGTAACAGACCACAGCCACATATTTTAAGTAGTGAAAAAAAGGTAAGACACAGAAAGGAGCTGTACAAAGCAGGTGTGTGAGTGTGTGTGTGAGAGAAAGCTTTGATTGTTCCTATATGCTCGACTGCACAGGATTTTTGGCAGGCAACCTTTTTGCTTGAAGCTTCAAGACTTCTCTCCCGTTATCTCTCTCTCTCTCTCTCTTTCTCTGTCTCTGTCTCTCTCCCTGTTTGTCATTCTTTTTTTTTTTTTTATTCCTCCCTCTCTCGGTGTAGTAGCTGTATGCCTCAGCTAAGGTGAAACAGCATGGATGTGATTTCTATAGCTCAGTTGGAGACCAGCATCTCATCACAAACCGGTCTCGGGTGGTTGGGTGAGCGAATCAAATCGCGGATAGCACGACCGAAACGATTTCAGTTTGAGACTGGAGAGACCCTGCCTCACATCTCAGTCATTGGGGCACGTTCAATTGGAAGCATTCCATTCAATTCGGCTCATATATGGGAAGGACCGGGAGAGCGGGTGTCGAAGGACAGCTGAGGATATGAAGCAAAAGCTAGAGAGGGGCATGGAGACGTGGAATTTTAACCTACGGTATCCTCTCTGTTGAAAGTGTCTGAGAATCACTGGTCTCTCCCACATATTGTCTTTAAATGCAACAACACAGGATCACACAATCAAGCCCACTGAGACAATGAATAAAAAAAATGCAACAAACTCTACATTTGAAGTACAGTGACTGTTGTGATCAGACACTAAAAATTGCAGAAAAAAATGAATCACTGGCCATTCATGAGCCCAATGTGGACATACATAAAGAAAAAATGTCTATGTGCTACATGAGCACAACACAAAGTAAACACATACTTCTATTACTGCCAACATGACGGACTCTTTTATGTCCAATTTGGAATTTATTAAAAAACAGTTTAACTGTTGAGGTTATCTAAGGCAGAATGAGTCATTGGGTCTTATAATGCAGGAAGCCCGCTGTGTATGACATCACCACAACTACTCCTATCTGCACTACTTTGTGTATTATTAATTAGGAGACGTCTTTCCTCTGAGTGGTTAAATGGCAGTCGTCCTGGCTCTTTGGCTGTTTTTTTCCCTTGACTCAGAGCTGCTGATGTCATACCTAGCAGCACTACTATCACTAGTGCTGCACCATTCCCACTGGTTGCAAAAAGAAGTCAGATTGTATAGAAGTCTATGAGAAAATGAGCCTACTTCTCACTTGATTTATTACGTCAGTAAACATTGTAAACATGAGTTAATGGTCTCAATCGCTAGTTTCAAGTCTTCTTCAATACAGCATGATGTTCATTTACTAAATTATGGTCCCATTTAGAGTCAAATAGACCATAAAGCAGGGGATTCTTTAGGGCGTGGCTACCTTGTGTTTGACAGGTCGCTACCACGGCGTTGTCTGGTCTGGGAGTTGTCCGTGTTTTCATCTGAGAACTTTAACCCTTTCACAGTGTGTTTTCAGTACATGAAAGTTAATTATAACATTTTGGTGGCCTAAAAATGTCTTATTCAGCGTTCAGTTGGACTTCTCGTGTCACGACGGCCAAAAACCAAGATGGCAACGGCCAAAATGCCAAACTCCAGGCTTCAAAACGCCACAAACCAATGGGTGACTATTACGTCCACTTCTTATACACAGTCTGTGGTTTGTTCACACGCAAATCATCAATACAGTATTCATTTCATTGACCTTAATCATGCAGAAGCCTGAAGATTCACATATACTACTACTACAAATACTACTAAATTCAAGCAGTTACTGTTGAGACTGATGTGTCTGACGACTCAAGTCCATCGGGGGTACTGTACTGTATATCAAAGGAAATCAGCGCGGCTGAAGAGTTGTGGTGTTTGGAGGACAGAGAGTGGGGGCCACCATGACATTGGCCAGTTAGCTCAGTAATCTACAGCTACTCTCTGTATACGTCTGTGTCTTTGTTGACCTTTTGCTGATTGTGAATTAAGTGTCGGTGAGTGCTTCAGGTTCCTGGCCTTTGAAGGTTACACGGACTAACTCTGTTCACTACCGGACCAATAAACAGCAAGTACACAGGACAACTAGAATCTCTCCGTCTCATGCTTCCCCCCCACCCCCCCCACCCCACCACCCAACCCCCCGACCTCCTGTATCCTTCTATCTCTCTGAACATGGGATATCTTCACACCCACTCCCTGGGAGATGGAGGGATGCTGAAAATGAAAAGAAAAACAATTAGTAGCGCTGATGGGCCTGTGTGAGGTAATGAAATTGCGTGTCTCATTGTAGCGTGTAATGGAGAGCAGTTTGAAGTTAATTGAGGGGAGATAGGACACTGGGCCACTGTCTGCCGGAGTATTGTGGTTGGGCGGCGGGTTTATCAGTGAGAGAATCACTGAACCCAGAGAAAAACCAATTCCTTATCAGACCTCACAAATTGGAATTATCTTGCTTTAACAGACTAGATAGCGAGATCAATTATTATTGTAATTAAATTCATATTCTTTTCATCTGTGTCTGGTTCAGGTTCATGGCCATGAAACACCTGGCAGAGCCCCATTCAGACTAAATGTTCCAGCCGGTCCACGTCCAAATCTGGCTACATTACTGAATTATTATTTCTTCTATACGTATTTCAGGGCCTTTCCTTAAATGTAAAATGAATACTCAATTCAGTTTAACATTGTACATTTCCATCAGCGGTAGAAAATCAAAGATGACGTTTTTTATAATATGGTCTGGTTGGTAAACCTTCAGAAACTTTAAAGTCATGTCTCTGACAGTCAGGTAGCTCTCAGAAGGTGACAGAGTGCCACCTTCTGGTGGAATGATGCATGATGTAAATATCCCAGACCAGGACCGGAAGGAGAGAACACATTGTACCTGTTTTAAAGACCTTACATTGGTTGCCTGTCAGTTTCTGTATTGATTTTAAAATTATTTTACTTTTTAAACACTTGCACCGGTATATATGTCTCGCATGCTTACAGTGTATGAACACGTACGGCTCCTCAGATCCTCATGAGTCTGTTAGTGGTTCCAAAGTGCAGGACTGAAACCTTTGGTGACTCAGCCTTTATCTATCACGCTCCGAGCCGCTAGAACAGTCTGGCTGAGGATCTGAGAGCTGCTGGAAGTGTTGAAATCTTTAAACCCACCTATTCAGCCAGGCTTTTGATTAAGAACGGTTTATAGACATTTTTTTTTTTACATTATTTTATTCACTTATTTTATTGCATTTAAGTTCTATTTTATTGCCATTTTATAGTTTTAATTTCACATTGTTTTATTACTATTACTGTTATTATGGCTTTAAATTCTACTTTATTGCCCTTTTTATTGTCTCCACTGCGTCAGTCTCAAATTGTCAAATTGTTAAATTGCTGAATTGTTTTTGTCTTTTATGCTGTTTTTATGATCCACACTTGTTCGGTCTTATTTACGGCTTGTCAGTCACGTGTGAAGCACTTTGAACTGCACTAACTTTTATGAAAGGTGCTATGCAGAAAAAGTTTTATTGATCGATTGATTGATTCTGCTTCACTAAGGGTCGTGTCTAGAAGGTAACCCCCAAGTTGGGAAAGTCTTGCTAGATGGTTAAGGTTAGGATAGGTCGCCGGGTAACGAGTCTCGCGAGAGTTTTCGCATGTTTTCGCAACTTGGGAGTTACCTTCTAGACACGACCCTCCACTAGCTCGTAGTACAATAAGTGTCCTCATGAATGTCGCTGGTAGAGAATGAGCTGAGCAATTAAAAAAAACTGTGTTAGGATGGTTGAACAAACTTGGTGAATAAAAATGACAGCCTCCTGGTTTGACATTATTTAAAACTGCTTTTTCTAATGTGCAAACCTATATGATACTCATGATGGTGTCCAAAAGATGAATTAAATGATTAACGATGCCAATCTTGTGCATCTCCTTCACTAAGCAACAACCCTTACATTATTCTGTTACTTTTCGTGACTGGAGTTCTTCCCAAGTAAGCTGCATGTATCATAAAGCCTGATAAAGGATCAAGAATGAAATAAATACTGTGGTTTGGGCGGATGTGGGGGTTGGGGGATGTTCCTCTCGCCTCCTCACACACAGAGTGTTGACAAAAGACAATTAAACGCAGCTTGCCTACAGTATTGATCATGTCTCCCTGATAGGCAGAGCAGAACCACTGCACCTGTATTCATTAAACAACCTGTTTAGCAACCATGCGGCGGAAGGAGGAATCGAGCTCTGTTTGTGAAACGAAGCGCCACAGGCCAAGAAACACCTGCAAGATTGCACGGAAACTTTTCAGCGGAGCGTGACGGCAGGAAGGAACAGAGAGGAAGGGAAGGACGAGCTCATGACCTTGTCTTAAGAAAAAGGGAAAGAAAGAAACGAACCGAAAACGTAAACAAAAACCAACAAATGCTAAATTGGGCGTGTTTATTGCAATAATAATTGGAACGAGACAGAGGTTATTTATTGCTTTATTGCTTTATAAACACTTGTTCACTCTCGGGGCCTGGGGGTGAAATGTTAACAAGTTTGACTTGTCCCTGTGAAATTAAGAAATGCTTTGGCAAGTCAAATGATTCAATGAATATTAAACAGACGCTGCATATCGAGGTCTAATTTGTTTTGATAGACTTGTTTTATTTCGGGAGACTGGAGCGATTGCTTTAACCTATAGCTTACCTACTTTACATTCCTTTCGCTGCTTTCCTTTCACCCTTCAGTGGTAACTCTTCATTCTAAAAACCTCGTTGAAAATAGGTCATTTTCCAGCAGACAGACTATAAATGGCAGCTCCTGTAAGAATGTGCCCATAAATAGTCAGGGGATTTCAAATGCAATGTTATAGGCCCATTTAAGCCGTTACGTATGTCCTCAACATTCATGGACCGATGTAATTTACTACTATAATTATCAAGTCTATCATTATATACGGTATATATTATTCAAGTTCACAAGCGCTCAATCCTCTGCACTTTTATGAAGGCTATACATTATGTTCCATAAACTTTGAAGGAGTGGAAAAGAAATCATGCGCATTGTTTGGAAATGCCAAACAACGCTCACACACACTTCAAAAGCTGAAAAAAAGTGCTATTTATATTCCCTAGACTGCAGAAATGGGGCATCAACAGAAAAGCTCAAAGATTTCTGTTACAACTTGAGACACGAACGAGAGCCCGTAGTCTGACCTGCTTTCCCACTGGTCTCCATCTTTGATGACCTTGACCCTGCATTGAATCATTGGACAGCAAAAAGAAGAAGCGGCGTGATCCCGGTTGTCCTCATTTAATTCCCACATCTAAGGGAAGGGAACGAGCATATGAATGAAAGCTCAATAAAAACATAGTGCTAAAGCTCTGACATGAGGGAGAGCTCAGCGTGTGCCCTGTCTTACCCTGTGTTATCCATCAACCATGACCTTGACCTGCTGCTACAGCCGAGGCCATCTCTAGGGGACTGCAGACTGCGAAGACACAAGCAAACTGGAAGGGAGATTTTCATATGCCATTGACTGGCCTATTCGGAGATGAAAGGCTGCGCTGTGGATTGATTTTTTGGTTTTTCAGCAGGGGTGACCTTTGTTGTGCAAGCCTGGTATAAACCGAACTCTGACAAGAGGTCGAAGAAATGCTTGAAGGCACAGGGTGGGGGACAGTTTTCCAAGATTAATGGGCAAAGGTTTTCCAAGGGACGAAGAGACTTAGGGTCATGTGTAAGGGTTCGGTTCGTGAAATTTGTCAGGAAAGGGCCGGGTTATGCTCGTAAAGAACTAGTTCGACGTGCGTGACCACGTCAGAAGGCAAAAGTGTTTATAGTTGTTTGTTCCGAACTGCCACACTCAGAGGAGGTTACAGCTGCAGTTGGTAACTTTTATCATATTTGCTCAAACTGTCATTATATATCCTGACAGTAGTACATGAGAAAGATAATCTGTGGAAAAAAAAATCAGGTTCCTCTGCCTCCTTTTAGTGCTCCTAATGGCATCAGATCAGAGCCGAGGAGTCTCTAATGCAGCCGTCAATGACTGCTCTTGAATTCCAATCAAACTGTCAAACTAGGCAGCGCTGATCAAATATGAATCAAGATTCTGTTGCTATAATACCTATTTCTCTCCCCAAATGTCTTCAGAAAAATATTTTAGTGTACTGTTCAGCTGTAAAATTAGAAAGTTTGCTCCGGCCGCTGGGCTGTATTCTGGAAGCAACTTTTTTTACTTAATACATTAATTTTGCAGTTTTAAAGTCCACCAAAGTAGTAGCCGACATCAGCAACAGGTGCCGACAGCGTGACAGCGCTTGATTCAGTTTGTATTGCATTAGTAATAAGCAATATGACAAGATGATTAACATAATATTATGTTTGCATCAAGGTCCAGTGTTGTGGCTTAATATCAAACCAGTTTGAGATTTTTTACACCAGCCCAACTCTAATGCGAGTTTATAAATAATATGTTGGTTGGTTAGCTTTCCTGCTCCTTCTTATCTAATTATAAACATGAATACACTTCTTGTCCTGAGACACCAAACACACATTCACCGTGGGAAGGTGCACTGCTAACGTCACTTTGTAGGCTAGATAGCTAATAAGTTGCTCAGTTGCAGCACATTAAACAGCATAAGTACCTGCAAATGTCACTTCGGTCCGGTTTGTTGCTGGTGTGGTCCTTACGCTTCAATTCCACTAAAAATACACTGTCTGCTCACTACATGCAGGCTACAGTGCAAGTTTATTTAATTTGTCTCTCATTTCCCAAGGTGTAACACCGGCTCTGCCAGCTGCTGTCAATCAAACATTTGTGATACTTCCCCAAAGACATTTTTATTTCTTTTTAATAATAAAAAAAAAAAAATTTAAAAAATAAAACAACACATTGACATTACTTTTAACTAAAAAAGCTCATCAAAACCTGGGTCCTGAGACTTGCTAAGTCGCTTTTTGCATTAGGCAATATATAATAGTACACTAGCTCCTCTAAATATAACACTCACACCTCGCTCCTTTTTCCCAAAATGACATTCCTTTGCTTACAACGGTGTTTTTTATTACCTACAATATGACACAGTGGCGCCAGCAGAGAGGAAATTCAAAGAGCAAACACAAGCTTATTAACTGTTAGTCATGGATCAGGGCATCTGTAGTCCACAATGATCCTTGGAAAAGCCCACGGTATATTGCTCTGCACTTGGTCTTGGCCCCTTGGGTGAGGTTGATTATTAATAGCCTTTTTATTTGTTGACTGAAGACATGCTGGAGGTATGAGGACAAGTACAGGTTTATTGATTTATAGGTATGTAATTGAGCAGCATTTTCTGATTATGTCATCTTTCTATTTTTAGCATAATTACAAGGGTATTTTTGATAAGGTTATCATTTAGTATATTCTGTGTCTGTTTTGCCCCTTTGGTTGAGACAGAAAGGTTGCTACACTGGTGACTGTCTTGGTTACCAATCAGATGCATCATGATGGTTTCGTCAGAGGTGGGTTTATCTTGATAAAGTGACTTGAACGCACTTAACTTCAGGTTAGGCCTTATCCACAGACAGACAACTCCCTTCCAGTAATTGTCATGGTCATCTTAAAATAGAAGCCTTTGAGAGCAGGGTTAGTCAGCAATAAGGATTGCCCGGGGCAAGTAAAATGCCACATTGGGCTAGTAAATCTAGCAATGAGCACTTCAATGATCCTGGAACAGGAGTTTAGTAGGGTGGCGTCAGAGGATGTAGCTGAAACCGCAGATTAATTTAGAATTGGAGAAAATATGATTAAAAAAAAGTTAACTTTATAAAACAGTCACTATATCCTGAAAGTAGTGCATGAGACAGGTAATCTGAAAAAAATCATGTGCCTACAGAATAACAGAATATTGATTCATATTTGATCAGCGCTGCCTAGTTTGACCGTTTGATCGGAGTTCGCGAGTGATTGACAGCTGCCTCCGTTGAATGAACAGCCAATAGGAACGCTCTCTCTCTGAAATTACCTGTGATTGGCCAAAGTCTCCCGTCACGGGCCAGATGTTTTAAAGCCTGAAAACAGAACCATGAGGAGGTGCAGAAGTCTAGTTATCTCTCAGAACACTTGAATTACAATATGCTGAAAGGTTATTATGGGATTTTTGCCCAGTGATGCCAAAAATATTCTGCCTACTGCATGTTTAAATAGAGATTAAACATGACTATTAACTTTGGTCTTTGTTGTTATTTGATAGCCGCTAATAAATAAAACAGTTTGTATAGGGGCAAGTAAAAATTGGCTTTGGGCAAGTTTCTTTCCCACTTGCCCGACCGAGCAAAAAAAATTAAACACTGAACCCTGCTTTGATATTCATTATACTGTAATTTATTTGCCTATTTGGAAGAACAACTTGTTAACTACTACGCACTCTACCTACCAAGTATGTGCATAGTGAAAGGCAATAAGTAACTGAGTGTGACAACACATTAATGAAGATATATTTGCTGCTTTGGAGTGTAAACACAGATTTCTGACTTGACATTGTGGAGCCGTACATCTGCTTGATTTCACGCTAAAGCCTCTGAAAATATATATCAGTCCCCGCTCTGTAAAGACCTCTGCAGGTCAGTTTATAAGTAACTCACTTCCTGTGCCATTCATCACACACCTTTGACACCTAAGAAACACCGAGATAAGACCTTGATTATCTGTTAGGAAATCAGGCTGGTGTCTTTTTACTGTAGCTAAGATAGCATTGCTGTCTCTTTGCCAACAAGTGCAAAAGCTTGTGAAGAGTTTTCATACTCTGGATATACAGTAATATTGTGTAACTGATCCCTAACAAAGACCTTCTTTTAGGTTGGACAGTTTTAAAGGGCTCTAATATTTGTTTTGGGCCACCCTCTCTCTATTGACTCATACCGACGGGGCTTCAGGAATGCCACAACAGTTGGATCACACAGCACCTCCCACACAATGTGTCTTTCTTATCGCTCTTTTTCCACCTGTTCTAACAGTGTGCGCTGCTATCTAGCTGACATACACTAAACATACTCTAGCAGGCACTTCTTAAAGCCTGTTGTTTTACAATATTATCAGGTCACAATGCATGCATGCCTTGTTTTGTACTTTCAAGACTATGGATTGCATAAGTTGACACTCTTAATGGTTCATCTTTTTGTCTTATCTTTGCGAAGTGCGATGGAGTTAGATGCTTAGCTCTGATTTGCAAAGGAAATTATCTTGTCGTCCTTTTTATGCATGACTGTCTGACCAGAACACATTATGAAACACTGAACGTTACCTCAGTAATATCTTTGCATAAACATGTTCAAAGCTAAATCTTCAATAATGAACAGTGACTTTGGTTTCTGTAAGGCTACAATGTTAACATATCTCCAAAGGTGCCATGAATATTATTTCTGTTTGAATAATCTTACCCTCTTCTTATAATGCAAGTGTGCTTTTGAACTACTGTAGTTTCATCAGTAGCTTAAGTGTGTACACCACAATAGACTGCAGTGGTGAGTTGCAACAATCCTGTTGCTTTTTATCATAAAAAGCAAAACATGCACGTTTATAATCTGTTTTTAATTTCAACATATTATAAACGTGTATGTTTTAGCGCGACGTATCCTCGTACAACAGTTCGTATGATATCTTACAAAAAGTTATTCCTCATTTTTCGTGCGTTTTCCTACAAATGTCCAGCAACACGTGACAAACGTGTCAATTTCCGCTCCAGTCTTTTAAAAAATGAAACTACTTAGTTAGGTTTAGGAAAAGATTGACTTGGTTAGGCAACAAAACTACTTAGGTTTAGGAAAAGATTGCGGTTTGGGTAAAAATAACACCGGAAATGGCGTAACTTAAGTACGGAAGTTACTTGACAAAAACGACTTAGTTAGGTTTAGGAAAAGATTGTGGTTTAGGTTAAAATAACACCTTAAGTGGAGTAACTTAAGTACGGAAGATACGTGACAAAAAGTTCTACGTTGACTTCTGGTTTCACACGGGGTACAGATACTGGTCTCCTGGGCGAAGGTCCAGTGTTTTTTGACCCACCAATCCACCCCGACCTCTTCCCTACACGGCATTTGTCGCTCATTATACATCCTGGTTCACAATTACGTTGTGGGATATGTACAAATTATAGTGCACTACTTTTTCGTCGGCATAGCTACAAACTGTGTTGGAGAACAGCCTGGTTTTGGCAACAATGATTAGCAGCAAAATACAACCTCATGTTTTCTTTGTCTTTCTACCCTGTACAATGTTTCAATAGTTGTAGATTGATGACTTTCACCATTTCACTTTTCATCCAACAAAACTTTATCATTAATTTAGCAAAAATTTAATTTTTTTGACCAATCAATTTACCCAGATCATTTTGACCCTTAACAAGTACAAATTTTTTATCATAGTGAGAAGTCCATAGAAGCCATTCGATTGCTTAGTCAGAACTTTTTTTTTTTTTTTCAAGCATTGTGTTAGTTTATCACGGTCTCTGTGTTTTTATGACCGAACAACACTAAACCCCGACCTTTCTTATCACTATCTGCTGTAACTGTGTTAGCTGCTGTCGTCACTTTTAGAATATTTTTACGCCACACAGACAGCCAACCCCCTTTTGCTGTCTTCCTGTCCGCCACTTCTCTTTCTCCACCCACTGCTGAGGTTACCTGGTTAGGTGGTTGGGGGGGGAGGCTATAAATGCTTAAAAGCACGCCGCTCTGTTCTGAGAAGGACACAAGTGGGACCACACCTCTGTGTGCTGGCAGTTAAAGGTGCACATAAGCTGCGTTCCCACAGTGAGGCTCCACAACAGTTACTGCTCATCATTCATTCTTCAACTCATCAAAGAGAGCGAGAGTATTAGCAACGGGAGAGCAGCTGGGAGGCTGCCGTTAAGGGATCAGCCATGCTTGGAGGCATCGACACAGATTTGTTGGTCACAGTGACTCTACTCTTTGTAACTCTCACAGGGACTCAGTGCAGGTGGGTGTCAAGATAATTCAGCTTTTAACTGTCGAATTTTACCTGACGTGTTACATGAAATATTGTTATACTGATTATATTCATTCAATGAGTGGAAAGCGTACGGGATTTTGATTTGTGTTTAAGGTTTGTCAATCAGATAGTGTATTAATTTATCAGCGCTGATTTATTTATAATATATATTTATTTGATTTTTATTTATTTCAGGGCTGAAAATGACTTTTCATTAGTTACTTTACCAGATTGGAGGCCAAAGTCAGGTATGAAGTTTTACTATTACTAAGACTTAGATACATAATCACTACAATTTCTTGAATACCAATTTGTCACAACAACGATAATTTAAATAAACAGACATAAATAGACAGAGATACATACTGTAAATAATACTATATGTTTTCTTCCATAGAATATGTTACACAGTGTTTCTACGACAAACACAACAATCTGATTTGTGACTGGACCCAACAAAGAACAGGTACAGATGATTACTGCAAAACAAATTAAATCTAATAATGAAATTGAAAGCCAAATATGTTTTTTTCATCGGTCATCAAGCCAGGTTACAGTTCAGTTCAGTTAAGAGTTCACGTTGACACTAAGAGTTAACTTGACTGTGGTAACCTTTAATTTCGTCCCACCCCTTCAAAGGGAATTTTGGAACGTCGGTCCACAGTTCTGTTGTAATCTACAGGCAAGCTGTAACTGCGTCCGTGTCTCGCTGCGTATCACAAATTGATTGAAGCAGGCTAATAATCTTTTATAGCCTGGTGTTCTCCCAGGGGCAATCAAAGTAGAGGGCCTGCACTTAAGGTTCAAATTTGGCACAAAACACTCTAAACTGCTATTTTGCATTTAATGATAATTGCACCACAACAGATGTGCTTCTTGTTTTTTATTGCAATAACAAAGACGAGGGAATGGTTTGCTATTTCTGATGTGATTAAAATTATGATACGACATAAAAGCTCATTCCTAACCTGAGTAGTTAAAAACATATTTCACCATTTATACTGTGTGATTTAAACAGAATGGAGTGGTCATTGTCATTGAATTTGTACTGAAAGTTTTACATTGGAACAATTTGAATAAATGTGTTTAGTCACTTTTTATTATGTGGATGACAGCTTTTAGTGTATTACATTTTTCTTGTTGTCCTTTTCACCTCCAGAGGATGGTGTAGAGACTATTTTAGAGAGTGGTCCACTGGGGCCGGAGGGCGAGGCCTGTCTAGAGTTTTGGTACTTAAGCCCGGTTGCAGCTAACGGGTCAGAACTTGCCGTTCTGCTGAACAGCAGCGTCGGTCTGACAGAAATCTGGACCTTACCTGCCCACCCAAGGGATGCCTGGAGACAAGTGTTTGTCCCCTTGAACATCATCGAACCAGGGACTCAGGTAAAATGGCATATAACCGCATACCTATAATTAAACTGAACTGGGAAATTAAAATATAGTATTGTTTATATTTAAAGTGATAATCTGCTTTTATATCAGGTTGTAGTTAAAGCCGTATCCATGGAGGGACAGTTCACATTTAACCGGATAGGTGTACGGAGAGGCTCATGTGGTAAATATTCTTCTTTTACTAAATAATAATAATAATATAAGAACAACCTACTTTTAGTTTCTTCAATAAAAAAAATAATGCTATATTCAAGTATACATGGTGATAACAATATTTATGCAATGCATAAACCAATACTGTCATAACACTTGTCAGATTTCTGTCAGTGAAACTGCAAAAGATCATATTTCACAAACCCTTTTTAAAGCTTAAAGATGTTAAAAAACTTATATGTCGGAAGTTCAAAAATTTAGTAAGGCACTAATGATGAAGTATCACTTGCATTACTAATAGGTTGGATAACTGAGATAATTAAGAATATTCCATATAATAGTAACACTAAACATAATAATTCATCAACGTTACTAATCAGTTATTCCTAGCTAGATGGTGTTGTGATTATAAAGTGTCGGTCACATCCCCCACAGGAGCCCAGTGTGAATCTGACACAGAGTTCTGGACAGATGAGTCCACCCGCTGCCTCTGTTCTGGTGGCCAGTTCTCCTGCTCTCCCGCTCAGTGCCCCGAGGGCCAAATCTGCGGTCCTCAAACAGGAAACTCCGGTGGGATTTCCGCCTCCGGGACGTGCACTATACACAGTCACACAGATTGCAGCACTTTTGACGGAGTGCTGTTCCGCTTCATGGCCCCCTGCACCTACACGCTGGCTAAGAACTGCCGGCCCTCCGAGGCCCTGCCCATGTTCAATGTGGAAGTGGTCAATGAGCAGAACTGGAACTCATCGCTGCCGACTGTTCAGCAGGTCGATGTGGACGTGGGGAACTTCAGAGTGTCGCTGCTGAAAAGGCAGACACACCGGGTTGTGGTGAGTCACTTCAAAACAGTGATAGAAATTTAGGAAGGCACAAATACTGTGATCCATTGCTCATGTCTGTAGCATCTGCCAATACAGTGGAAACTACTACTAGTGAACACATCTGTCCGGGTCAGATTGATCACTATAAGGATCGGCAGAGTTTCACTTTGTGGGCATTACACTTGACGAGGGCCGGCAACCACAGGTGCTTTTCCCCGTGCGCATTCGTTTTTCATTCAGAGAAAATTACTTTCTTTTTCCCCGCCATGATTTCAATGTGCACACAGCACCAGCCTCAGGTATCCAGCCCGAAAGCAGACAGTTCGTGAGGCAAACTATCACGTGAGTAAAGTAAAAAAACAAAACAAAAATTGAATTAACTATAGTCTAACGTAGTTTTAAAATGCTTTTCCATATGTTGTCATGTATGAAAATACCCAAAATAAACACTGGAAGCGGATTACTTGATTAATAAAAGCAAATTACTTAAACAGCATTTGTATAGGAATGATTTCGTCCCAAGCTTTTTGATCACTATAAGCAGTTTCCACTGTATTTGAACAATTCTCCCTAAAAGCTAAAATGTCATGCTGTCTTACAAAGGGAGACCAGTTTTTCTCCTATGTTTATAAAAAAATATTTCTGTGCCCAAACATCTAAATAAGATTTACTAACTCATTTTTGGCACTCTAATAGTTTAAGTTCAGTTTACGCGGCTAGGGTTAGGGTTATCAGAGTGACGGCACACATTTGAGGACAATATGAGTATTTTTCATTTTTCATAGCTAAAGGAGACAGTATTTTTTCCTATAAAAGTACAGTATTCCCATCCCTCTAAAAGTCATAATTACTAATGTACTATCTGTACAACTTGTGGCACCTTGCCATTATGCTGTAATGAGTGCTGAGTTCAGTAATGCACTGAATCGAGCAGTTTCCCGTATCTGCAGCCCATTCTACTGATAAACTGAGTTTACTGTAAAGTGCACAGTTTAGTGGCATGATGTCCTGGACTTATCTGCCTTATCAAGTCCCAGAGATATATCTATCTTCAGAACGCCGCCTTTTATGCAAACTGTCAGATACAGTAAGTCCGTATTGCTGATGACAGCCGGTAAGGAAGTCTAAAACTTGTACTGTTCTTCAGGTTAACGGGGTCTGGAAGAAGCTTCCGCTGAGACTCGGCAGTGTCAACATTAAGAGCAACCCCGCTGCTGTTGAACTGGGAACCAGTTTTGGTCTGTCTGTCTCGTATGACAACGCTGGTGCGGTCCACGTCACCCTGCCGTCCCCTTACTCTGATGAAGTCTGTGGCTTGTGTGGAAACTTTAACCACCTCAGAGAGGATGACTTCAGAAAGCCCGATGGAACAAATGCCCAAGACGCTACAGCTTTGGCCGAGAGCTGGCAGACCGGGCAGACCACCTCCTCCTGCGAGACCATTCTGGTGCCTCATCAGTGTGACCCACTGGAGATGGCTGAATATACCAGCGAGCTGCACTGCGGAGGCCTCCTCTCCAGCTCTGGGCCCTTCGCTGGCTGCCTATCGGTCCTGGGGGCAGAAAGCTACTTCAGGGGCTGTGTGGCCGGCATGTGCGCCACTCATGGTGACCCAGAGGTACTGTGTGAGACATTACAGGTCTACACTGATATCTGCCAGGAGGCTGGAGTCACCGTACCCTTATGGAGGAACTCTACATTCTGCCGTATGTTGCTTTATTGCTTCCTGATTTCATTTCTCTATACCCCGTTATTAAAATAAGGGAAATGGTGGCAAATAATGACTGTAATAACACAATAACAGTTAAGTTCACGGCCTTTCCTCCCATCTCAGCCCTTCAGTGTGCTGAGAACAGCCACTATAACTCGTGTGCTGATGGCTGTCCCGAGGTGTGCTCCAGTCAGGATATAGTTGGCTCCTGTGAAAGCTGTGAGGAAAGATGCGAGTGCAACGCTGGCTTAAAACTCAGCGGGGGGAAGTGTGTCCCAGCAGAGGACTGTGGGTGCTGGTATAATGGAAATCACTATGAGGTAAGTGAGGTATATAAACGGGGAACAATTTCATATTCACCTAGTGCTAGAATTTATTCACACAGCTCCCTTTTTGCCTGCAGAAAGGAGCGACATTCTCGGAGGGAGAGTGTGAGCAGCAGTGCCGGTGCACGGGTAACAATAACGTGCAGTGCACCACAATGCAGTGCGCAGACGATGAGGTTTGTAAGGTCAAGTACGGGGTCAAAGGCTGCTTCCCTTTCAAACCCGCCACCTGCAGCGTGTACGGCGACCCGCACTACATCACATTTGACGGGATGGCGTACGACTTTCAAGGGGGCTGCAGTTACACGCTGACGACCACGTGCGGAGAGCAAAGCTCGGTCCAGTTCACCGTGATTGGACACAACATGCATCCTCCCGTTCAGAACTTCGCCCGATCCAAGCTGGAAGCCGTGACTCTTCAGGTTGACGATCTATACGTCACCCTGAATCAGAGCGGAGAGGTCTATGTAAGCATGAACACTCCTTGTAAATTATCTACATATCAAACAGCTCTTTTATAGCGTATGAATGTAACAGAGGCTGTTGTGCAAATGTGTCTCATGACCGGCAAGTGGCCCGTTTACTGGATTAGGAGTGTCATTGTTCTGGATCATCTACTGTAATGCATTAATGACTGTGGCTAATGACTTCAGTATCAGCACACCCATGTTTATAGGGGTCAGTTATTCAATCCGTGTCAGGTCATTGGGGGAAGTCATTTGTTCGTCATCTGCGGCTTACAAGAACACACAAACTAATAGTTGACCCACTTGACTTCACCCCGAACAGCTACTATTTCTAGCTAATTTGTAGCTAAATATCCCAGTAGGAAAAAAACAATAGTGCTCCGTATTTATGCAAGACATTCTAAATAAAATCACAAGAATAAACTCATTACAAATAATGGATTGTCCTCTCTCTAGGTGAATAATAGCCGCGTGGGGCTTCCCATTTCCACCAGTGGTGCATACGGCTCGGTGTTGGTCTACCTGAAGAAAAATTACATTATCTTGGAGACGACCTTTGGCCTCAGAATGATAATAGACGCGCAGAACAGACTCTTCCTGCAGGTGGATGAGCGCTACAAGTATGAACTGTGTGGACTGTGTGGCACCTACTCTGAACGCCAGGACGATGACTTCATTTTACCAGGAGGCCAAAATGCTACCGGGCCATTTGAGTTTGGAGACAGCTGGAAGGTGCCAGGCAATAATGAGTAAGCCATACTACTATAAAGAGTATCTGCACAATATTTTTCTACAAATTTGGCTAAATCAGTGGACAACCTCCGGGTCTGAAAAGTGAAGCCAATGCGTAAGTTTCTTAAACTTGCATTCTTTCTAATAGCCAGCAGGGGGCGACTCCTCTGGTTGCAAAAAGAAAGTCAGATTGTATAGAAGTCTATGAGAAAATGACCCTACTTCTCACTTGATTTATTACCTCAGTAAACATTATAAACATGAGTTTATGCCCTCAAGCCAAAGCACAGAAATATTTGAAATATCTTCTGTGTAGAGGTAGTAGTTTGTGCTTTACAAATAGCTAATAACCGCAAGTAATAATCCATTACCATGCACACAATCTCACAACCTGGCTTGCTTGGTTAGTTTATCAATTAACCAAATAAAAACACAATTAGCAGATTGATTATCAGCTAATTGCTTGCTGAATGCATGTACAAAAGAAGTTGTTCAAGAATTATTAAGTATACTTTGTGACGTATTAATACACATTATTTTGTCTTATTTTGAAGTGGAACAATAAATTCAGATGTCTATATCTTTATTTGATTGTCTAAACTTTCTCCTCCAGGTGTGTTTCCCATCCAAATGATCCCAGACTCTGTAATTATGACGAGGTGAACGAGGCCTACAATGAGTGCGACACCCTACTAGGAGATGCCTTCAAGCCCTGCCATGAACCCGTTCACCCAAGCATCTACCTCAGTAGCTGTGTGTATGACTACTGCGCCACGAGTGGTGACCAACACACCCTATGTGAATCTCTCAAGTCCTATGCAGCAGCATGCCAGGTTGCAGGAGTGGAGCTGCCCCACTGGCAGACGGACACAGCCTGTGGTGAGTGTTTGAGTCCCGAGGATGATTATCATAGTGTGGTCACTCTGTGAGTATGTGTAATAATATTTGGTTGTGACTAGATTGATAGAATGTTTTACCAAAATAAGATTTGGTGACCTATTGGTAGTAAAGATTAGATAAAAGTCATTATATGTCCTGTATCCCTGCTTACTGATTTTCTTTCCCAGTAATAGCTTCAAAACTCTCTGCTGCTGCTTTTCATTGTACGGAATTTGGCACAGGCCCGTTGCCTAGAGCCCTGTCTGAGGCGTTTTTGTTTCTTTGATTTGTCATTGATATAAGCAAAGTTGCAGTAGGTGATTAAAAATGTGAAGGGGGTTGCCTAACGCAAAATATCTCCAAAAAGGTTAAGATGGAGAACTCATTTTCTTTTTTTTTGTTTCTTTCTTTGTTTGTTCGTTTGGCTTTTCGTTTTGTTGTCGTCCCCATTTCAGCTGACCCCCCAACCACTGCAACTCTTCCAACAACTCCTCCAACTCCTGCCACTCCAACACCAGATCAGACTCGTAAGAGCATTCAGGGTTGGGAAGGTTTATCGGTTACTGGTTTGGATAATCAGTGGCATGATCCAGCTTATAATCAATCGTTTCAAAACCAACCATTGCGTTTTGCTATGCTTGCCTCCAAAACCTGTACAGACGTTTAATGTATACATTTGAATGACCCTGGTGTAATTATCTACAGATTGGATGAAATAATATTTTTTGAGGGTAATTTATTTTCAAAATAAATTGTATGTATTTTCATGCTGTAATATTCTTATGCATAATAGCTCATAGTATTTATCATTTCCATTGTGTTTTTATGATTTTTCATAGTCTGCCCCATAAACTGTGACTTTGAAAATAATCTGTGTGGGTGGGAGCAGCTCGTACAGGACAGTTTTGATTGGACAAGACATTCAGGACCCACCCCATCAAGCTCAACTGGCCCAAACCAAGACCACACCACTGGAGGTAAAACACAATATCAGGCCACACTACCACATCTGTTGTGTTGCTGCACTGGCATTTCATTATTCATGTTTATCGTGCTATTTTTCAACGTTTCTCTAGATGGTTTCTACATGTATATTGAGGGAGATATTGTAACCCATGGAGATTCGGCTCGCCTGTTGAGCTCGATGTGCCATTATAATGGTCCACTGTGCCTGCACTTCTGGTACCATATGTATGGTTCAGCCACAGCCATGGCCCTCAATATCTACCTGCTCAAAGACAATAAAGCTACCAAGCTCTGGTCGTCGATGAACAACCAGGGACCAGAATGGCATCCAGTAAATGTTGACATCAAAGTGTCTGGTCCATTCCAAGTAAGTCTGATACTACATACAAACAATACATGGGCCTAAAAGATGATCTTATTCTATTTAGTGAAACATTATATTTTCCTATTACCTCTTTCAGATCATAGCAGAGGGAATTCGAGGTTCTAATAATCAATCAGATGTGGCCATCGATGACATTTCCATCCACTTTGGCTCATGCTCAGGTGACATTCACCACTAACTAAAAGGGGAACAAAACCTTCTAAATTTGATTGAAGTTATAATAACATAATCTAATGGTGCAAACAAATTAATATCTCAAAGTCAATAATCACTTCCTTTAGGTAGCTTCCCTGACCTGGCTAGTGGAACTGCGCTTCCTTCCAGAACTACGGAAGTCGTCCCCTCACACCCAGGTAAGTACCCAGGAAGCTATATTTTATGGGCCACTTGTTTCTGCATCAGAAAGCTGAAGTGTGGTTACACATTAACAGTTATGTCTGGTGACTGTGTAATTTTCTAATGGTAATTGAAGTTACAGATTGTCTAAATTTTTAGGAAGTTGCATAAGGGCCTCAATACGTAGTTCATGTTAATTTTTTGCAAATGTTTCCCTTATAGTCTGCAATATGGACTGTAGCTTCGACAGCAACCTCTGTAGCTGGAATCAGATGATAACAGATGCTTTTAACTGGACATGGCAAAGTGGTTCCACCCCCACCCCGATGACTGGGCCCTCTGCGGACCACACTGGTGGTAATATACTCCTTCTTTATGTAATAGGTGACATAATATAAAGAGGTAAGGAAATAATCTGTCTCACCGTGTAAAGTGTTTCCTCTTTTTTCCTCATTCCTCTTTTCTAGATGGCCACTATCTTTACATCGAGGCCAGCAGTGAGACATATGGAGACACGGCTCGTCTCATCAGCTCCGAGTGTTCAGACCCTGGTCCTCAGTGTCTGCAGTTCTGGTACCATATGTACGGCTCAGCAGATACAATGGGCCTCCATGTTTACCTGCTTCAGGACAGATTAGCCGATGCGGTTTGGTGGAAGCGAAATGACCAAGGAAATATGTGGCACCTGGCTCAGGTGGACATCTCAACAACTGGAGCTTTCCAGGTCAGATATTTTCCACCAGGCACTCTGATGATTTAAAGCAGCCAATGATGATGGTAAAATATTAACTATTAGATTCATCTTACAAATAATAACAAATCTTTTTTTTTCCTAACTCAGATCATCATTGAGGGGCGGAGAGGCTCCAACGAAGAGTCTGATGTGGCAATAGATGATGTACAGCTATATCATGGCCGATGCTCTGGTAAGAAACATGGACACTGAATAAGTACCACTAAACCTTTATAAAAATTATTATAAGGCTAGGTAGCTTGGTAATGTTTTAAAAATTTGCAGGTATTAACCTTTCTTAAACTGTTGTAGATCCGAGTGGTGTTGTGGCAACAAATCCTCCTAAACCTGGTGGAAACACAGCTCCTCCAAGTGTCCCTGTGCCTACAACTGCAGCACCAGAGCCTCCTCTGGTCAATGTTACAGCTCAGCCACCTGTACCAAATGTCACCACACCTCCCTTAGTGGAAGCAACAACCAACTTCATTAATAAGGACAATGTGACTGAAGCTCCAGATAACATGCCACCATCACACTCAGGTACAATGCTAATTCCACAGCAGTAGTTGTACACCCCTGGTGTCGGGACTTCCATGATTCATTTTTTCCACATTGTTTTTGTGATTTCCAGTGGTCTAAAGATATGTCTGACTTTTGTTTCCAGTATGCCAACTCAACTGCGATTTTGGACAAGATCTATGTCAGTGGAGTCAACTTCTTACGGATGTTTTTGATTGGACAAGGCATAGTGGCTCCACTCCTACTATGATGACTGGGCCTTCTTCAGATCACACCACGGGAGGTAATGAGCCTTCAGACACAAGCCAGGGCAGGACCTCTAAGGGGGGACCAGAGTTATAAAAGGGGGGGGGGGGGGGCGCAGCAAAGCTTAATATTAATGACGCATGGTTCTGCACTGGCCTGAGGGGGTCTTTAAAATATTTTTTATCTACAAATGGGGGGGCCCTGCTGAAAAGGTTTGGGAACTACTTTGCTAAAATGATAATAGCTGGACCACCGTAAAGGTCAGAACATCTTAAGTGCACCTGTGCCAAAGATGTCGCTAACTTTGGGGCTAACCCCCTTCACTTTAATCAGCATGTGGTAAGCAAGGCAAAGGAACTTGGCTTGGTTCTTGAGGGGAGTTGTAACATTTATTCACCGACAAAATAGCCTAAACTGTACACACACTGCACTGCTACATTCACAGCTATAAGGTTATTGCTAACTTCATACTCACCGTCTGTCATACACACACACAATCTCTCTAAATCTCAACTGCACACTAACGTTACGCTCACAAGCCACGCATTGAGTTATTCCTTAAAAGAGTTGCTACTTGTAAAACACATTTTAGTTAAAAAAACATCTTAAAAATGCATTTTGTTTTTTAAATTCTCTAATGCTAAGGCCTGGATGGCCACCGCGCTTGCAATACACTGGCAGAAACCCTGTATAAAATTATCTAAGAAAACTTTATAATATTCTGTGCATTACTTTAACTCAGCAAACTTTTATGTCCTTAACCAGGTGGCCACTATCTTTACATCGAAGCCAACAGTGCGATGTATGGAGACACGGCTCGTCTCATCAGCTCTGAGTGTTCTGACTCTGGTCCTCAGTGTCTGCGGTTCTGGTACCATATGTACGGCTCAGCAGATACAATGGGCCTCCATGTTTACCTGCTTCAGGACAGATTAGCCGATGCGGTTTGGTGGAAGCGAAATGACCAAGGAAATATGTGGCACCTGGCTCAGGTGGACATCTCAACAACTGGAGCTTTCCAGGTCAGATATTTTCCACCAGGCACTCTGATGATTTAAAGCAGCCAATGATGATGGTAAAATATTAATTATTAGATTCATCTTACAAATAATAACAATTCTTTTTTTTTCCTAACTCAGATCATCATTGAGGGGCGGAGAGGCTCCAACGAAGAGTCTGATGTGGCAATAGATGATGTACAGCTATATCATGGCCGATGCTCTGGTAAGAAACATGGACACTGAATAAGTACCACTAAACCTTTATAAAAATTATTATAAGGCTAGGTAGCTTGGTAATGTTTAAAAATTTGCAGGTATTAACCTTTCTTAAACTGTTGTAGATCCGAGTGGTGTTGTGGCAACAAATCCTCCTAAACCTGGTGGAAACACAGCTCCTCCAAGTGTCCCTGTGCCTACAACTGCAGCACCAGAGCCTCCTCTGGTCAATGTTACAGCTCAGCCACCTGTACCAAATGTCACCACACCTCCCTTAGTGGAAGCAACAACCAACTTCATTAATAAGGACAATGTGACTGAAGCTCCAGATAACATGCCACCATCACACTCAGGTACAATGCTAATTCCACAGCAGTAGTTGTACACCCCTGGTGTCGGGACTTCCATGATTCATTTTTTCCACATTGTTTTTGTGATTTCCAGTGGTCTAAAGATATGTCTGACTTTTGTTTCCAGTATGCCAACTCAACTGTGATTTTGGACAAGATCTATGTCAGTGGAGTCAACTTCTTACGGATGTTTTTGATTGGACAAGGCATAGTGGCTCCACTCCTACTATGATGACTGGGCCTTCTTCAGATCACACCACGGGAGGTAATGAGCCTTCAGACACAAGCCAGGGCAGGACCTCTAAGGGGGGACCAGAGTTATAAAAGGGGGGGGGGGGCGCAGCAAAGCTTAATATTAATGACGCATGGTTCTGCACTGGCCTGAGGGGGTCTTTAAAATATTTTTTATCTACAAATGGGGGGGCCCTGCTGAAAAGGTTTGGGAACTACTTTGCTAAAATGATAATAGCTGGACCACCGTAAAGGTCAGAACATCTTAAGTGCACCTGTGCCAAAGATGTCGCTAACTTTGGGGCTAACCCCCTTCACTTTAATCAGCATGTGGTAAGCAAGGCAAAGGAACTTGGCTTGGTTCTTGAGGGGAGTTGTAACATTTATTCACCGACAAAATAGCCTAAACTGTACACACACTGCACTGCTACATTCACAGCTATAAGGTTATTGCTAACTTCATACTCACCGTCTGTCACACACACACACAATCTCTCTAAATCTCGACTGCACACTAACGTTACGCTCACAAGCCACGCATTGAGTTATTCCTTAAAAGAGTTGCTACTTGTAAAACACATTTTAGTTAAAAAAACATCTTAAAAATGCATTTTTTTTTTTAAATTCTCTAATGCTAAGGCCTGGATGGCCACCGCGCTTGCAATACACTGGCAGAAACCCTGTATAAAATTATCTAAGAAAACTTTATAATATTCTGTGCATTACTTTAACTCAGCAAACTTTTATGTCCTTAACCAGGTGGCCACTATCTTTACATCGAAGCCAACAGTGCGATGTATGGAGACACGGCTCGTCTCATCAGCTCTGAGTGTTCTGACTCTGGTCCTCAGTGTCTGCGGTTCTGGTACCATATGTACGGCTCAGCAGATACAATGGGCCTCCATGTTTACCTGTTCCAGGACAGATTAGCCAATGCTGTTTGGTGGAAGCGAAATGACCAAGGAAATATGTGGCACCTGGCTCAGGTGGACTTGACAACAACTGGAGCTTTCCAGGTGAAATGTTTCTTCTCCTAACCGGTCTAATGTTCAAAACTTGCTGAGCAAAACACTAATAGTGTACTACTTGCAACAATAAATGAGTGTAATTGGCTTTAGTAACCTGTGTACTTCATTTTAGATAATATTTGAGGGGCGAAGAGGTTCCAATGATCAGTCCGATGTTGCCATTGATGATGTATCACTTCATCGTGGGCACTGCACAGGTAACTCTGTCCTCCTACTGACATTCAGTTTAGTTAACACACATCGTAACTGAAAATGTGACTGACTTGATTGTGAAATGTGGACACAGATAGGGCTAAACCAACAACCCCGGCTCCCACAACCTTGAATCCAGAGCTTCCTCCAGTGAACGGCATAACTGCTACACAACCACAAACATCAACTTCATCAAAACCACAGCCACCATCGACATCTACTTTTCCAACAACACTGACCGCCACAACAGCAGCATCAACAACTGTAACCCCAAAAACACCAATAACTACTGGACCCCAAACCACAGCTAGACCCTACCCACCAACAACAGAGCACCCAGGATTTGAAACTTCAGAGCAAACAGAACCTGAAGTTACAGAAGGACCCCAAACGACAGCAATACAAGAGCAACCAGCTACATCTAGTAAACCCCAACAACAGGGCACCCAGGATTTGAAACTTCAGGGCAACCAGAACCTGAAATTACAGAAGGACCCCAAACGACAGCAATACAAGAGCAACCAGCTACATCTAGTAAACCCCCAAGCACAGCTAGACCCTACCCACCAACAACAGGGCACCCAGGAATTGAAACTTCAGAGCCAACAGAACCTGAAATTACAGAAGGACCCCAAACGACAGCAAGACCAGAGCAACCAGCTACATCTAATAAACCCCCAACCACAGCTAGACCCTACCCACCAACAACAGGGCACCCAGGAATTGAAACTTCAGGGCAACCAGAACCTGAAATTACAGAAGGACCCCAAACGACGGCAATACAAGAGCAGCCAGCTACATCTCATAAACCCCCAAGCACAGCTAGACCCTACCCACCAACAACAGGGCACCCAGGAGTTGAAACATCAAAGCAACCAGAACCTGAAACTACAGAAGGAACCCAAACAACAGCAAGACCAGAGCAACCAGCTACATCTAATAAACCCCCAACCACAGCTAGACCCTACCCACCAACAACAGGGCACCCAGGATTTGAAACTTCAGAGCAACCAGAACCTGAAACTACAGAAGGACCCCAAACAACAGCAAGACCAGAGCAACCAGCTACATCTAATGAACCCCAAACCACAGCTAGACCCCAACCCCACACAACAGAAAGTCATGAACCAACAGCTGGACCACAATCCACACACACAGCTGGACCACAACCCACACCAACAGCTGGACCACAACCCACAACGACAGCTGGACCACAACCCACACCAACAGCTGGACCACAACCCACAACGACAGCTGGACCACAACCCACACCAACAGCTGGACCACAACCCACAACGACAGCTGGACCACAATCCACACAAACAGCTGGACCACAATCCACACAAACAGCTGGATCACAACCCACACCAACAACTGGACCACAACCCACAACGACAGCTGGATCACAACCCACAACAACCATTAAACCACATTCTACAACTACACGTGTGCCAAGTAAGTTGGACGTTTTTATTTCGTTTTTAATAAATTAAACAAGGACTGAGTTTTCCATAATGTATACTTTACACCTCATATAAAAGGCACCAGTTGCTAAACTCACGTGTGAGCTAAGACACTCTAAGTTTCTGACTAAGTGTATCTACCACTCTGTCTCTCAAGCGCCCTCCTGCCCAGAGAACAGTCATTACACCACTTGTATCCCTGCCTGCAGACCATCTTGTTTAAACCTGAATGGCCCACCAGGCTGCAGTGACAATGCGGGTTGCGTGTCGGGATGTGTATGTAATGAAGGCTTTGTGAAGAAAATGTGGAGATGTGTGCCTATCCAACGCTGTGGATGTGTGGACAGGAACGGCACCAAATATAGTGTGAGTGACAGAAGTCATATACAGCGTCAAATATTTACGACTACTTTCTGAAAGCCCGTGCGTTATTGCCAAAAATGGCGTGTGTGGACGTTGATGTCTTAGCGGTGTGATGACTTTCTCTTTCTTATCAGTTCAATGAAGTGTGGTACACCGATCACTGCAGTCAGAAATGTGAATGCGAGAAAGACGATGGCGTGGGGAAGATCGACTGTGACGACAAAGATGAGTGCGACGGAGATGCCGTCTGCCTTCGAAACGGGGAGGGCGATTATTACTGCCAGTCTACAGGTGCTGTAAATGTCAACATTTAACTCTGTGATGTATCAAAACCATGTTGTTTACTCATTTATGAATCGCTCTACACTTGTTGCTCCACAGGCTTCGATGAGTGCACGATCAGAGGAGACCCTGAGTACAGAACCTTTGATAACATGGAGCACGACTTTGAGGGGGAGCACTCGTATGTGCTGGTCCGGACCAACAACTTGCCAAATAACATTCCACCTGTCTACATCGAGGGCATCAATAGCGTACATGATGACGATGACAGTCAGCATCACGGTGACAGTAGCAGTGAAGAAGACCTCAGTCGCAGAGACAGTGAAGAAGAAGATGACGACGATGAAGATGAAGATGATGATGATGATAGTAAACATGATGACGACAGTGAAGAGCATGAGAAACGCTACAGCTTAAAAGAGCTTAAGATCAGAGTGTACGGTCACACTGTGCTATTCAAGAAGAATCGGAGGCTGCTCGTAAGTATCAAGGGCGTTTTAAACAACCTGCTGCCTCCATCTCATTTTCCTGTGGCTCCCTTTCAGCAGACACACTGTTTTGTTCACGGGATAATATCATCATATTTTTGCCCGCCCACAGACATTTGTGGAAGCGCTGAGGGAAATAACCAGTGCTCCTTCATATTTTCTCTGCGGTGGTGTTACGACAGCAGTGAGGCAGATGATGTGTGCTAAATTATGCTCTGTCATATGTTATTTCCCTATTGGCACTTTATGTTTGTTTGTGTGTGTGTGTGTGTGTGTGTGTGTGTGTGTGTGTGTGTGTGTGTGTGTGTGTGTGTGTGTGTGTGTGTGTGTGTGTGAGAGAGAGAGAGAGAGAGAGAGAGAGAGTTAAAAAAAACAAATAGAGAGAGAGAGTTAAAGATGGGGTCTGCGATTTATCCAGTATACACTTTTTGTTATATTGGTTGAAATGGTCTTTACACCCCGACAGCAATCCGTTTATTATGAGCACTGAAAAAAGACCGGAAAAGATCCGTCATCTGTAGCTGCTGTAATCCTGTAAAAACGTCTACCAGTCAGTAAAAATGGTCCCGGTTGTAAGGAACCAATCAGAAGCCTCCCTGCCTCCCTGCTCGTACTCTAGCCTCAGCGTGCACCAGCGTGAACTCAAAGCGCATGTCCGCCGCACGTTCACTGGAGAGAGGAAGAGAAAACTCAGCTCTTAAAACACCGGACAACGACAACGAACTCGTACCACTATTACCATATTATCGAAAAATACAACTTTGATTTAGTTGTTTATGTTCTGTTAGTTTACTTTATAAAATACTGCAGATTTAAACTATTTATTCTAACAGCTCAAAGTGAAGTCAGACAAACAGGATTATCAACGAGGGGAGACGGCGGATAGAAAACATTGCCGAACAAAATTTACGTTACTCAAACTGCTTTTTCAGTTACAGAAACAAACGAGTGGACTGATCTCCCTCCAGATATTAGAGTAATGTTAAAAAGGGTCGTGTTGTCTCAGCAGGTATCTCTCTCTTTCCCTCCCCTCTCTGCTGCTCTGTGGCCGGCTCTCCAGCGAGCTACCCCCCCCCTCCCCTCTCCGTCAACCAGGAAATAAAAGCCCCTCGTCTACGAGACCGGTCTCTTGAGAGAGCTCCAGCTCATAGCGGGGTCTGTGTGAGTTAATGCCCGGGTGGAGAGGTGGCGATCCCGGCAGGAGCTAGCTAGCTGTGCCGGCAGTTTGTGGAGCTTCTAAACTCCGACAACAGTTGAGAAAATGTTTGATTCGCCATCTAACATCGTAAAACTGTCAATATTCTAAATCTACACCGCTGATTTCTCGCCTCAACATTTTTCAGAAGTGAATTTAGTGATGAAATAGCTACGAAAAATGTGAAGTAGTTAAGATGCGGCGGTGCTCGTGCATGTGTGTGGGGGGCGTTGCCTTATAAGGAGTTTCGAGGGGAGGGGGGGGGGGTTTAGACGGAGCTCCTGAGGCGATGCGACTTTCAAATTATGCTAGTTTTCCAAGATCGCAGACCCCAGCTTTAAAAAACAAAGAGAGAGACAGAGAGAGGAGGGCATGTAGAAAAAGCTGCAATATTGACATATTTTTCAGGAGTCATGTAATTTTAACAAGGCCTGCACACAGTATATTGTATTCAGTATCCAAAGAACACTGGTACTTTAGCTTGAGCATATTCAAGCAGTAACATTTTTTTTATTGCTATAGCTTATATTTTCTACATGTTTCATACAATTAAGAATACAATTATTTCTTCAAAGGAGTCAAAATACATAGTCCAAAAAGCAACAACAGACATTACCAAGGTCACAGTTTCTTTTGGAAGAGTGAAAACAATGTTTTCCATATCACCACTAGAACATCAACTTACAATATCGGAGAATTTTAAATATAGTCAAGCTAGATTAATTGTGCGTACAGTACCCATACTACCATACTATTAATATGCAAGAAAAAGATTTAGTATGTCCCAATACATATGTCAAATGCAGTATGCCAAAAATACCAGGATGTCCTACTACATCCGGTCGCATTTTGCAGTATACAAGCCGGCATGCTTTTCTGGTTATTCTGACCCACAATCCTCTGCCCAGTGGATATATAAGCAAGAGGGTCAAAATTCAAGGCGCACAGTGTGTCCCAATTGTATGCATACTGCATGCAACAGTACGTACTTTAAAAGGGCGGCTGCAGTACGTAGTAAAAGTAAAAATAAAGTATGCGATTTGGAACGCAGACTAACAGTCTGCAGCCATGCTTGCGGCCCTGTGAGGTTGTACTTATGCACGGTGGATCTTTGAGCTAAATGCTAACATGATATTGCTAACATGCTGGTGTTGATAAGGTATAACTTTTACCATGTTACCATGTTGGTTTAGTGTGCCAATTAGCACTAAACACAAAGTACAGCTCAGGCTCATGAGAATGTTGTTAGTTTTGCAGGTCAAAAATGACAAATTAAAATTTTGACCAAATGAGAGGGGCTAGTTGTAAAGTGAGTTATTATAATTCAACCCGACGGAGAATGTCTCTCTCTACCAGATCCCCTGACAATCCATCTAATGTTTGTGGAGACATTTAACTAAAAGTTAAAATAAAATGCCAAAAAAATGTAGTGGCGCTACAGTAAAGGTTAGGGGATCAACGAAGGCAGTAAGATTCATCTTGTGTGGACCATGAATGTCTGTACCAAATTTCATGGCAATCCATCCAATAGTTCAGTCTGACCAGCCATAGAGACGCGCTGATAGCTAAAAATGTATGTTTTGTGAATCCCTTCACACAATATAAAAAATCACAGAAGAATGAATACTAGATCAGACTACTTAAATCTGATAAATTGCACTGACATTGACTCGCTGTTTCCCTCCAGGTGGATGGAAAGACAACTGATACTCCCGCCTCACCGACCGCCGGTCTAAAGATCTGGAAGCATTCCTCTCGCATCTACCTGAAGACCGACTTTGGGCTCTCAGTGGAGTTTGATGGACACAGCAACGCAGGTAACTAATCCTCACCTCATTAAACAGGTCTAATAATAGAATGAGCAGTAGTCCTGAGATTTGTAGGATTCATCAACACATCGTTAAATCACAATTCATCATTCTATCCCATGTCAATGAAGGAGTTATTTTCTCTGGAAGAGACGCTGAATCACGTAACACTGTTTTGTTGATGTTGTTTCTGCAGAGATCATTCTACCACGCATATATAAGAGGAAGGTGGGGGGTCTGTGCGGGAACTTTGACGGTCGTGGTCGAAATGACTGGAAGAAGCCAGATGGTAGCAGGGCCACGGACGTTCAAGAGTTTGGAGAGAGCTGGAGAGTGTGAATATCAGATGGAGGTAAGGATGAGACATGGCACTTAAAAATACCCTGTGGAGCTTTCAACCACTAGTAGAAACATCACTGTGGACTGTACAAGAAAACAGACAGAATTAATGCCGATTTCATTTTTTTCCTTAGAAAACATCCTCTCCCAAAAGCCTGCCAACCATGACTCGGCATAAACACGAGTGGCAATGATGTCCAGCTTTCTTTACCTGCAGCTCTTCGGGACAAAAAATACAGGACGATGACGACTTTTTGCTTTCATACACAAAGTATATCATAGTAAATAGACTTCCCTACTGCATCCACATCATTCTGGGATGTTGCATTGTTTCAAGAATCTGATGTCCAGCTTTCAAGTCTATTTTTGAAAAGTTACTCGCCTCTCTAAAATCTCTAACATCTTCGCATTTTTCAAGAAATCTTTGTACTCTGTGACATTATATCAGACTTTACTGTTTGTGTCATTGCCAATTATACTCAAAGGTGATGTTCTTAGAGCCGTGCATATACTGCATGAAAAATAATGATTATTTATCACTATCCGATGATGTCGAAAAGAAACTCAATGTGCAATAAATGATTATAAAATGCACTCAGGTCATAATGTGCATGTGAATGTTGGTGGTTTTCTATTGAATCTTCACTGTTCTAATAAACATGCACTGTGGTTACATGTGTGTCGCCATTAGTGTAGTCATTCAGTCTCACGTTTAGCTACTACGGCATTCTTGACATTCCTACAGTCTGACTGTGTTCTAATCATAACAGAAAGATAAGAAAGTTACTTCTCTAACATGATATATTATTCTGAGAAGACAAGGAAGGTAATTGTGTTTTTGTTTTCTGGCAGACAATAGGCTGATTCTTATCAGGAGTGTACTTGTATGAATAAGCCTTGGTTACACTCGGCAGCCACACAGAGTCATGGATCGGTTGTACTTGTACTTGTTTCTCTTGTTGAGGTTTCTACCTCTCTATGATGGTGAGTGAAACATTATCACATTTAATATTGAACGGTTTAATAAAGTAATGTCACGGCGATAATTATCTCATTATATAAAAATGTAGGGCTGCAACGAACGATTATTTTCCACTGTTGATTAATCTGTCGATTATTTTCCCGATTAATAGATTAGTTGTTTGGTCTATAAAATGTCAGAAAATGGTGAAAAATATCGATCAGTGTTTCCCAAAGCGCAAGATGACGTCACCTCAAATGTCTTGTTTTGTCCGCAACTCAAAGATATTCAGTTTACTGTCATAGAGGAGTAAAGAAACCAGAAAATATTCACATTTAAGAAGCTTGAGTCAGAGAATTTTGACTTTTTTTCTTAAAAAATTACTCAAACCGATTACTCGGATTTATCAAAATGGTAATGGTAGGCGTCAGTAGTTGACAACTAATCGATTAATCGTTGCAGCTCTACAAAAATGTGTTAAACCGAACATTTAGGATACACAGTTAAAATTATGTTGATAAACACTTATTTTAAAAATTAGCTTTATTTTATTGTTCTTTGACCTGATTGTAAAAAGCTAATCTATTGCCAAATGTTTAAATCATTTAAATACTACATTACTCAGCTGATTGGATTATTCAGAAAAAAAATGGTAAATAATTGAGTGTGTCTCACATGTGTAGTTCTGCTGTAAATTAAAAAAAAATTTAAAAAAATAAGCTCCTGCTGGATCAGCTCATTGTCCTTGGGTGCTTACATTTATTTATAGCAAAGTCACTGACTTGATTTATAGGTCATAAGCAATTAAAGTAGTGAGTAAACAGCATCCACCTGTTATCATATTACATGTTGGTGAGAGGTCATTTATCAGTGCTAATTGGACTGACCTCAGTGTGAAAATAAGAACATAAATAGGCACAAAGAATAACAAATTACTAATTCAGTTTTTCCTCTAAATTAAGAAAAGAGGCTTAATTATGTAAATGTTTTATGTAAAGGTTTGATAAGGTCTTGATGAGGTTAAGTGACACCATTATTAGGAAAGCTGCTATTTATACAGTGACAAATTAAAGGAAGAGCCTCAATACACGTGGAGAATATTGGCAAAAAAGGTCAATTACACCGCTTCCACTAAGAAGAGCCTGCCGTGATCTTCTGTCAAACCTGGAAATAGACCGTTCTCTAGCTGTTGCAGGGAAATTTAGTTGATCTAGTTGATCTAGAAAACCATCTTACAGGGAAGACTGAACAACATTTTTCCTGCATTCCAATGAAATGACATGTCATTGTCCCTTTTAATTTTCTAGCTCAACCAACAGCTCCAACAGGTAATATATCCACAACACCGCCTCATACACTGTGCTCTCTACTCACATTAATCCAGTGTGACATATTCTGCCTCCATCTCAACCCCACAATGATCATCAACATCTATTTCTCAGCTGCATCCACCCACGCATCAAACATTTTCACCACTCTCAGTCCACCTTGGAGCGATCCTTGCCAACCTTTCCCTGGGCACAAACAGTTCTGCCAGGCAGCCACAAAATACCTCAAAGACCCCTGATCTAGAGACTCTTAGCTTCAACTACTATTATATAGGGGTGGAGGAAAAAAATTGATTCACCTACAGTATGTATTTTTTTTTTACGATTATGAAATGGATTTTTTAATGCCAGAATCGACATATTTGCTTCATTTGAGTCTATGCGGAGGTGAATGGAAGTTACCGCTTTTATTGCTGTGGTCTTAGTAGCGTGACGTCATATCCGTTTCCGTATCCATCAACCAAAGCAAACCGCAGCGAGCCAAAACAAAGAGGACGGAGCTGATGAGAGAGCTAGCGACACGTGTGACTACTTTCGGTTTTCAAAATAAGGTGTTAACAAAAGGAACTGTATATACAACATACATATACTGTATGGAAATAAGATTGATTGGATTATATTCACCAGAAGTATGAAACATTACATGTGCCTTAAAAATTAAAAAGGAAAATACCACTAATTTGTGAGGTCAAATTCTTCGATTTTTGGGTTGCTGGAAATAATGTAATAAATAATTCCTGACAATGACTGATATATTTGACTTCAGGACATCTCTGACTACATACATGCTGAAAATCAAACATTTTTACTGTATTAATTTAGATATTGTCCTAAGTAAAAGTCCAGAGAAGTGTATGATTCAACTTTTTCCTTATGGTCTAGTCTAGTTAACAAAAATCGCAATAAATCGTTATATCGAATCGCAATACTTGTAGAATCGTAATACTTAAAATCGCAATACATATCGAATCGGCACCCAAGTATCGTGACAGTATCGAATCGGGAGATGGGTGAATCGTCCCAGCCCTACTATTATATCTACACTACTTGCTATAGCACAATTTGTGCTATTAGTCATCTGCTTGATTACTTGGTTGTTTAGACAATCAGGATTTTGTAAGACACCAGAGTGATCTTGAAATAACACAGTGAAATAACAGCTATAAATCGGTACAGTGTTGATCTTGTTTACAGCTGTGCTCTGTGTGCTCCAGGCTGTGCAGGTCCACCCGTGCTGTGTTGCTCTGGTCAAAACAACGTCTGTTTCAGGGGGTGTTTCTGTGACGCGTTCTGTGTGCAATTGAACGACTGCTGTTCTGACTACAGGTCAACCTGCACGCAATGTGAGTGAGGGTGACAACAACAAAAATACGAAGGTGCACTGTTATGTCGGTTTAGGATTTGAAATCTGGTTTAAGATTTATAGTGCAAATCTTTCTTCCTCCTGACTGCAGCTTCTACCTCTGCGCCGCCAACCACACCCAGCACAACAAGCACAAAAAGCACAACAAGCAGCAGTAGTACAACGACACCGACAAACAACGTCACGACTTCATCATCCAAGGTCTCGTCAGCATCAGCAGCACCCAATGCAACATCTGCACAACTGAACGTGAGCACAACTACATCCACACCAGCAGATAACAGCACAACTTTATCAGCTTCTGCAGCGACTGCATCCAGCACAACAAACAGCAGTAGCACATCGACTCTGGCGAACAACGTCGCAACTTCGTCATCCACAGTTTCGTCAGCATCAGCAGCACCCAATGCAACATCTGCACAACTGAACGTGAGCGCAACTACATCCACACCAGCAGATAACAGCACAACTTTATCAGCTTCTGCAACGACAGCACCCAGCACAACAAACAGCAGTAGCACATCGACACTGGCAAACAACGTCACAACTTCGTCATCCACAGTCTCGTCAACGACGGCACCCAATGCAACATCTGCACTATCGAACATGAGCACAACCTCAGCCTCCATAGTGTCTGCTACTATAGCCAGCAGCCAGACAAGCAATAGTACATCTATACAAGCAGATAACAGCACAACTTTATCAGCTTCACCCAGCACAACAAACAGTATCATATCTACACCAGTAGATAACAGCACAACTTTATCAGTCTCAGCAACAACCACACCCAGCACAACAAGCACCACAAGCACAACAAGCAGCAGTAGTACAACGACACCGACAAACAACGTCACGACTTCATCATCCACGGTCTCGTCAGCATCAACAGCACCCAAAGCAACATCTGCACAACTGAACGTGAGCACAACTACATCCACACCAGCAGATAACAGCACAACTTTATCAGCTTCTGCAGCGACTGCATCCAGCACAACAAACAGCAGTAGCACATCGACTCTGGCGAACAACGTCACGACTTCGTCATCCACAGTCTCGTCAGCATCAGCAGCACCCAATGCAACATCTGCACAACTGAACGTGAGCGCAACTACATCCACACCAGCAGATAACAGCACAACTTTATCAGCTTCTGCAACGACAGCACCCAGCACAACAAACAGCAGTAGCACATCGACACTGGCAAACAACGTCACAACTTCGTCATCCACAGTCTCGTCAGCATTAGCAGCACCCAATGCAACATCTGCACTATCGAACATGAGCACAACCTCAGCCTCCACAGTGTCTGCTACTATAGCCAGCAGCCAGACAAGCAATAGTACATCTATACAAGCAGATAACAGCACAACTTTATCAGCTTCACCCAGCACAACAAACAGTAGCATATCTACACCAGTAGATGTCAGCATAACATCATCTATAGATTCCATTTCTCCAGGACCCTGCATGACAAACAGCACCTGTACAAATATCAGCACAACTTCAGCATCCATATCCTCTGACACAACACCAACAAGCACAACAAACAGTAGCATATCTACACCAGTAGATAACAGCACAACTTTATCAGTCTCAGCAACAACCACACCCAGCACAACAAGCACCACAAGCACAACAAGCAGCAGTAGTACAACGACACCGACAAACAACGTCACGACTTCATCATCCACGGTCTCGTCAGCATTAGCAGCACCCAATGCAACATCTGCAGAACTGAACGTGAGCACAACTACATCTACACCAGCAGATAACAGCACAACTTTATCAGCTTCTGCAGCGACTGCATCCAGCACAACAAACAGCAGTAGCACATCGACTCTGGCGAACAACGTCACGACTTCGTCATCCACAGTCTCGTCAGCATCAGCAGCACCCAATGCAACATCTGCACAACTGAACGTGAGCACAACTACATCCACACCAGCAGATAACAGCACAACTTTATCAGGTTCTGCAACGACAGCACCCAGCACAACAAACAGCAGTAGCACATCGACACTGGCAAACAACGTCGCAACTTCGTCATCCACAGTCTCGTCAACAACGGCATCCAATGCAACATCTGCACTATCGAACATGAGCACAACCTCAGCCTCCACAGTGTCTGCTACTATAGCCAGCAGCCAGACAAGCAATAGTACATCTACACCGGCAGATAACAGCGCAACTTTATCAGCTTCACCCAGCACAACAAACAGTAGCATATCTACACCAGTAGATGTCAGCATAACATCATCTATAGACTCCATTTCTCCAGGACCCTGCACAACAAACAGCACCTGTACAAATATCAGCACAACTTCAGCATCCATATCCTCTGACACAACACCAACAAGCATAACAAACAGTAGCACATCTACACCAGTAGATAACAGCACAACTTTATCAGTCTCAGCTACAACAGCACCCAGCACAACAAATAACAATACCTCCCCTACGCTAGCACATATGAGCACAACGTCAGTCTTCACAGGCTCTACTACTACAGCACAAAGCACAACAAACAGCAGTACTACCTCTATGCTCACAAATATCAGCACAACTTTAGCATCCACAGCCTCTGATACACCACCAGCACCACCACCGAGCACAACAAACAGTAGCATATCTACACCAGCAGATGTCAGCACAACATCATCTACAGAGTCTCCAGGACCCTGGACGCTTGCAAACAGCACACCTTTAGCATCCACAGCCTCTGACACAACCAGTACAAACAGTACATCTACACCGACAGATATCCCCCCATCGTCGTCGTCCGCAGTCCCTTCAACAACACCACTCAGTACAACAAGCAGCACTACTGCATCAGATGAGAGCACAAACTCAGTGTCCATAGTGTTTGCTACAACAACAACAACAACAACAAAAACAACAAAAACAACAACAACAGCAACAACCAGCCAAAAAAGCAGCAGTACTGCATCTACACCATTAGATGGCCTCACAACTTCAGCTTCGACAGTCTCCACAGCTACAGGTTGGTCATTATTATGATCTCACATTTGAACAAATACATTCATTCTTTATGTTACTGCTGAAAATGTATTGGCAATCTTCTGTCAATTTTTTTTCATTGTTTGCATCAGCCAACAATGACCTTCAGTTAGAGTCACCTCCTTTGATATGTCTCCACAACGCCGACAGAAACCAGTACAACTCCGGATACCAGTAGTGTCACATCTTTACCAGCAGATGGGGGCAAAACTGGATCCACCGTTAGCTCAAGTAAGAGTACAGTGAGTCAGTCACATGGACTTCTGTACTTCAGTTACGCAGTTAACAGTTTGAACGGTAAAATACATTTTTATTTGCACCTTTCCTTCTACAGATGCCCCAACACTGACCTTTCGACTAAAAGTTTCTGTTTTATCCCAGAAAGAGGGAAATGATGTGATGTTACAGGCTTTATCTAATGTAAGTACAAACCACCTTCAAATACACATCATATAACAAAAAAAGAATATTATACACACCCCTGTGTCTTCTCTCTCTCACAGTTTGTATCCCAGACACTTCTCCCGAAGAATTGTGAGGGCTGCACTTTGAATATCAAACACATCAAACCCACCTGAGAAAGAGCCTATAGTTAAAATAAACATTTGAGATGTTTATGATATTTGGATGTTGGATGTATTTACCTTTATCGTTGTGATACATGTTATTTATTATTATTATTATTATTATTATTATAACTAAATCATTTTTGATGTATGCACATGGATGTTGTCACTGATGAAAAGTCACAAACAGCTATTTATTTCATTACTTCTACTTCTCTCTTTTTATCATTATATGATGTTTGATTGTTTACCCTGCCTACATGCAGCTTATTGTTGCCTCCCCATTTTTCCAGTCCATGCTGAATCAGTTCCCAACTAGGGAAGGTTATTAAAGAGGATGTGAGTCTCAGCTCGGTTTGACTCTGATGAAGACGCAGTTGGCGTCGAAACGTTAGTCTTTTAATAAAGTTGATTGCCTTAAATCCGTGTGCTCCAGTGTGCTTTGGACCTGGTCTCTCCTGTTACCAGGGCCTACAGTATGTTTCAGCCAGTGGAAGCATCAGTATGGATGCATCAGTGTGACAACAGGCTGTGCTATTCTGTATTTTCTTTTTTATTTTATCTTCTTTTTCTTAAAAGCCTAACCAGGGACAAGGTCTGCAAATTAGCTCTGGCTAGAAGTCCTATATACGTTGCATCGGTTGCACTTTAATTAAGTGTAACAATGCCTATGTATTGTCCCTGTCAAATAAACTAATAAATAAAAATAAAATACAACTCTCAGAAACAACACTATCATCTGTTAAAGCTAAATAAACTATAAGTGCCTTTAGGTTATCTCTATTGTCTCTATTGTTTTGCAGCCAGGGTTCACATAAAAACAGAATATAAAAAGACAACATCAACGACACATCAACACAATAAAACACAGAGCTACTACAGAGCAGGGAAATGGTAATTTGTACCAAGTACATATACACAGTAGTGCAAGTGTAAGGGAAGTGCAAAGAGTGCAGCCAGATTGCTATGCTATCAAGCATATTAATAGCAGTTGGGATGAAGGAGACGTGGAGTCTTTTAGTTCTCGGGTGCCCTGAAACGACGTCCTGAGGGCAAAAGCGTAAACTCCTACTACTCTACTAATCTACTGGCTATTTTAACAAGACTTCCAAGTCTAATGTTGTTAGACAGATTTAGATTTCCAAACCAATCAATAATACAAAAGGTTAAAACAGATTTTATAGAACATCTGTAAAAGAGAGTCATCATCTCAGAAGAAACGTTAAAAGAGTTCATTTTTCTCAGAAAAAAAAGGATCTTGCTGGACCTTTTTTGAGGTAGCATCAACATGGGATTCAAAGCACAGTTTGTCATCAAGAACAAACTTAAACTTAGGTAATAAAATGACATAAACCCACATATTTATTCAGTAGTATCTGTTGAGAGTTAACTGTTAGAGCAGGCTGAGCAGCCAGATCGAGGCAGTGCTGTTTGGCTAGATAGGGTCTGCAAGTGGTATTCCCACACTTCAAAGTGGGAGGATGAGCCAAATGTTTAATTATACTGGCAGTGGTGGTTCTGGTCCATTTAAACCACAGGGGCCAGTTACATTAACTCTGAAACTATAAGCGCTCATTTTAGCAGTGAGGAGGTTCAGAAGCCAAGTCAGCAGGTCATCTCAATAACGTATCGATCTTTTATTATATAAACTATTAACCTCTAAACAATCCGACAGCTATCCGCCATTCTGTCTTTCAGAGGTTGTAGTGGGCTCAGTCTTAAAGCTAGAGCTAAGATACTGGTATCATATGAATCTAGACTAACTGCCATGTTAGATTGTTGGGAAGAATGCTAAATAACGCTCCAAAGTTATGCAAAATTTTTGGCGAGGAAAACCTGGCATGGCCATTTTCAAAGGGGTCCCTTGACCTCTGACCTCAGGATATGTGAATGAAAACTGAGAGTGAAAACTGTATCTTATTAGATAAAACAGATGTTGACAAACTGCATAATTTCCAGATGAAAAAGGTTGCAATACATCTTATTGCAATACTCGGCATATCACAAAATGTTTAAAATCGCAATAAGATCGAACTGTGACTTAAAGCTGGGGTCTGCGATCTTGGAAAACTACCATAATTTGAAAGTCGCATCGCCTCAGGAGCTCCCTCTAAACCCCCCCCTCCCCTCGAAACTCCTTATAAGGCAACGCCCCCCACACACATGCACGAGCACCGCCGCATCATAACTACTTCACATTTTTCGTAGCTATTTCATCACTAAATTCACTTCTGAAAAATGTTGAGGCGAGAAATCAACGGTGTAGATTTAAAATATTGACAGTTTTACGATGTTAGATGGCGAATCAAACATTTTCTCCACTGTTGTCGGAGTTTAGAAGCTCAACAAACTGCCGGCACAGCTAGCTAGCTGCTGCCGGGATCGCCACCTCTCCACCCGGGCATTCACTCACACAGACCCCGCTATGAGCTGGAGCTCTCTCAAGAGACCGGTCTCGTAGACGAGGGGCTTTATTTCCTTGTTGACGGGGGGGGGGGTAGCAGCAGCTCGCTGGAGAGCCGGCCACAGAGCAGCAGAGAGGGGAGGGAAAGAGAGAGATACCTGCTGAGACAACACGACCCTTTTTAACATTACTCTAATATCTGGAGGGAGATCAGTCCACTCGTTTGTTGCTGTAACTGAAAAAGCAGTTTGAGTAACGTAAATTTTGTTCGGCAATGTTTTCTATCCGCCGTCTCCCCTCGTTGATAATCCTGTTTGTCTGACTTCACTTTGAGCTGTTAGAATAAATAGTTTAAACCTGCAGTATCTTATAAAGTAAACTAACAGAACATAAACAACTAAATCAAAGTTGTATTTTTCGATAATATGGTAATAGTGGTACGAGTTCGTTCTCGTTGTCCGGTGTTTTAAGAGCTGAGTTTTCTCTTCCACTCTCCAGTGAACGTGCGGCGGACACGCGCTTTGAGTTAACGCTGGTGCACGCTGAGGCTAGAGTACGAGCAGGGAGGCAGGGAGGCATCTGATTGGTTCCTTACAACCGGGACCATTTTTACTGACTGGTAGACGTTTTTACAGGATTACAGCAGCTACAGATGACGGATCTTTTCCGGTCTTTTTTCAGTGCTCATAAGAAACGGATTGCTGTCGGGGTGTAAAGACCATTTCAACCAATATAACAAAAAGTGTATACTGGATAAATCGCAGACCCCATCTTTAAGTATCATGATAATATCGTATTGTGGGGCCTCTGGTGATTCCCACCCCTACTACAAGCCATATTACTTATTAAAGCTTATATGACTCATTTTACAGCACAAAAACAAGGATGAATACTTTCTCAGATGCAACTACAGTATAGCAGAGCTTCTGCACAGGCTCCTTCACAAATCATAGCTCCATCAGAAAAAAAAAAATGCAAAATTGGGGAAATTCCAAATTGGTGTCCCTGCTGACTGTGTAGAGAGCAGCAATAATACAGCAGCTTCATTAGCAGGCAAGCAAGGCACAGCAGAGAATATAACATAACCACCACAACATCAGCAAACACATCAGCAACAGCACAACAGCTTCACAGTCCAAACAATATGAACAGAAGTTAAATTCAGCAACTACACAAACAATTAAATAAGCACAGAAAGCCACAGAGACACATTTAACCATCAGGGAAGACACGAGCAAGCAAAGAGACAGATATATAATATATTTAACTTACTTTACTTGACGTCAAGGTCCATTTTCACCTCTGTTATGGACGTGAAGTGGTTCATTTCCACCATATGATAATGTCCACTGCACCTGTTGCTGTGACGGGTCGTTTGCATGTTGAAAGAAGTCCTCGTTTCCTCGTTTCCTCTCTGCATAGCTGCTAACGTCGGCTAACGTTAACTGGAATAAGATAGCAGGTGAGTTAATTGGCGTTAACTTTCTTTTCTTTGTCGCGAGGCCAGAGTCCGACTAGCTTAGTGCTTCACAGTTTCATATCTTTTCCAGAAATGTGTCGTCCGTTAGTTTCGCAGTTTCCGCCACTGAGTTAGAGTTGGTTTACTTTATCTTTATTTCCTAACTATTTCATCCTTCTTTCCTTGGTTTGCCTCGACCGTGAGGGTGCAATATCCTCTACCAACCACTACAACCTAGGGGCGCTGTTTCACTCTGATTCTGATTCTTCTTCTTCTTCTTCTTCTTCTTCTTCTTCTTCTTCTTCTTCTTCTTCTTCTTCTTCTTCTTCTTCTTCTTCAATAAAGTAGTTACATAAACAGTTCATATTTTTATTTAAAAAATATCAGCAAATATATTTTACAGTATAAAAATAAAATAAATTATATAACAAATATTTTGTAAGGTAAGGAAACGATGAATAAAAAAATAAATAAAAAAAAAACAATCTGTTAAACAATTGGAAAAATGTTGAATTGTCTTAATAATCTAATAATTTTTGCCAATTTAGAATTTTTGAGTTGTAAATTTTCAATCATAGTCAAATATGTTTTAAAATCAGTATCTTTAAAAGTAAAGTACAAAAAGGAGGGTATTCTTTTAAGCTATATCATTTTATGGATATAATATTTTGCTAAGATATTAATCAAATTAATTATTTAAATTTAACCAGCCGAAAAACTAGGATTATTAAAAGTGAATAATATTTCAGTCTTTGTTAGTAGGATATTTTCTTCCTCTCATGAATCCATAAAATGACATGGCTTAAAAGAATGTCCTCCTTTTATACTTTTAAAGATACTGATTTTAAAACATATTTGACTATGATTGATTAAAACTCAATAATTCTAAATTGACAAAAATTATTAGATTATTTTAACATTCAAATTTATTCTAATTGTATAACAGACCCCAATTGTTTGTTTTTTTGTTTTTCTTTTCTTATTATTCATCTTTTCTTCTTGTTTAGGTTTAACGGCGGTTGGCATTGGTTGGCATCCAGCTTATTGTTGCATAACTGCCAAAAAATACTGCCCTTCTTCTTTTTTCTTTCTTTTATTAGAAAATGCCACTGCATTTTGCTGCTTGTGCTATTGTGTTAAGCTTTGGCTAGTCTAATAAGAATTTATTTTAAAGTGGTTGTCATTTTGTTTTACTCCAAAACATTATTTGTGTGTATTAGACATAGATATTCCCATGCGTGCTATTTATTCAACGGTGATAGTCTTTAGCTGTGCATAAATGTCACTATAATGCACTGATTACATGGGTGCTTGGGCATACACATGCCATTATGATTCCAAATGGAATATGTGTCCCAATCTGATAATGTTGGTAGAAAAAAACAATGTAATTTGCAATAAATGGTTATTTAAATGTTGCTGACATTTGATATTTGAAGGCTTTACATTGGAGATTTTCTACTTTGAGTAATGGCAACACTCTGCAATGTGGTAACATTAGTCAAGTAATTGGACACTCAAGTGTAGCTACAAAAACAGTGTAACTCATTGTCGATCAGTGAAACAGGAAAAAATCATCAACTCCAACAACAACAACAACATGGTTTATATATTTTGGCAGACAATTGGATCATTCTAGTCAGGAGTGAAGGCTACTGTTGGCACTCTCGGCATTCAGTCATGGATTGGTTTGTACTGTACTTCCTGCTCCTGATAAGTCTGTTAAACACCATTGCATGTCATCTTGTTTCATGATAAATCTAACAAAACAAGAAAACAAGGCCTGTAGGTAATTGATGTAGAGCTTCAACCTACAATGTTTGTAATTTGTAACTGGTATTTTATCAAAGTTTAACAACAGTATGAAAACTCAAACTAAGGGACAAAAATCAGCAGTTGTGGTAAGATAGAATAAATACATATATACAAACACATTTTAAGAGGCTGTTTAAAATGATTTTAATTTCAAGCAAAGTTGTTTGTTCTTTTACTTATCAAAAGCTAATTGATTAGTTTTGTTTTTACACTTAATTATAATAAATATATGTATGTACACGTGTGACACACATGATTTTTATAAATGATCGACCCTGACGTTGGTCTAGGCATAATGTGAGCCACCCACCACATCATAACATCATTCTTTTTGACAACAGCTTTTATTACTGCACTGACAAATGGATCCAGTACAACAAAAAGCAGTATGACATCTCCACCAGTAGATGGCAGCAAAATCACAGCAACAACAGTGTCCTCTACTACCGCACCCTGCACTATAGACACACCAAGAGATGACAGCAGGACTTCAGCGTGCACAGTGGAGACTGTGCATGCTGAAGTCCTGCTGTCATATATATATATATATATATATATATATATATATATATATATATATATATATATATTCTGGCTGCTGAAAATGTATTGTTGTTCAGGGTCTGAGTCAACAACAATCCTTAGTTATGTTGCTGCCAAACCTCTGCATGCTCAATAACACTCAGTGTTTTGACAGTTTCCTTGTACAGTACTGGTAGCAGGGACGACACAGTACAACTCTACCAGTAGTGTCACATCTTCAACAGCAGATGGCGGCATAAGCACAGATTCCGACCAAAGGCCAGACTCCAGGACCACCATCAGCTCAGGTACAGTCAGTGAGACAGATGTTTTTGTATCCCAATGACAGTTTGAAAGGTAAGATATATTTTCTTTGGCACCTTTCTCTCTTCAGATGTCAAAACAGGGATTGTTCACCTAAAAGTTTTAACCCACGATGAGAAAAATGAAGATGTGATGTGTAGAAGTTGTATGTAGTGTAAGTAGCAGCATGCAACTTGCAAATAAGCATCACAAAGTTACAGTAGCCTATCACAAGAGACCGTCCATCAAGGCTACACTGTTTCCTTGTGTGTTCAGTGTGCGTGGTTTCTCTCACTTTGTATCCAGGCTGAAGTCCTTCTCCAGCGGAGCCGTGAAGGCTGCAGCCTGAAGCTGAGACATATCAAACCCATCTGACTGAATTTCATCCAGTGGATCCTCTGTGTGGCCAGGGGGGTGCATTGGGGTGCAATCGCAGGAAGGACAGGTGCTGAGGCAGCAATCCCCCACCCCCAGGTGGGTGAGGTGTATTACTATTACTACTATTATTATTATTATATTATATCTCTTGTTTTAATTATTTTCCAGCTGGTTTCTTGTTTACTATAGTGTCCTGTAGTAATTTGTCTGCAGGCCCTTTGATCTGTTGAGGCAGGACGGTTTGGATCGGATTCAGACAGCCTCTCAAGCAGCATGAACTAAATATAGTTCAGATGCAGCTTTCAACCAACAGCAATGTGGTTTTGTCATGAGTCTGTGCTGTCAATATACTGATGACTAAAGTAGTCTACATTTCTGTGGTTTTCATACTGTCATATTGTTTTACTGACATAACATCACGTGCTGTCAAGATGTGATTTACAGTGTTGCAAGTCTTTTGCACGAATCAACGAATCTAACTGTAAAGCGTAGCTTTTAGTGGCTAAATCACAAATCCATTGCAGGCATAAATTCATAAAATCACTTTGCCTCTAAAATATGATTATCATGATCAGACGGATCATGATGCAACAGATAATTAACAATAATAACAATAGTTAAACCTGCAGTAGGCAGAATGTTTTTTGCATCATTGGGCAAAAATTCCATAATAACCTTTCAGCATATTGTAATTCAAGTGCTCTGAGAGAAAACTAGACTTCTGTACCTCTTCATGGCTCTGTTTTCAGGCTTTAAAAAATTTAGCCTGTGACGGGAGACTTTGGCCAATAGCAGGTCATATCAGAGAGAGAGCGTTCCTATTGAGCGTTCCTATTGGCTGTGCTCCGGCTGGTGGGTGGTGCTTGGTATTTCCTCAACTGATCTCAACATTTGCTGCCGGGTCACAAACTTTCTCATTTTACAGCTAAACAGTACACTAAAAAATATTTCTGAAAACATTTGAGGCAAGAAATAGGCATTATAGTAACAGAATATTGATTCATATTTGATCAGCGCTGCCTAGTTTGACCGTTTGATCGGAGTTCTCGAGTGATTGACAGCTGCTCAGAGACGGCAGGTTCCAACTTGGCTCTGATTGGTTGTTTTCCTCCGGCCTGTGAAATCTTGCAGATGCCATTAGGAGCACTGGAGGATACCAGAGGACACATGATTTTTTTTTTCAGTTTACCAGTCTCATGCACTACTGTCAGGATATAGTGACTGTTTTATAAAAATAACTTTTTAAAATCATATTTGCTCTAATTCTACCCACCGCTGCTTTAAGTCTAGCTGTGGTTTTACTGGTTAAATCACAAATGCATTGCATGCATAAATTAATGAAATCACTTTTGCCACGAAACGATATTCTGAATGACCATCATGATGATGCAACATTTAATTGAATTCATCAATTCCTCCTTGAATTCTGTCCAACAATAGACTATATATAATGTGAAATGTATGAAATTGGGAAAAATAATAATAATATTGCATTATTATTATCTATTATTTCCAATTATTGTTTTTAAATCTGAAGTTGTTGTTTTTTTATTTATATAGCACTTTAATAAAAAGCAAGAGCACCAGAGTGCTTCACGAAGACAGAAATACTGTATATAAAGGCTATACACATACACGCATATAGAGACATATGTGAATATATGTGAAAAATTAATAATATTAAAATAGAAACAAGTTTAAACAGTTTAAAACACAGGGAATCAAATAAAGACAGAAAAACACGTTAAACACAATTAAAAGCCAGATAAATGTAATGATTAATGAATGCTTAGTTTCCTCTCAGCTCTCACTTAAAGTCTTCCCTTTTATTATTCAGTCAGCACTATCTGGTCAGAGTTAACTGTTTAGGGAAACATCAAGGCAGGGCTTGTTTGGCTGGGTCGGATCTACACGTGGTGACCCCAGCACTTCAAGGGGAGGATGAGGCAAAAATTTAATTATGAAGGGAAGAAGAAGAAGAAACGGGTCCACATGGCCTCGGGGACCGGCACAACCTCTATAGGAGCGGATAGTTCAAATTAGACCAGCATTGTCAGTCCAGACGCACACATTTGACCCCCGGATGTTTTAATTTAATGCAAAAATGCAACTGCGCGTTTCTCTCTTTTCCTCCCTTTCTTTCTTTCTTCGATGCCTCTGCGTCATCACGCTGTACCTGTCCAGCTGCTAACCTGAAGCGTCCTCCCCTCCCCTTCTTCTTCTCAGAGGTATAACGTTAGCGACTTGTGGTGCAAATCAGAAGCGTGTGTTCTCCGTAAACTCCTCTTCCACGATCCCGCTGCGCAATTGAAGTTAATTCTACAGAGTGAGTCTCGGGTTCACGTTTCGCCACAGCTTTGTAAACTTAGATCATATACGGGTTCACCGGGAGGTTGGAGCTGCGCGTCCACTCTCCAAAGATCAGTTACAATGTAATGGCAAAGGAATGTCGCCTCGTCCCGGCTATTGCGTGGAGCTTTTTTGACCCTAATTAGAACCAATTTTTGGAGAGTGAGATGTTATTTTTATTTCACGTTTGCATGCATTTACATTTTGTATAGGCACATATCTTGGCTACCGTTTACTGCAATTATTGTACACCTTAAAGTGAAATTACACATTTAAATTCATATTGTATATCCAGATTTAAACCTGCGGTAGGCAGATTTTTTTGGGCATCATTGGGCAAAAATCCCATAAAAATGAGTTTGCTCCAGCTGGTGGGCGGTGCTTGGTATTTCCTCAACTGATCTCAACATGGCTGCCGGGTCACAAACTTTCTCATTTACAGCTAAACAATACACTACAAGGTGTTTCTGAAAAAGTTTGAGGAGAGAAATAGGCATTACAGTAACAAAATATTGGTTCATATTTGATCAGCGCTGCCTAGTTTGACCGTTTGATCGGAGTTCGCGAGTGATTGACAGCCGCTCAGAGACGGCAGGCTCCAGCTCGGCTCTGATTGGTTGTTTTCCTCCGGTCTTTTATATCTTGCAGATGCCATTAGGAGCACCGGAGGACACAGAGGCACATGATTTTTTTTCTTCAGATTACCTGTCTCATGCACTACTGTCAGGATATAGTGACCGTTTTAAAAAAAATAACTTTTTTAAATCACATTTGCTCCAATTCTTCGCACTGCAGCTTTAAATAAACACTTTTATGCTTCAAATTCAAAGTCTAAGATAAACACTTGTAAATGCATTATAATAATTATGTATAACCCATGTCTAATTTGTTCAGTGTGTTCAGTTAAGTTAAACTGAATTCAAAGAATGGAAAATCCAATGGCAGGTCAATACTCTCTCTCTCACACACACACACACACACACACACACACACAGTGTCCATGTTGTCCACACCATCAGTCTGCCGAGGTATCCCTGGTTCCCTGTGGTGTGTGTGCATGTCGAAGGCCCCGGTGTTATTGATCCTGATTGGGCCTCACAGGAGGAGATTCCGGCCTGCCATTGACCCACACTTCTCCATGTTTCCACCCTTCTCTCAGATCATCAGAGGCAGCCGTCTCCTCCTGCCTGCCCGCCTGCTTGCGTGAGCTTTCTGATTGTCAGATGGAAAGGGGGAAGAAGGGGAAAAAAATGAACTTACTACAGGTTTTTTTTTGCAAAATCACTAGCAGGTCTTGCCTGAGTAGTCCGCACTGACGTTTTTCTGGCTTGGTGACTGTCAAAACATCCCCCCCATGCGTTCATACCCCTCCCTTCCTTCTCCTTAGAAAGCCTGTGGCTCACAAGCTGCTCTCCTCTTCAAAGTAAAACTTCTCCACCATGTGGCCTGTGTTGAATCTTTGTGTTGACGGCTGCCCAGTACTCATGAACTCCTTGTAGGGGTCCTTTCCCTCCTCGTCGCTGCCCAAGCACTTGAGAAGCGTCATGGCAAGGAAGGAGTAGAAGATCATGACAAACAGGATGTAAAAGTACGCGTTGTCGTAAGTCTCCCTGGAGCTGGAGGTGGCGGACGCCTGGCTGGTGCTGGACGGAGGGCTCGCCGTGGTCGTGTTGATTCGCTGTCCATTGACGTCCATACCAGCGTCCTCCAGAATCTGATGGCATCTGGAGAGAAGAGACAGCAGGAGGGTCCGGTTCACGCGCTTCATATCAAGATTTAAAGGTGGAAGACTAAGCGGAGAATTTAGAAAAATAAGACAGAAAAGGGACCCGGGGCGACTGAGAAAGGACCACAGATGGAAAGTGCGAGAGGCAGGCACTCACCACTTTAGGAAAGGCACGCTGTGAGTCATCCACCCCACTCTTCAAGAGACTTGATAAGGCGGTATTTCAAAGATAAAGCCCACTCCTTTTCTGTCCCTTTGGATGCTGCCAAACTCTAATAAAAGTACAACTATGACCTCCTGTTGAGAAGGATTTTTCCACAGATTTGTTTGTCATTTTCATCAGAAATGAATCAGTCATACACTCTAAGATTACACTTCTCCTACAGCACATTCTGGCTCAAAGTATTTTCTAAAGATCCCTTTTAACTCTTTTTTTTTTTCCTATCTTTTTTTTTTTTTTTTTTCTTCAGCCCTTCCTCTTTGTGCTCCTTCCTTCACTTTCAATTTGGGGTCTTGGAAGCTGCGGAGACGCTTGGATTGTTGTCAGCTCCGGTCAAGTAGTCTACTCATTTCAAAGAGTGTTGGGGTCAGAGGTTAAGTTGTCTCCAGTGTGTTGCTGCTTGACTGACACTCCGCTCCAAAGCAACCCCTTTGGCTTTTTCACTCATTGTGTCTTACAAGTTGAGCACTTGTAAAAAAAAAAAAAAGTTAAGAGAGTAAAGAAAATAGTGAAATTTGATCTTGCCTTGATCTGATCTGTTGGTGTTGGACACCGAGCATAAACATGCAAACACACAAATACATGCATAAAAACTGTTTAAACAGTGTGTGTCTCACATGCACATTTTATACATACACCATGAATGACATGGACAGCTGCGTACCTGATCCCTAAACCTCCAGAAGAAAAGAAAACGCCAGGGAGTGATAAAAATGCAGCGGTGATATCTGTAACCTTTTGAGGAGTCTGCCAACTGGGTGAACAGTGTTTTCGTTTCTGTTTGGCAGCGAGAGCCGAAACCCTCCTGAACCCTGTACAGCCATGTCGGTGACTGATGTCCTGGTGTGCGACTACGGGCCGCTGTGCTTCTATAATTTACAGCAGCTCTGCTTTAGTCATTAAGGGGTGTGAAGGAGCCCCTAGGGAGCAGGAATTTGTCCAAAAGGAGTGTTTATGAAAGGGGATATATTTATGATTTAGAGCTCAAGGAGTGTGCACGAGGGGTGCAGCTCTCAAAGAGTAGGTAGGTATCGTCACTATCCTGCACATCCGGATTTAGATCGGAGGGGGGTAACAGCTGGTATGTTTAAAATGATAAGAAAGAAAGAAAGAAAGGTAACATTCCCTAGTTTAACTGACAGTAAATCACAGAAATAATAATAAAAAAATTGCCTCAAATCTTCTAATTACTTTAATTTTTCATATTTCATTCATTTGGTTTCCTGTCCAATTTTATACTTTTTCTAATTTAATTTGAAGGTCTAACATTTTGGAGAATAAATATTGAGGCCTTTATTTATTTATTGATTGATTGATTGATTGATTGATTGATTGATTGATTGATTGATTGATTGATTGATTAATTGATTTATTTATTTCTATCTTTGCCTCAGTTTAATTTAGACTTGTTGAGTCTAAAAATGCCCCAAAAAAATCTAAATTTAAAAAAAGTTAATATAAGACATAATATGAAAAATTTAATAATAATGCTGAATAATAATAATAATAATAATAATAATAATAATAATAATAATAATAATAATAATAATAATAAAATTAGCTTATAAAATACCCACCAGGTTTAAACTTTTTTTTTTTTTTTTACAAATGAGGACACAACGTCAGTCTTCTCAATGGTAGCTACAGCCCAGGAATTAAATGTAAAATGACACTCAAAGTCACAACTTTCTACATTTTTACATAGTTTATTATAAATAGTAAATAGTGCTGTATTGTACACAAAACGTCTTACAACAAAATCATCTTACGCCAATGTAAATGGAAATTATACAAAAGAAAAAAAAAACATGTATAATGAACACTGTGTAAGCACTTAAGAGCACTTAATACAAAACGTACAGAAGAGACATAACAACGACACTAAATAAATAAGAAATGGAACTAATGTTTGCAAGTTCCTGGTGAAAACTAATTTAACACATGCAAAATAAAAAAAAATAAAAAAAATTAACTGTCAAACTGAATAATGTATTCACTGGCAGAGAATTTTTTGGCTTAATGACATCACGACTACGTTTGCTATTTTTTCATCGCTTGATGATTTCCCCTGATTGATCAATGCACACGACCCAAAATTAATGACATTAAAAAGAGAGGGCATATTTTTTTTTTTTTTTTTGAGGGGACATTTGATCCGTTTTAATTTACATCACATGAGGTATGAATGTATTGCACTTTCTTTGGGTTGCAGTGGTTTCACTATGACTCCACTCCGCCTCCATTCATGCCTTTCTGCTGGTTTTCCCGGTGTGGTCATACTGTCATCTCCAAAGTCTCATACGAGAATCGCATCGATGTACAGTAAATATTATTTTCCTTAAGAAGAACGTTGCGGCTGAGCGTTATCATCATCCGGCCTTTTGATAACCATGAGAATACGACCCTCCTCTATCAAAGTTGGGGCCCCGGAGCACAGGGAGGGCTTCCAAAGTCCACCTCTCTGCCACTTATTACAAAAATCAAATACACAATCTTGAATGTATTTACTCCCCTTCCCCTTCCCCTCCCCCTCCCCCCCTCTTCTTTTCCTCTTTAAGCGTGGACAACGAGCTGTGCTTGGTCCTCGGAGCGTGACGTGACGCACGAGCAAAGCGATTGCCAGGTAACAGGAGAGGCTGCGCCTTTGGTCCAAATTATTCCAGTCAACCCCCTCCATCGCCATCACTACACCTCCACCTCAACTGGTTCTCTTGCTGGAGGAGAGCACCTCAACCCCTTCATCCACCCAACCGCTCTCTCTCTCTCTCTCTCTCTTGCTGTCCTCGGGGCTGGGGAGGTTTGACAAAGGCAGCGTGGTGGGGGTGTTCTCTGGCGATGAATGTCAGACCGGCCGGCCGGGAAGCCTCCTGTTCAGGCCATGTTGGGGGGCTTCATATAATGAAAGGCACCTGAGGAGAGCAGGGGAAGACAGAATGAGGGTTAGAGAGATCCTTTGCATTTTTATTCAGCTTCAAATCCTCCGATGGTTAACGTAGCTTAAAAAAAAGTGTGAGACGTGAAGTTAAATGAGAGGTGTGAAGTCGACAGGAAGGACTGTGAAAAGAGGGAAGAGGTGTTTAAGAGCACATGAGAGCAGGTGAGAATGGAAACTGGGGTCCTGAGTTAAATAATAAAACTCTAAAACAGGTGAAGAGCTTTGGGAATCTCCTTTAGACGTTCTTTGAACCTAATGCGGTCGGTAAAACTAGCCTGAGACTGAGCCTCAGCCTGGATCTGTGGCTCTGCTCCACTGATCAATAACAACTCTAAATCTGACCTCCAGTGGGACACATGGTTCTAATCCTGGCCTGCCAAGGGCCATAATCGCCCCCTGTTAAAGAGCCCCTTACTCACACACACACACATATACATGCCTGCGCTCACATAGGCCTATACACACAGACACACGCATTTCCCCCAAACCCCCAAAAGCTGCATGTGGGTCTCTCCCAGGACCGGCTAAATTAATGACATCAAGATGTTGCCACTGATGGGCCGGTCAACATGTGGTAGTGTACCTCAGATCAGCCCCAGCAACACACCGCACTCTCCCCTCCCTCCTGTCAAACACGCTTTAGGAAGTGGCTCCTTTCATTTGGGGGCGGCTATCTTTGTTACACAGGGGTCATTACATGGCTAGGTGCGCTACGCTGAGGGTTTGATGGGCGAGCTCATCATACGGGGTCATGAAAGGACAGCGAGCGAAAATGCGTGTCGGGGATAAGACCCGGACATGCCTCCGCATCGGGCCACGTGGATCGTGGGATGATGGTAATGTAAACTGAGGTAACCTGGCCGCTCGCACTCTCGTAACATACGTGTAATTTCAGCGCAACTGCGGGGTGATTTGAGAAGCTCGCTCATCAGAGGGGTCTGCGCAATTAACGTGGGTTGTGAGTTAGAAAATATAGACTAAATAGCATAACCAGAGCGGGGCTTATAGAGGGACATGACTTCTAATCAATTATAGATCATTTCAATGTAGAAATTAAAACCCTAAATCAGTATGAAAACACCAGTTAAGTAAAGTGCGTGCCCACAGGATCCGTTCCCATTCATTGTCAATGTAAACAGCCGTGAAATGCATGCTGGTAGCATAGCATTGCGTTTTGAGAGACGGACCGTCATGTCGGCCGCTCCTCATTTGCATAAAGTTGAGGTTTAGGCTACTTTATACAAATCAGGGGGGTCCGGCGCGACTCGCCGCCTCTGGAAACTCCTAAAAAACTTTTCTGCTAACAGATTCAGCAACTGCATGGCTTATTTCTCGCCTACAATATTTCCAGAAACACATTTCGGTGATCTATTTTCGTAATATATGAGAAAAAAAGGTTTCCGAACGAGCTGCCATGTCGGTTCCGGTTCGAAAGCTGGGAGCAGCAACCCACGAGTGAAAGCGTTTGTCCAATCAGGTGCCTAGTGCCTAGTGTCTAGCCCATCGAGCGTCCAATGCTGGGAAGCGAGGCGATCCCTCACGTCCCAAAAACGCCCGCTGTGGACACGTACAATTAGTGTATTTCAAGCATACCTTGCTCTGACTGTACTGTCCATACTGGTAGGATGGATGGTGGTCCATGGCGTAGGCTTGGGCGGTGTAGGAAGGTGGGCAGTAAGACTGGGTGCTAGGCAGGGTGGGCATACTGGTCAGGCCCGGTAGAGCCTCCAAGCGCTGGGACCCGTGACAGCTGGCAGCCATGCTGCCGCTAGGCTCCAGGCCTCCGGTCAGCGGGGAGAGGGCAAAGTCACTCTGGGACTGATGTGGCACTCCACCCGGGTTCAGCAGGCCCATTACCTGAGGGGAGAAATGGAGGAAAACTGGGTGATTAGTATGGCTGTGTATCGGCAAGGATTTGGCGATACGTATCAAGATACAGGAGTTACGTATCAATATATATCGCGATATATCGCGATACTGTAAGGAAGGCGATATATTGCAATTTTTTAAAATCTAATTTTAGGAAAACTGTCGTATAAAGAACACACCGCCACATGCATAAAATCTGAGCAAAAAGTTGACTTTTTATGCAATCAGAATCAGTGGGATCTGCATGTGCATTTATTACAGTCCCTGCAACATCCAACATCATAGCACTACTTTGAGAGGACACATCTCTTTGCAAATGAAATAAAGTATTGACTGAGTTAATCTTTGCATTTAAACCATTAGTTCAAAATCGATATAGTGTTTTTGAGAATCAATACAATATCACGATACTCGATTTTTTCAATATTTTCTTACACCCCTGGTGATTAGACTAGAAATCACAAAGTAAATTATTAACATAACATTATAATTTAATTTACCAATGCATTTCAAAATGAAAAAATACATAGCCGATGTATTCACTGAAAAAAAGATTTCTTTTGTTACACCATTCAATCAACTTTTCCACTCAGGTGGCCTAAAGTCCTTGTTCATTGTCAGATATACATTATTACTGGCTTCCTTCACACATGTGGTTTCCCTTTACTCTGCTTGACTGATTGGGGAGCTGACGGTGGCTCAAGGGTTCAATCCTTTAGCCCACTAGTGGTTTCTCTTAGAATTATCCTGTCAAATTAGAGCATATTTTTCACTTTTATTTTTCCTCATCATGACACTTGTTGGCTTCTAGCATTGTGTTACAAATGGGATTGATAGAAAAGAATAAAGAGTCTAAGATTTTGGCTGATCATAATATATAAGGACAGTATTTAAACAATAAATTTGTGATGCGTTTCAAGCAGAATTCAAACAGATTTGTATGCGTCCACTGGTGCACTGTGTCTCTTTTCTTCATCGTCTGTTTTTCCCTCTCTCGCTTTCTCTTGATGCCCTAAAATCACCGTGTCCTTGTGAGGCCAGGGTGAAGAGGCCAAAGGGTACGTGGGAACGAGGAGCCGGGTGTGTTTGTGTATGTGTGTTAGAGCTACCTCTCCTACGTGTGGAATTGTGTATTTAACAGTAGGTGTGTGTGTGTGTGTGCACGGTCGTGTGTAATATAAGCATTTTTTGCTCTGATGTCAGGGGTGCGGGGGTATCGGTGATACATCGTGAACAGCTGCATGTAGGTTTGCGTGAGAAGCAAAGTCACAAAAATGTATAAAAAGTGAAGTTAAAGAGCGAACAAGAGTTACGGGGAAAAGAGTTGCAGTCCATGTAGGAGAAACTAGATTTAAAGCCAAGCAAAAAAAAAAACAACAACAAATACGCTTAAAATAAATGGAAAGAAAAGCCGTAGAATAAGTCTGAGTGGTGTAAAAAACAAGGGCTTTCCCAACTGACAGCCAGCTGGCACACACACACACACACACACATGCACATGCACATGCACACATACTGAAGGCAACCTCAGGTGTCTTTAATGTACATAATTTACAGTCGGTCTGTCAGTGATTTGACCTCACACATCTGACGAACACATCAATGCAGCCCATCACCAAACCATTTTTTCTCCTCCTACTGCTGCTAAGAATGTGTGATATACTGTCTGTTGCAGACAGAGTCCATCAAAATGTGAGTATTTATAGATGTAAAGGAGCGTGGTTTCCAGATAATACAAATTCAATTCAGTCACTCCATAAATCTTCATGCCGCTTTAAAACAGTTATCCTTTCCTTAAAGCATCGGAACGTTTCGTTTTGAAATGTATAATTAGATTGTTGCTAATACAAACTTAAATATAAGGTTTTATGGAAACCTTTTTTTTTGCTGGTTATCGAGCGGTGGTTTAGCCATATAACCTTACAACATCACACATACATGTTATGGTATGTGTCTGTGAGTCTGTGTCTATCCACACGCTCACGCAATGCGCGCGCTCTCTGTCTGCAACTGAAACGGCAGCAGTTCCCGATGGTGTCTGTTTTGAGGTTGTTCCGGGGATTAGGTCTCGGGGGGGGTGCAAATCCCGGCCGCTCGCTTGCTTGGTGAGAAAGGGGTTCCTTTGGTATGCACCAGATCAGCGCTGAGACGCCAGAGACGTCGCACCACAGGGGGAAACCGCTGGGCCCCGACTGGGAAGCTCCAAATACAGAGCTAACTGCTCAGACAACGATATCGCCTATCTAAAGTCAACCTTATCCATATCAAAACCCCGTGGCGCTCTAAGGTGACCATATCTGGAGTTAACTGAACCTCTGAATCTCCTGATGGATACAGTAGCAGATAGAGTGGCTTTTATAGACAGATCTGGAGCTCAGATAATTCCAGGGAGGGTTTAACACAAAAGCCGTGCGGCTATTCGAGGGAAAACTGAAGCCGTAAAGTTTCTCTAAGTGCAGAGAGGTCTTCATCAATGTCATAGAATTTAATCAATTCTCATTTCCTCCCTCTTATTAAGTTAAAATCGGGGAATTAATTCCTCCCCTCGTCTGAAATAGAGAAAACTGTATCGCAATATACATTCAAACGGCTGCAATGAATACATGAATTAAAACAAATTAGCCAACAAAGTGAGTCATTTGCATAAATTACACACTTTGTTATGAGGGGATAGATTACTTCATTCCAATCAATTAAGACACTGGAACATTATGTGATTGCTATTCCAGACTGAGAAAACATTCCAGGCCGTCCGTCCCCTACGCAAGATGAGACGTCCACTCTGTACACGGAGCTGCCCACTGAGGTTAATGCTGAAACCATCCGTGAGGCCACGGCACCTTTGGCCTCTTTATTGGAGGTAAAGTCACTCGTGACCCTGTTGTTGTGTGAACTCACACCGCGGCCTTGCGCTCAGTTACAGGAAGGCAGCTACTAGCAGTTGTGTTTCAACAAATTACGAGTCAGCTCAGTTAGCTAAGGTTAAAACCATCAACCACTGAGGCGTCATCTTCGCTCTCCCCTGTATCTCTATACTTTTATCTGTCCAATGTAAATAAAAATCCCCGAAGAATAATGATTTTAAAGAAAATGTGGCTAGTTCTTGAGGAGAAAACAACCAATTCTCGTCCATGACTAGAGCTCACATATCAAAGCAGTCAATTATACTGAGCCACAATGGTGCCACCTACCACTTTCTGACCGTGCACCCTGGCAGCCACAACAAAGATCTGCTTTTTTTTTTTCAATATATATATATATACATCCTCAGGCATTCGCATTGTGACAAACCTGCCTGAGGCAGTTTTTTTTATCAGTGCCTGACAGGAGTCTGAGATTCTCTCTCATGGGAATTAGTACCCAGCATGCATTGCATGTGGGCCGGCCACCCTTTGTGGCGGTTTAAAAGCTCGTTTTCCGCCTGTTAGTCCATCTTCTGGGCTGGTAGGGAGCCACTGATGGACACTGATGACTGTGTAATCGACCATAATTGTCTTTTCAGTTTTGATTTGTGTCATCGTCCGACACCCGTACATCCTTCCTCATGTCTGGTCCCTTCTTCCCTCCCCAAAGACTGACGTTTGCCACATTTTCAATTCATCAAACAACCCATCAGAATAAACAAAAATGAAAAGCTACCGTGTTTCTTAGCCTAACAAGGTTTTCATCAATGTCACTGCGATGACACCTCCTAGGTCACACACAGGGTGTGTGTGTTTGTGTGTATCATTATCCTTCCATATGGTGCACCTCATAAACGCCATGAAGGTCTATTAGTGTCCCGTTTCCTGGTATGATGACATATGTGTGTGTGGATAGGTTTGTGTGTGTGTGTGTTTGAGACAGAATTTAAGCGGGTGTACGTGCATGTAAGCAGATATTCATAGGTTTTGTGTGTTTCTACATTTCTACGTTGTATTTTAATAATAATAACGGATGTAGAGACAAACCTGTTGTGAGAGGCCGTTGGCGATGGCGGGGTTGACAGCGTTGGCGTGTCCCGTCTGGGTCACAAAGCTGTCCGAGTATCCTGAGAAGCCGTGACGTCCAGAGGACAGGCAGTACGCAGAGCTTCCGTCCTGGGAGCCCGCTGACGAGCCGAGCCCACTCTGGTGCACGGAGGTGGGGGGCAGAGGCTGCGGTCGGTGGACCGTACTGGGCTGCTCGGATGCTGCAGAGAATAAAACATTCTACTTAAAAATCCCATTTTGGTTTCATCCAGAATACTTTTGCTGCTCTTATAAGATAGTTCCAGATTCTGTGTCGTCAAATTTGCGAACATATTTTACTGGTACAGTGTGTAGGATTTGGCGGCACCTAGTGGTGTGGTTGCAGATTGCAACCGAGTGAGAATCCCTCCGCTCACTCCTCCCTTTCCGAGACTGTGGTAACGTGAGCTGCGGAGTGCAAAACCGTGGTAACGCCGTTCGCCTCGCTCAGAGGCCATCCTTACCATGATAACACTACTTTAGGAGCAACGAAAGTCAGACGGTGGCTGGCGGTACCACGGTTTTACACCCTGCGGCTCACATTACCGCAGTTTTACAAGCGTGTCGGAGAGCTACGGTGGCCTTCAGGTAACGTAAAAACGTAAAGGCTCTCTCTAGAGCCAGTGTTTGGTTTGTCCATTCTGGGCTACTGTAGAAACATGGCGGAGCAACATGACGGACTCCGTGAAGAGGACCCGCTCCCTATGTAGATATGAAGGGCTCATTCTAAGCTAACGAAAACACAACGATTCTTAGTTTCAGGTGATTAAGTAAGGGATGATGCACAGCGAGTGGGTCATTGTTGTGTGAAATAATCCCCGACAGAGTGATGCAGGACCCTGACGCGAAGCTGTACATTATCCTGCTTATTGCCCGACTGCTTACTTAAGAAATCAATAATCTGACACAAAAATGGTCCTCCAGAGTCCAAAATCAGAGCTACGTCCATAGCAGCGGTCCGTTATACACAGCAGGAGACCGTAAAAATGCCGTAATTGACCAATCAGAATCAAGTATTCGATCAAAGCCACGTAATAAACACTAATGAAAAAGTAGTTTCTGATGAACATTATATTCCATTTATGCTAATAGATCCCAATGTTACACACTGTTCCACTAAAGCAGAGATTTTCAGTATGTTTGGGGTTTGTTCAGGTGGACCCACCTTGAGCTAAAGAAGTGGGAGTGTAAGGGCTGTCGGACAGCTGATAGGGCTGCAGGCCGGACATAGCTGACGGAGGGAAACCACCGGGGATGAGGTGGTTAAACGCCATCAGTTGATTGGCTCCTGCTTGCTTCCTCCACCGGGCTCTCCTGTTGCTGAACCACACCTGAGAGAAGAACAGAGACAATTTATGTGTTAACCCAAAAGAATAAGTTGACTTGTACAGTATACGTCAGAGTGCTTGTGTGTGTGTGTGTGTGTGTGTGTGTGTGTGTGTGTGTGTGTGTGTGTGTGTGTGTGTGCGTGTGTGTGCGAGGCCTGTCTGACCCATTACAGGGAGCTGAACTGATAGAGATCTTAACATCTGGAGCGTGCAGTGAAACCACAAACATTACATCTTTGTGTGCTACTGCAAGTCAATGGGTTCAGAGGGCAACAGCTGTTAAAACCTATATTAGCCCATTATCTAAATCAGGCATCTATTCGGGGGATCTTTGCATATAGCCCTTTTTGTAAAGTGTCTGACAAAAATAGTAAGCCGTCTTCATACACAGTGGGCGCAGTGTATCGGAGTTTATCTGTGTCTGTACATGTGGAGAAGGGGTTCAGGCGTGGGGTCGAGGGTGTTGGGGGGGGGGGGGGACACATGTCTAATGGCTGTAAGGAATGTGTGGCAACAACCCGAGGCAATTTAACGCCCACAAGACATATCCATGACAGATCGACACATTTCTCCGCTGTCGAGATTGGAATCTCGGTGACTTTGAGGTTGAAAGGGTGCGTCTGTGCGTGTGTGTCTAACCTGAACTCGAGCCTCCGTCAGTTTGGCCCGCTGAGCCAGCTCCTCCCGCGTGTAGATGTCGGGGTAGTGCGTCCGTTCGAAGGCCCTCTCCAGCTCCTCCAGCTGCTCCGCCGTGAAGGTGGTCCGACTGCGACGCTGCTTCCTCTTCAGAGGCAGGCCGGGCTCTGAGTCCACGTCGGAGCCCTCGTCCGAGTGACTGGCTGGAATTGCAAAAACAAACATTCAACATTCGGGGGGGGGGGGGAATTAGGCTGATGCAGAATAAAACTAAACTAAACTGGGGACAGATTTCAGACAATAGCTTATGCTGAGTACAACACAGCGAATTTAGATTCCTGCTCCCTTAAACTCCTCGGTGGTTCCCGAAGGGATCAAAAGCCGGAGGCTGCTTGAACATGGATTAAAGAGGACTAGATCCCTCTGGGGCATCTATTCCCTGGGACACTGTGTCTCTCCCCAGTCTTAGCCATGCTGTGCGCTACGCCGATAGGGTCCCATAGTAAAAGAGCAGGCAGCCTTTTCGCAGGTGCTTCTTAATCTGTTTGTTCAGTTGAGGGCAGGAGAGAGCGACCGGGTAACTGGGAGACGGGACCATTGGGATCTAATTCAGCAGAAGAAGGGAATCAATGAAGGCTTGAGACTAGAGACAGAGGACTATTGCTGCCTTTCGGGGGGGGAGGTTACCCATCTATTAACTAATGATTAGGCTCCACAAGCTAGCGTGACAGCCTGCCATTGTCCGCCATTACATGTCTGCAATCCCCTCGTCTCTTTCCCAGTCATACGCACACTCACAAACATGCATCTGCTGCGTCTCGGCTATACGGGCTTTCACTCAATGAGCGCGGTCTATGACAATGTGTCAAACACAGATGGACACAAGACAGAAAGAGTTGGAATCCACTCCCAAATCCACCCCCAGAGGGACCTCATGAGGAAGGTTCACTGCACCTTTTCGACACTCTCGACTCTACGCAGCCAACACCTAAGCTGAGAGAGAGAAAATAAGAGAGAGGGAGAGACAGGTGTAAGCAACAGAAAAAGGCTTCAGCAGAGGACTGAAGCTCGTCTGTTTTCCCCCCAGACTGCTCATTCTCCCTCTGCCCTCCAGATTTAAAGCTTTAATTAAAAAAGTGCCAAGTCAGACATGGAGGGGGGGTGGGGGGGGGGGGGGGTAGCAGGGATCTCCCCTTGCCTCTGGAGCCTCTGGAGCCAAAGCAGGAAATGTTTGTGCCGGTTGCCAGTGTGTGTCTGACCAGGCATTACACACGGATTTGCTCCCTGGGAATGCTGCTGTGCTCCGGGGCCGCCAGCACACAAGATTCTGATGCTGAGAAGAGCTCTTTATTACATTTGAACCGAGGGCGCCACGCTGGCGTAAAGTCTCGCGGAGGATTGGCTGGATGCTTTAGACGCTCCTGGAACGTGCACAGCGAGTTTGGGATGTGGTTTGTTTAGGTTAAGGATGTGGCCTGAGACCAGATTTTATAGCGCAACAGGCACAAGGAGAAGGCCACACAGCACGAAAACTCGATACTTTTCCTATTTTTAAACGTCAATATTGTTTGGATTAGCGAGTGAAACTTTCATTAATCAGCACGTAAACAACGCTAAAGCAGAAAGACAAGAAATAGCAACATGCGATGTCATTACCATTTTAATGACGTTGGAGCAGAGAAAGAAAGAAAGAAAAAAGAACCAATGACGGCGCAGAAACTAAAGATTCCTGAGGGAGGGAAGGAGAGCTCATAAAACTGCTCAGAGGAGAAAGCTCCCCATTGGCACTGTAACTCATGTTAACTGCAGGGTGGGGGTGGATCTCTCCTCCTTTATTTCTGTCTTTCCCTCTCTTTTTCCCCTCCCTGTTTTTATTATTAGTAACTACAGAGAAAACACTCCGTCACAGACTCTCCCTTAATGGCAAATGACATTGTTGCTTTTGTCATCCTCTGGCTCGCACTTTCTCTTTTGCTCTCTTCCTCTCTCACTCGCTGTCTTCTTTTTTTTTTTTTTTTTTTTTTTGGAAGTGATGAAGCCAAGCCTTTGTATCTTAGCAGGGAAAAGCCTGTGGCAGGCCTCTGTTGGACCGATTACCACGCTCCATCTGTAGGAGCCATCAGGGACGCCCGGGCCCGCATTCAGGGGTCTGTCACCTGCCCAGCAGGGGAGAGCGGGGGGGGGCTGTAGGGTGAGATGGGGGGCTGTAAGGCCAGGGGCTGAGTGGGGGAATGAAGGGTGGGAGGGAGAAAGGGGGGTGGGGGGGGGGGCACAAAGGGGTCCAGAGAAGGGCCATGGAGGGGCACAGCAGGGGAGCACCCCTTCATCCCCCTCCCTCCACGGCCTGAGGGGCACAGAGCCGGGGGGGGGGGAATGGGGGAGTTGAAGAGGTTGACATGGAGAGGAGGCTGAAGGCACCTGAAGAAGATGCTGGGGAAGGGGTGCGGGGTGCCAAGCTAAGGAAAACGGGGGGCTGGGGGGATGCTGGTCATTCATAAAAGCGGACCTGTCCCTTCCATCTCATCCATTCACTTCGCTCCTCTCTTTCTGTGTGCTCACCCGTCGCCGCGTCCACATCTTTGACGTCTTCAAACAAGGCTGCCGTGGATCGATTTTAAGGCACGCCGACGCAGCAAGCGGACTCAAGAGAGGACTGTTCCCACACATTCCCCCGCGACAAACGGCAGAAGAGGATACTAAAACACACAAAGGGAGGCCTCGACCTCCTTACTTAAACACCCAAATCAAATTTTACGCTGCGGCTAAAGCACTGGGGAGCTGAAAATGCTCCATGGCCGCTCACAGTTTGGTCCGTGGCCCTGACAAGAATCTTAATAGAAAGATAGATTATTATCCCTCCGGCGGAAATTGGGGCTAATGGGGAGTTGTCCATAAAACAGACTTTTCAAAACAAAAGTAATGTGTAGATTAATACACTAATAACAAGCTAGTTTAGATAGTAGAGTGGATGACGGATGATTTATTTAACATAGTTTGGAGGGTATAGCACAGTTTAGTGGAGCGCAACAAGTGAATTCAACAGGTTCCCTGATCAGAGACTCTCAAATGAAATCTAACAAGTGCATTTGCAGGTGTGTACATGCACACACACGTAAAGCACACACACTCAAAGATCAGCAGGAAGCGGACAGCGCTACAGACCGTCCACTCGAGGTAAACAGAACCATTTATTGATCAAGAGAGGAGAGACTGACAGGCCGGGAAGATAAACTCCAGAGGGTCACAGATGTGAACTTCGGGAACGTCCGGTCCCATTAGCTTCACCTGCGCCAGCAGCGCTGCCTCTATAACAGGCCAAAAAAAAAAACCCAAGTGAGGATTCCAACTGCGAGAATAAAGACTGCTCTTGTTTACTGCGTAGTCTACATCAGCCAAGACTCGCCTTGCCAAGCATTCACCAGCCCCCCCCCCCTTCCCATCCGTTCAAGTGATGTTAATATGAAGAGACATGCACAGACGCACACATCCATGTACGTGCACACAAATTCACAACCGAAATGAAACGGTGAAAAAAAATGAATGGAGGTGGAAGGAGCGACAGAGAGCGCGAGAGAGAATCAGAAGAGGTATTAGAGGAAGGGAAAGAAGCAAGAGGTCGGGAGAAAGAACGAAAGGAAGGGGAAAGGGATGAAGTGAGTAAGAGAAAGAGAAGCGGAGCATATGGGGCAGTTTATAGCCTGGTCTTGGTAGGGGCTGGCTAGCCCTTCCTCCAGGGGCTGTTAATAGAGAAGGTAATTGAGCTGGTGACATGTGTTCGCAACACAAAACAAAGGGCAGAAGAGACAAATGAACTAGTTATTTGCCCAGGGAAGTAGATCTGGCCCTTTCAGGCCACGGAGCATGGTGCGAGTGGGCCACTGAATAAAATAGTGGCACGCCACATAGAGCCAGATCGAGCAGATGCACTGGAGGAAAAGAATAGTTAACTGACAGCTTATGGGCTCAGCTGGGGTTAACAGTTAAGGGGAAAAATGGGAGTGAGTGGGCTGCTCACTTGACTTGCTAAAGAGCCCCCAGGATCCCGCAGCTGCCTGGGAAAAGAGAGGGGGTGTGGGGGGCGGGGAGCAGATATAGAGAAAGAGAGATGATGATGTGATGGACAGGAAAAAATAGAGCGAATAAGCGCAGGAGGTTGGCACTTAACGGACAAAGCGGGAGCTGGCGATATGACTTTGAAAGATGTATCTCAGTCTAATATTGGTGAGGTGACAAAAAGCCACAAATGGCCCTTCATGGCTATTATGTGTGCCCAGTGTGCGGTGGTTATTATTTAGTTCCACCGTGGTGCAGTTAGGTGACAGTTTCACGGTGGCATTTCCACCCTCGGGGCACGGACAAAGCAACGGCACAGAACCCCACGCAGGGACAAAGCAACAGGCCAGTCTGCCGCACGTTCCAGTCAAACGGAGACGCTAACCAGCAGAGCTCCGGCCTCGTTTAGGCCAGACAAGACTCAGAGTAACCAGCTCTCCAAAAAAGCAAAAACCTGCACTTCAATTCACACAACAGATCAGAGCCTATATGCATCTCAAAGTGAAGGTTATTACACCGCTGATTCACCGATCTGACTTTAGGGAGTCGGCCCGGTTGTCATCTTTCCCCAAACATTATTGTAACCTCCTTTTCCTGGGGCCTGATAGTTTTAACAGTCAAGTGACCCCAAGTTAGCCCCTGACCTTTTCACAGCTACCGCGCAGCGCTGCGGTGAAGACGGCCTCACCGCTGACCCTGCTACAAAACTTCACAACAGAGAGAGAGAGAAGCCATCCTCACATTCCACGCTTCCTTTTCGAACCTTACAGTCACTCATTAAAAGGTTTATTTCTATTTGGTTTTATGAGCTTTGCGGGCACATTTTCTACTTTTATTGTCGTTTTAATGCCTGCGCTGTGCTCGGACAAGTGTAGGAAATAAATGCATATATTTTTGAAATATCTCACATCCTAAATTTCTGTTCTTTTTTTTTTTTGTGGATTTCTTTGTTCAGAGAGGGGAAAAAAGACATTAATCAAAACAGAAACAGAGTTGCGCTGGCGTGTCCGTAATGTGCATCGTGCTGGACGCAACAGCTCCACAAAAACTAGAGGCTAAACAAAGTTAAGTGATTGACAACGCTGTCTGGCTTTACTCAATTAACTATCCCATTGTGCTCCTCTTTGCCGAGTCCCCTCGCCCCCGACCCTTTTCTCTTCACACTCCTTTATCCTCCCCATCACAGAGTTTTGCTTGGCTAATACTTCCAAGGAAATAGAGAGCTCCTTTTTCTACTGGGGCTCCTCTCCTTGACCTTCCATTGCTCGCCGCTTCTCTTTCAGTCACTTCACAGTGTCTCTGGGGTTAGTGGGGAGAATGCGGAGAGTACATCAGCGCCGAGGGGCCGGCTCGGGGCAGGACCCCGGCCCATTACTTCAAAGTTGGCCTGCATTCATTAATTGTCCTTTGAATTAATATTGGGGGATCACAATGCGGGTGCCAACAGAGAAAGAGGCTTTAATGAAGCATAGAGTCTGCATTCAGTTGCAGATCAGCCAGTGTGGATTTTTTCTTTCTTTTTTCGGAGAAAGAAGGAGCCTTGAAAGTCGTGCCAACACTGAACGTGAAAGTGTTTATATTTGAGAAGGGTGACAGAGATCTATCTATCTATCTATCTATCTATCTATCTAAACCTCTCAAGGGAAGAAATAAATTTGTGATTTTTGGGTTGTTTTCCCCCTAACAGTCCGCTGGGTTAAACTAGCATTATAAGCACTATTAACACAGGAAAACACAGAGTGAGGCCCACACATAAAATTCTCCATTATCCAGCCCTGAGAGGAAAATGGAAACGTGGCTGTAGCAGACATTCCTCTGGTCACGTCGCGGCCTTCTGCCTCCTCTAAACCCTCCGATCTTTAACTCGATTCACCGTGGTAAAGCGAGGACCCCTCACAAAGACACACAAGTTGCAGAAACTCAACATCTATCTCTCCGTTTACAGTTTTTTAGAGCTGCTCGGTTGCTTTTGCTCCCCGCGTGTGAGAGAAACCATATCGGTTTATATTTTTAGATGTCTCACGAGAATATAAGTTATGAAACTTTAAAATTGGATTAGATGGCTCGGATATGCACACGGAAGTTTGCTACCGTCATCGTTTTCCCCCCTCGGAATATATTACAAACACGTTTTTTTTTAACTGCTTTCAAAATATGGTAAACTCTCAAACACAAATATGATCTTTCTGCTCTCCTACTACTTTTTTCCCTCACTCTAAAATCCATGCCAAAGTCACGGGGAGCCAGTAACCCAGTTTATTTACACAAACAAAGTCCTACTCAGCTCCTCTGACAAAAGCAGCTAAATCTTTCATGTTTTGTCAGCACTTGATTCCTCCTGTCCCTCTGGCTATTTGCCTGCCTCCGGACAATGGAGGCAGGAGAATGGCAGCAGATTGTTGGAATGCACCTCAATGAAACCAATTATTACATGTTGACTGCGTTCACCATGGCAGATTTGAAAGAACTGGGCTCATTCAATTTGGCACCGCAGGATTCCCTTTAAAGAAAAGTTATCCCTTTGACTGTTTGTATTTCTGAGCTTTCTTTTTCTTCTTCTTTCTCCCTTTCACCCCCACTGCCATAAATGGATCCTGCGAGAGTGGCTGCTCCTCTTTCATGACTTTGGTTACTTTAATTAGTTAAATGAGGCTAAAGTGCTAACAGTAATAAATAGAGGAAAGGATGCTATCTATTAATTCACCGCCACTCACGGGCAAAAACAAATTCTTGGCACTGTTTGCATTATCCAATTAAATGATATACCGGAGTTGGATATACTCGAGCTTTATGGGGCAAATGTGATAAATGGCAGAAATAATTCTTCTCGAGCTCGCAGCTCAACCGTGCATGCTGTTTAAACCTCCATAACTCAACAGTTAAAGGAGATGTAAACAAGTTCATAGCATCAGATTCATCCCAGCAAGCATCCTTTTCCCACAATGCTCCAGCCTGCTAATGCCATGCAGACCAGGGGCTGCCCAGTATATACTTTATCCCACAAACCTTAGCACTCCTTTTCCCAGACAAATAAATCTAAATGAGTCAGCTTTGATCTTAGCACTCAAGGAAAGCCAACAATAGTGGCGGAGGAGAAAGGGGCAGAGAGCAACAGGCCTCTCTCCGCCACAACAATAGCCTCTGCAAACACCTACTTAATCAATATTTGGCCAGAAGACACTCTCCCAGTCCCCAAAACCACCCTTTTCACATTCTAATGAAGAGCTATAAAAGAGAAAAACAACAACTACTTCCACAAAGAGACACAAGAATGAAATAGTGCTGTTCTGTATATCAATGGGGGGAAAGTGCCTCAGAGCGGTTTGCATGTAGGATGTCACCTATTTAATGTAAAATAGCTAATGTTATTTGTTTTACCAGCCTAAAAGTAATAATCACAGATATTTCAACATTTTGTTCCCTAATTGTTGTATCAAACACACTCCTCAAGATTTAGCTTATTAAACAGTTTAAAGAGGATGATCAACAAAGGTGCAAATCAAATTAATTTAAGAAGCCAAGATGCATCCTAATTCATTGATTCGTCTGATTGTTTATTTACTTCTTTTTTTTTGCAGTAATGAGTTTTAAAAGTTTAGAGAAGTCAACTGCCTGATCCGTAAATTGGAGATGCGTCTCGCCTGGACGAGGGAGAGGGAAGTGCCCGCAGATACTGCATGAATGTGTGCGCCCTAGGCGGAAAGGAAAGGGGCGGACTCTGTCCGAGATGAAAGTGGAGAGAAATAAAAGGTTTGGATTTAATCTAGTGGCGAGAAGAGAAGGGGTTTCCCTGCGCTCACTGGCTGAAGAAGGCGTCACGCTCACTGCGCAAAGACTGTGACAAAAAGCTCCGTGCGTAAAAGTAACGGCACCGTTCGATTTGATAACTCGAGGCCCGACGAGAATTTAACACATTGCAGGCAAAAAAAAAAACACGAGCCTAAATCCGTGAACTTAATGCTTATTTTTCTGTTATCATATCTTAAAATTGAAAAGAAAGAAACCCACAACAATTGATATAAGGAATGAATCTGCGCGTCATTCCACGATATTCCCAAAACACTACCACTGCTTCCAGAGGTCTAGTCATCAATAATTAACTATTATGTCTCCAACAGCAACCTCTCCTTATGCAGCAACACTCCTCAGATCCCCAACAGGTCGTAAATCAACAGGTGTTTGCCTAAAGTCGGAGATTTTTTTTCCCCTCAATGACAAAACTATAAACAGTTTTGGGTAAAAGCCCCCAAATTGGCACTTTATTTTTGAGCAGTCTATAAACCGGGTCGCACCGGGCCTATTGGTGTCCCTGAATAATTCATCGCTCATTGCGGGTTCATAATGTCTTCTCCCGGCCTTTTGTCAGCGCAGTTTTCTCTCCCTTTCTTTCCCCATTTTGAAAGGCCCTGGCGTCTTTTTGTACACCACTGAGCCGCTCACTGGAGTTTGGCTTTTGTGCTCGTCAAACTGAGGTGTGAGTCTCAATGGACTCTGCTTGCTTTGTCCCCTGAAGTTCATCCTCAAGTGTCCGATTGTGTGTATAAAAAAAAAAAGGTTTCTCAGGCTTGGAAGTTAGACAAATGTTTGATTATCCCCCAAAAAATCTGTGCACATTTGTTAAATCTCAGAAGCCTAAACGCATGCGTAAATACTTTCTGTGCAGGTTGACTAAAAACAGTTGACGTGATCATTCCTCTATGATTAATTCCATATTTATGATTACTATTTAAATTATTGCCTTGACAATTATTTTGATTAGTATTATTATCATTATTATTAAATGTTTTTTTTTCTGTCTAAGCTGATGCCGACAATCAAAAAGCAACCATCCACAACCAGATCGTGAAATTCTCGTTTTCATTTAGTTTGCCACGTTTTTTACATTGTAAACTGCACAGCGATTATAAAATGATAATGCTGACTTACATCTGTCTCCCAGAATGCCATCGATGCTGTGTTTTGTCCGCGGTTCGTTTTCCTCCATCTCCCTCTTCACCACTTCATCGTCCTCCTCTTCATCATCACCGCCTCCGCCGAATTTAGACCTCATGATGCGACTGATGGCGCTCACTTAGAAAAAAGGATACAAAAGAATTTAAAGTTATAAGAAAACAAAAAGGTGTCCTGCATGCAAAGCAATATTAAAAATAATTTTGTCTAATTATAACAGGGTTTTTTTATGAAAAATAAGCCAATTATTTTCACATCATTCCTGGAGTTTTTTTTAGTTTTTTTTTACACCGAGGCTCCAGAAAGTGTCGCCTACCTGAGGGAACGTTGTTCCTGTCGCAGACTCCATCTTTCAGTAACTTGTCCCTGATTTCCCAGCTGAACATGCCCGGGTTTTCTCTCTTGTACTCTTCGATTTTCTTGTCCACCTCTGGAGAAGCGGTTTGCTTCGATGGGAGGAAGGAAAGAAGAAGAGTTTGTCACTTTTTTTTTATAGGTTCTATAAGGTCTCTCCAGAAGTTTGATTATTTGCCACATTTAAGAGTTTGGATGGATATGCAAAATACAGAGTTGAGACGCAGTAATTCAAAAAATGATATAGCTTAGAATTGGATCTTAAAGTCAAACTTATTCACGTTTTGATATAATCGGCTTTGTTTTGTTTTTGCTATTTAGCCTGTGTGTTTCACATCCAAACAGTGGGGGGTTGTAAACTTTTACAATTAGATTTTAGAGAGTAAAAACTTGGAATTTAAATCATATATCAAAATGGCTCTTCTCTAAAATTACTACTGAATTTCATATAAATTGTCTGTCTTTTTTCACATTATGTGAATTTACCATAACATCACCCGGGCCGTATGGATCTCTCACCTTTGGCTTGCTGCCTCCGATGGCCCCCGGCCTGATGGAGCCGGTCTCCTGGTACCGGCACAGGATTTTGGAGACGCAGCCGTGGGACACGCGCAGCTGACGGGAGATTACGCACGGCCGGACACCGTGATGCGCCATCTCCACGATTTTATGGCGGATGTGGTTGGGGAGAGGTCTGCCGTTTATGAAGACGCCACCGAGCTGGTTGACCCGACCCTGTCCTAACGGAGTGGAGACTGCACAGCAGTGCATGCTGTTAGTTGAACACTCAGAACTTTTAGACTAAAAGTAATGTGTGCTGCCTTTGGTTTAAATATTAAAAAAAAAAAAATAGTTCCTTTGTAGTGATGAGAAACGACTTACAACCTGATAATACCTGTTGGATATCATCCACAAGCAGTTACACTTTTAAAGTGCAATCAAATATGGAAAATAAAATACATAATTTGTTAAAAATGAATACGTACTTCGTCTAAGAGGCTAAATGTTCAGCCTAAAAAAATCCAATTGCCCTAAAAGAAATAGAACATTTCTGCAAGTGGCACAAGAAAACAAAATAACTTTCTTTCCAACAATTGTCAATAATGTCTCTCTCAATTAATGTAATAGTGTAAGACATAATAATACATTAAAAAAAGAAATAATAAATAAATAAAATTGAAATTAAAAAGGCACATCGTGTTGACACTGGAAATATAGGCTAGACTTAACCCGGGATATTTTTCTTTTGTTTTGTAAAATGACATTTAAAACTTGCAGCCTACAACAAGATTAAAGAAGTCGTTAATAATAATAATATTTTTGCAGGTTTAAAGCTTTTCAGAACTTGAGTTTTCAGCTTTTGCAGCTTTGGCAGAAGTTAATCGGTTGTGAGCAGCAACTGGTGGTGGTGGTGGAGTCTTTACCTTCCAGAGAGTATCCTCCCCGCGGGTAGTTCTGGTGAGGAGTCGGTCTCATCATTCTCTGTAAACCTCCTGTAAGCGCTGTCATGATCCCTGACTTTCTGCCAGGTAACACTTTAAACGAAGCTGCCTTTTCTTTGTCGCTTTTAATCCCACAAAACACCCTTTTTGTTTGTTATCTCGCCCTTCTCTACGGACGCGATCTGCAGCCTGCTTTTTCCTTCAGGGAACAGGTTGCCCGGACGGGGAGAAGCACTGTCCCAGTGGGGAGAAGAAGTGTTGCTGACTGGTATCCAGTGGGTTGATGTGAGCTCAGGTGAGACTTTAAATCAAAAGAGCAGGTCGCTAACAGTCCTGCGAGCATTGGGAGGATTGGTTTGAGAGGGATGGATGGAAGTCAAACATTTTATCTGTGGTCGCTGTCCCCTCCGAGTCCGCGCTGCGCCTCCTGATTGGTCAAAGACCCGGACGTTGGGGAGGCTGGAGGAGCTCTGTGATTGGACAGAGGCAGCTCCCCTTCTGTCTGGATTGACCTCACGAGGTCAGTTTACGGTGTCACAAGCTTCTTCTGCTGCTGCGCGTGAAACTTTTTCACCAAGTGCACAACTTTGATTAAATAAATAAATAAATAAATAACTGCCTGGATGGAGATATATCTGATTATTTTGTTCAGTATGATGCTCTTTGTACAGGTGAGATATCTGCAGACACTGTTGGGCGTTCAGTAAAGTGAAAGTTTAATGATGTACGAAGCTGTGAAGAAAACAGTGCATGTTGAATTACATGAAGTATAAAAAATAACAAATTACTACCGCATGTTAGAAAATATGAAAAACACGGACAGATTTGGGCTACTGCATGTTTAATATTTCCCTTATTTAAACATATTAAGAAAAATAATTTGTTATCATAAATTGCAGTTGTAGTTGTTAAAGTTGTTGTTTTTATTAGCCTATGTGTTTATTATAATTGTTATTAGTATTATTATAAACATTTACTTTAAAAATGACAAATGGAATGAAATATGTTTTTTTTCGTATTGAGTTAGACTTAACAAAGAGATCAGGTCAGGATTTTATATCTTTATTATATTATATTTATTGTAGAGCAGAGAGGAGACATGTCCATGTGAAATGGCTACTGAGCATCTATTACCTGTGATGTGGTGCATGCAGGTGCTCGCTATGCGCACCCATTTTTGCGCAGAAAGGCAGCAGCAGCAGCACGTGGGAAAATGTTCACTATCGACTTCAATTTTAATTAGTCTGCAAAAGGGAATATTATGATAGCATTTAACGGTTATTTAAAAGGCTGATATCAACCGGATCGTAGAATAAAGTATGACATCCTGAAGTTCTTCTCATATATTATTATTATTATTATAGCTATTAATCATCAACTTTAGCCTGCATCACCCATGATCATCACGTCAAGAAGCCTACACCCCATTTGTTGTTATTGCAACAGTTGTAGTATATATACAGTTCCTGTGAATGAGTGAAAAAAACGTTGTAGTGTTTCACTTTTGTAAATGCACCACGAATGGCATATATGATGCTAATAACTGTTTCATTTTTTATGATCGGTTTGCACGAGGTGTTCTTTATTTTATATACTGAAAAGTCAATTTGGGCTGTAAAAACGTTGGAAAGATGCAGGGGTTAATTTTTTTCTTTAATCGCCAAAAGTATTAGAACATTTTCGCTCCAACGCACAATGGAGGTCAGGAGAGAGAGAGAGAGATGTATATATATAGTGTGGATGCTTGGGAGAGGAGGATCTATTTTTTTACCACGAGTTCCTCCACCTCCAGCACCACCACACCCCACGCGAAAGCTCTACACGGTCATCTAACAGTAGTGCGGATGTAACAATAGGTGCTGCGCGGCCCCGTGGCTCAGCCACAAGGCAGTGTAACACATCCGTGCAAATGGTCGATTATAGACAACCACATGAGGGATCATTTGACTTTTCTCAAGCTGGTAGACTTGTGATAATTATGATAATTAGGCGTGTTTAATAGACCGATACATTTTGTCCCCTTTCCCCCCCAGGAATAAGACCATATATACATATATATATATATATATATATATATATATATAGAGGCTACTGGCTGATTGTGTTCAGAGGCCTCAACCTGCATACCAGGAGTGAACTGGCTGGTCCTGACCTCTTTAAGACTAACTGATGCATCACCAGAGCTGACATTCTGGCAGGATATTAATTGATCACCATCAGATTTGTCAACACTTGCCGCCTTATTGTCTAAACATAACAATGATCAAGAAAAGATTATTGTCACAACCTCATGTAGAGGATAATATATTTGGAATTTAATAAATATGAATGCGCAAAGCCAGCTGTTTGGTGCTTTTATTGTGACAGATTTTTGTTTGCTAAAAAGTGACACTAAATGTTGACGGGGCACAGTGATGATGACATTTGTTTACCCATGTTTTACTATAATTCGACCCAACGTTATAGCAGGAAGACGTTGCAGTATCCCACAGCATGTGGCCCAATATATTTTCTTATTCCTCCTGTAAGACTTCATGTAGAAAAAAATGCATGGTGCAGTGGACACACAGAACATGTGGAAACATTATATGTCCATAAAAGAAAGGAATGGGGAGGGGGGGGGAAAGAAAGTTATCATACTAAAGTTTGACTATCATGAAAAGGATATTGGATCTACCATGTCAAATCAATTAGTGGGGTAAGCTGAGTCAGAAATGCGCCGTGGTGGTGGTGGGGATGGTGGTGGACGAAATGCATCGAAAATAAAGAACAAAATGGCCCCGAAAAAAAGAAAAGAAATAGTGTTGAATTTACCAGGCGTACGCACAGAATAAGCCAGGGGCTTTCCAGGCTGTATTTCTGAAACCGTACGCATTAAAGAAAAACAGAATAATTATCTGAGCGTCCACTAAAGATAAAGTTAGTCTGAAAGCCTGATAACTAATGGGCAGTTTTGATCTTTGTCCCTATAGCGATAAGGTCCTACATCAGACTGCGGCCTATTTAGAGCGCTGGAAAAAATCTCCATTCTCTCCAGAGCGACTCACAATGCCGCTCAGTATTCACGATTAACGCCACACCATCAGATCAAATAGACGTTTGTAGGCAATCAGATCATCACAGTGATTATCTGACCATGGGTAAACTTCTATACTGAGAAGCTTCGATTGTCATGCATTCCTAAACTGTGAAAGACACACTGTAACCGCAGCAGAGAAAAAAAAGTACCGCTGTGACAAGCAGAATGACAGATACCTTCATTTATTTGCATTATTCATTGGGTTTTTATAGAGGTTTTAGTATGTTAAAATAACAGTCAGCTGTAAAACAGCGTGTGCTTAACCTTTATTGGCCTTCGGAGAATCGTGCCACCGCTGTGAGGGAATTTTGAATAATGTGCCATAATGTCTGTTTCTATACTGCAGTCGCCCACAGAGATCTAACTGTAGTCGAGGCTTCGACACAGACGACTATCGCTTCTGCCAATTCTTTCTTTGCGATATTAAACACAGATTTGGAAAATAGTGCACTGCGCTATTTCTTGGCCACATGTTGTGCAGACACAGTTCCTAAATAAAGCTGCGGTCTCGCAACTGTATTCGTTGAAATCGAGTTTTCCATTTATTTGTTTTTGTCTAAACGCCACACAAAGTCATTTTGGCATTCCTTTACGTATTAAATCTTAACACAACACACTGTGTTTCGTGTTAACACCAGACAGAGGTGACCAGGAAGTGCGGTTATCGAAAATAAATTGGTCCGCATCTGATTTGAGTTTTAGTGTTTTGTGATATATCATCAGTTATGTTTGATGTTTTTGTCTTTATCAGCCCGCAGCGGTTCTGTGACAATTCAAAAGAGCTTTGCATCACAAAGACACTACAGAGCGGACATTGTGTGAAAATAGGAGAAACAGATTAGAAGAACGGCCGGGCCGATGTTTAGATAAGCATCTCGGGAAAACGTTGCATCTCCAGAATAAGGAAATCAACTCTGTGATTAGTAGCCTTGGGATGTTACTGTTACAAGGCACTTCCAGAAAAAAAAAGGCACAGTTTTCCCCCTCATGTGTTTGATCTTATCAAATACATATGACCAACAACACCTCAGTGGGAACTCAAACTGAGTGCAGTTATCATAACAAAGAGCCACAAGGTGCACCCAGGTGAGAGAGAGAGAAAAGGAAAAGAGAAGCGGAGCATTTGTTAACCATACAGCCTCGGGGCATGCGAGGGCTACTTTAATAGTTCAAGCGAGTGAGGGTTGAAAATAGTGAAGCTGATAGTTGGTCCCATGATGAACATACACAGCGTTACCCTCCTGTGAGATTCTTATCTGCCCTACAAATACACTAACGCCTTTACTTCAGCGTGAGGGGTGTGTGTGTGTGTGTAAGGGAAGAAAGACATTGTATCTGGCGTTGTGACAACACCTTGAAGTGGGTTTCACACTTACCCAAAGACGCATTCTGATAAAACGCAATAATATATTTTAGATGTGAGACATATCCAGTACAATATTATGTAAAGAGTAAGTTTGCAAAGGTGAAAAACAACATATTTTTGCTTTGAAATCACAAAAAATGTGTGACACAATCCCATACTTTGCTGAGAATGTTTGCAATTTGCCATTTCAAGTACATATTTTCAAGGATCAAACATTTTATGTCCTTAGGTTTTGTCTTTTTTTAATATATATTAGGAAAAAAACCCATAATAAAACATGTCAACTGTCTCTTGACAGATTGAACTGTTTTCATAGCATTAAAAATCTATTAAGTAAAACCTTTTTGGACCTTATTTGAAAAGATTTTAGTCAACGTGTTTCAAAGAAATCTTGGCATCTTGGCTATGTTTTTTTATTTGATCAAACATTTCCATCCTATGCTATCCTGGATTTCCATGATTACATTTGATTACTTGTGAATTGTGAAATGTGCAGATTTAACATTAATTCCATGATTAACATACGATAATTACCATGTCGTCTTTATCGCAAACTCTTTTCACCTTCTCAACATGCTTTTTAAAGGAGGCCTAATAGTAACAAATGCATTAAAAAACATCTTTAATCTGATTACTATGTTTTGGTTAATAACTGTAACTCATTACAGTTACTATACACTGTTAAAATGAATTGCATGTAATGTCAAGCAAGTGAGGAATGAAAATAGTGAGCTAGTTATGGTCCCATGATCAACATATACGGCGTTACCTCCTGTGAGATTCTTATATGTCCTACAAATACACTACAACATTATGTATAGTATAAGAGTACGTATGCAACTGAGAAAAATACTGTACGATAGGTGATCTGGAAATGGCTGTGTATTATGCAAAAAATCACAAAATACGTACGACACAAGCCAGTCCTTTGCTGAAAATGTTTGCAATTTGCCATTTCAAGTACATATTTTCATGGATCAAACATTTTATGTCCTTAGGTTTTGTCTTTTTTAATATATATTAGAAAACATAGCATAAAAAATAAAACATGTCAAATATGTCTTGACAGATTGAACTGTTTTCATAGCATTAAACATCTATTACATCAACATTTTTGGAGCTTATTTGAAAAGATTTTAGTCAACGTGTTTAAGAATCTTGTCATCTTGGCTATGTTTTTCTTTTTTTTCCAGATATTCACTTATTATTTGATGAAACGTTTCCATCCTATGGCATCCAGGATTTGATTACTTGTGAATTATTTTACTTGAGATTTAACATTAATTCCATGATTAACATATGATAATTACTGTCCTCTGTATCACCGACTCTTTTCACCTTTTAAAGGAGGCCTAATGTAACAAGTACCTTCAAAAGCATCTTTAATCTGATTACTCTGTTTTGGTTAATAACTGTAACTCATTAGTTTTCTACTACTGTTAAAATGAATTGCATGTAATTGTATGTGACTGTAATCCAGTTAGACACAATATGCTACTACATAATCACTGTACAAACATGCATGCATAAATTCAGCCACAAGAGGGCACCTGTTAGCTCAGTTTACTGTGACATCCTGCAGCTACAGTCTGTCTGACACCATGAAACCCACCGACCTCAAATTTTACAGGGACATTTATCTAATCTGACATAGTGATATTCTTTAAAGACAGAGAAGATCTCTCTTTGTGCTATCGTGTGTGATAAAGTGATGCTATTACAGCGGGTTGTTTTTCATCAAACAGAAATCCACAATTAGACCGTACACAGCCTAATTAGCAGACAAGGTTTTAATTCTCAGGCGGTGAATAGGAGAGGATGTCTGACAAGGGGAAGGTGTCACACTACTTGACCGCCATATTGATTTTCCAGCAGGAGAAATCCATTTTGAAGATTATTTATGAGTACATTCAGTTGTGGAAGATGTATTCAGATCTTTTACTTAAGTAAAAGAAACAATTCTACAGTATAAAGAAACTCTGTTACAAGTAAAAGTCCTGCATTCAAAATCTTACTTAAGTGAAAGTACAAAGGTATTAGAATCAAAATATACTTGAAGTACCAAAAGTGAATGTATACTCACTGTGCAGAATGGCCCATTTCAGAATATTGTTTATATGATCAGATTATAATTATTGATGCATTAATGTGCACATCACTTTAATGTTGCAGCTGGTAAAGGTGGATCTTATTTGAACTACTTTAGATATTGTTGGACAGCTTAACCTGTAATAATACATCAAAATCTAAATCTGCAAAGTAACTTGTAACTAAAGTTATCAAGTACATGTAGCGGAGTAAAAAGTGCAATACTTGCCTGCAAAATGTAGTGGAGTAGAAGTATAAATCAGCATAAAATGCAAGTACTCGAGTAATGTACAAGTACCTCTAAACTGTACTTAAACCTGCAGTAGGCAGAATGTTTTTGACATCATTGGGCAAAAATCCCATAATAACCTTTCAGCATATCGTAATTCAAGTGTTCTGAGTGAATACTAGACTTCTGCACCTCCTCATGGCTCTGTTTTCAGGCTTTAATAAATCTAGCCTGTGACGGGAGACTTTGGCCAATCACAGGTCATTTCGGAGAGAGAGCGTTCCTATTGGCTGTTCATTTAACGGAGGCAGCTGTCAATCACTCGTGACCTCCGTTCAAACGGTCAAACTAGGCAGCGCTGATCAAATATGAATCAGTATTCTGTTACTGTAATGCCTATTTCTCGCCTCAGATGTTTTCAGAAACATCTTGTAGTGTACTGTTTAGCTTTAAAATGAGAAAGTTTGCTCCGGCTGCTGGGCGGTGCTTGGTATTTCCTCAACTGATCTCAACATGGCAGCCGGGTCACAAACTTTCTCATGTTACAGCTGCAGTACACTACAAGATGTTTCTGAAAACAATTGAGGCGAGAAATAGGCATTACAGTAACACAATATAGATTCATATTTGATCAGAGTGATTGACAGCTGCTCAGAGATGGCAGGCTCCAGCTCGGCTCTGATTGGTTGTTTTCCTCCGATCTGTGAAATCTTGCAGATGCCATTAGGAGCACCGGAGGACACAGAGGCCCATGATTTTTTTTTTTCAGATTACCTGTCTCATGCACTACTGTCAGGATATAGTAACCATTTTAGAAAAATAACATTTTTTCAAATCATATTTGCTCCAATTCTACCCACTGCAGCTTTAAGTACAGTACTTGAGTAAATTAGTTACATTCCACCACTGAGTACATTTTTTGGCCCACAAAGCCATATCTAGATGTAATGTGATAGTGGTGTATTTATAGTACGAATGCTGCAGATGTTTGTCAAAACTTTTCTGGACATTAAACAAGTGTGTCCAACAATGTCACAGAGTAGTATCTGAGCAATGGCTTGTTGGCAACGGGGGCAAACACAGGGTTGCCTAAATCTTGCAGTTAATGCCGATAAGATTTTAACATAAGTAAGTCTGTGTGTGCTGGTCAGATGGTCTTCTTTGTGGATTCGAAATCACGTTTTAACCGGCAGACTGGTTATTGAGCTATGGGAAGTGAAGAGACTTTTAAAGTGTGTGGAAGATGAGGCCTCAAAATTACCATTTGCGAATACCTGTCCTGCATATGTTAAAGTTAAGCACGAATCACAGACTGATATCTCTGACGGTATTTAGCTGCAGCTGAGGGTGTCACTGCTGATCGGAGCTGTCCACTGCGTGTGGTGCTGAAAAGCAAAGGGACAAAAAAAAACAAAAAAAACGGTGCTCTTTACTGTCGCTGCAGGCGCTAAATTCTAATTATACGGTTAAATAGGGGCATTAAATCCACCTCACACACACATGACCCACTCTTGTGACAAATCAACCAGGTGACAACAGACCGGATTGGAAAATCAATCTGAGACAAGTCTATCGCCTGGGTTTAGTTCTGGTAATAAGATCGCGGTGAAGTCTTGTCCACGGGGGTTGCGCCTCCGGGGCCCGGTTACGCAACAAGTCTGTGATCACACAACCGGATGGATCCACGACAGCTGACGGACGGGAGCGACACGGAAAATACACAGAAAGAGATTTTTTTTTTTTTCTCAATTTACAACGTTTTATTATCACCATCCGGGCATTTTTTCTCATCCGGAAATAGTCCACACGATGATGATGCTCTTGGTTATTATACATTGTAGTGGAATAAAGCTGTTTCTGTGGCCCAATTAGACGGAACAATGGCGGAGGCGGACGGCACAGAAGGCGACGCATCTCCGCCTGACGCGACCGACTCGTTTCCCATCAGCGACGACGAATACGAGTGCAAAATCTGCTACAACTACTACGACCTGGACCTGCACACTCCCAAACTGCTGGCCTGCTCCCACACCTTCTGCCTCCAGTGCCTCGACGCGCTGCACCTCCGGGAGGGTCGAGGATGGAGGGTCGGCTGCCCCGTGTGTCGCCACCGAACCCCGGTGCCGGAGCATCGGGTTCACAACCTGCCCGACAACAGCGCGCTGACCGAGTCGCTCCCGCTTCAAAAAAAGCCCGTGGACTCATCATCGACGAACGCGGATGTCCAGCAGACGGGTCCGGCCGTGATGTCCTCTTCGGCTCCCTCCTCCCGACGAGGAGGAGAGAGTGACGACGGCTGTCACACTTGCAAACAAGTTGCGTTCACGACCGGCTGCGTGTGCGCCATCTTCTCCTTCCTCTCCATGGTGGTGCTCTTGTTTCTGGGCCTCATCTTCGTGCACAACTTCAATCACACCACGTGGCCCGTGGGACCCGTGTGTCTGTTCGTCGCCAGCGTCCTCGCACTGCTGTCGCTCATTCTCACATGGTTGATGTGCATGTTGAAGTACCGACCCGAGACCGAAGCGAGCAACTTCAGTTCCCTCACCTCTATGTGATCCTCTGGCTGCAGAGAGCTTATAAAGCCTGGTCAGAGTATAGTTAAAGGGAAATCTGTTGATTTATTTATTTCAGTGTGCTCATAGACATCCTTATAGATGCGTTAGTCACTGTGTGTGTGAAGGTGGACGAATGACTTGAATTCAGGGTCCTGGTGTTACACTGAAATCTGTGACCACCGAAATCTATGACCACAGAGAGCCAGCAACATTTGAGGTCACCATTTCTGACAGCTGTTGTCAGAAAATGTGACCCCACTGTACCCTGATAATAAATTAGGCAAATATGTGACAGAAAACACACAATTCTTTAAAGATATATTAACAAACTCTAAAAGAAAAGTAGAAGACAGGTACAGTGGGGGTCACATTTTCTGACGCTGTAGCTGCCACAAATGGTGACCTCACGTGTCGCTGGCTCTCTGCGGTCACAGATTTCGGTGTAACATCGGTATTGTGCGTACTGGCTCACTTTCATGACTTACTGGGACACTTGAATAGAACAGAGCCATCATTAATGTGCTTTTGTCCTATATGACTCCAGATGTCTGCTGTGAAAAAAAGGCCTAGTTTGGTTGTATGAGCATCATGGCTCGAGCAAAACCCTGGCTGCTATCTGCTGTATGTGGTCAATAAAACATTTAAACTATATCTACAGCATTTACAGTAGAGTAAAAGTAAGCTATACAATACGTTTGGATTAGAGCTGTTACGATTAATCGATTAGTTGTCAACCATTAAATTAATCACCAGCTATTTTGATAATCGATTAATCGTTTTGAGTATTTTTTTAAGACAAAAAAGTCCAAATTCTCTGATTCCAGCTTCTTAAATGTGTATATTTTCTAGGTGCTTTACTCCTCTGTGACAGTAAACTGGATATATTTGAGTTGTGGACAAAAGAAGACATTTTGAGGACGTCATCTTGGGCTTTGGGAAACACTGATCGACATTTTTCACCATTTTCTGACATTTTATAGACCAAACGACTGATTGATTAATCTAGAAAACAATCAACAGATTAATCGACAATGAAAATAATCATTAGTCGCGGCCCTAGTTTGGATACAGTACATGTGAAGCTTCAAGGCCTTCCCCGTATTGTTTGCTTTTCTCACAGAATGCACCTTTTGTCTTTATTTTTACTTTTAAAGGGAATGCACTTGAGTAGAATGCAACTGTGATGATGCGTACAGGCATGTCATGACAAATGCTTATACGCAGAAAACACTGAAAGAGCACTTTGACTCGTCTTGCTAACGGCAACATTAGCAGACTTGAATAATAGGAAGATTGCTCGTTACAGCGGTGTCCTCCCCTTCTCTCCTCCCTGCACTGAAATTATTTTACATGACGGGCTTCATACGGTGCTTGGAAGCTACCGATGTGTAATGTATGTGTACTGTATTTATGTGACTGATTTATTATAATCATCTCGTGCCACCATTGTTACTAACAACATTACCTATTGTGCCGATGACAGAAGCTACTTATAACCACCTGAGTGTGATTACACTGACTCCCCGTGGTGGACCAGGTCAGCAGGGGATCCCAGGCCAGTGACCCTGAGGGGACGTGAGCCTTCACATGATGAGAGAAATAACTTTGGGGTAGGGGGCCAAAATGTTTTAAAGTAGTGAGACAATGGAAGAGCAGAAGACCTCCTGTAGGGGGTCTTAAATCATATGATGGGCTTAAGTTTCCTTTCACAATGACATAAACTGCGAGAACATATAAACTCCACTACGGTCCACGCCCAGATCACTCTCAAAGGGAAGTGTGCAATAAAAGAATGGTTCGTTTAATTTCTGTGGGTTTGTTTTATATAAATAAGGCCTCAAAACACATTCTCTTCTCACCCCGTCATTTCCTATGTTTAAGAAAATTATAATGAGACTGACATCAATTCTTTTGGGTTATTAGATCAGTATATGATGCAAGAAAGATGTCTCCATTTAGTTTAGCCGGAATCACAAAAACACAGTGGGCATTTATCTCCACTTAGTGTTGTTTTAAGAGGCGACACCGGTCTCGGGAGTTAAGATCCATCTCTTTCAGGTCCCCTCAAAGGGACTCCTTCACTTGGTCATCCAGTAGTCGGTGAGTAATGCCACTTAAATGCCACCGTGACAAAAGCTTGAGAAAGAAAAGGAGGGGTGGCAGGCTTCCACTGTGGGAGCCGTAGGCAACACCGTGTCTGGGGCAGAGGGGCTTCATTTCACAGGGACTGCGGGGCTTAAAGTTAAAGATTACTTTGAAATCTGCATCCCTCGACCATCAAACTCTTCTTGCTCTACCCTCCTCCCTCCCTCCCTCCCTCCCTCCCTCCCTCCAGCCGTCACTCCCTCTCCCGAAAAATAAAAAGCTGTCGCCACAGAGCAGGGGATGAGTTGGGAGCAGATCCTCTTTGATGACAGAGAAGGATCCTTTTGTTCCCTAATCCCCACACAACCCCTTCCCCCCCCCCCCTTTTCCCTATAAATCCAACTGGACGTCAAGGGGCTTCATAATCAGCCAGAGGCTCGAAAGTTATTAGCTGTTTCACTTTTAAAGATTGGAATGTAACACTGACGTCTTGTCGTGACACCTCTCGCAAAAGATATTTCATTTAAACCTTCTAATTTTGGTCTTTTCAGTGTATGGAAGTCTCCTTTGAGAGCAGCGAGAAACATATCATTTAAGTAAATACCCTAATAACATGTCACATGACACTGGTCAGTGGTTCGTCATAGGTGTATCCTAAGGGAACAGCCATTAGCCGCTGTGCATGCTGTCAACAGAGACGGGGTCACCCCAGAGACAGACAGTTCCAAGATACATTTCCTTTCTTCCTGTGTCCTGCCTTTAAGTGTGTGCAAAGTGTGTCCCTGTGTCATTACCGGATTGGACACACGGATTTCACAGAGGAGATGAAAGTGTTCCTTTCGCTCATAACATCTGCCCTCTGATGGTTTGTGTCCATATCAAGATGACCCCAGACATATAGCCCGAGGAGAGCGATTATCACCACTCTTGTACGCACTCTCTCGCTCGTCATGGGATCACATGCTTGTGTGAATAGCGTGTGTTTACGAGGACGGAAAAAAAAAAGCATGGACTTGTGTGTTTGCATGCATGTATTTGCCAGATATGTCTGCAGAGACATATGGTCTAACAAGCATGAAAACACCCCAAAGACCAGCGAGAAGAGATCAATGCGCAGGGTCAGAGTGTCAAACATGGCTTACCTAGACATTTTCGCTGTGTCGCTCTTCAGATGTCAAAGAAGACGTTCCTCTGTCTTGAACTGTTGGATCTTCTCTCTGTCAAGTTGAAACAAACAGCATTATGAAAGAGTGCACTGCAAAGCCCCCATGAAATAAATGTGCAATGACTCCCCCTGGTGTATAAAAGTGAGAATGCAGCAAAGGAAATGATGAACCATGTGCCTCCTGTTTCAATTATAACGTTATGAATTCTACATAAACATTTTGTTTGTTTGCTGTTTTAATTGCAGCATGCAGTTGTCACTCCATTCAGTAAAATGAACTACTTTAGCTATAAAGTAGTGTTATGGGCACAAAAAAGGAATGAAGCCAATAGAATTTATTTTTTACATGTCCACCGCAAGTCCGTATACATCTAGGGCTGTCCCCAGATGTTGGGCTTCGAAGTTTCGGTGAGGAATATTCGAAGGTATTCGAAGCTTCGCTTTGCGGCGCGGCGCAGCAGGCTGACATGTTCTTCAGCCATATCCGTCTGAGAATAACTAATAATAATTAATGATGAATATGAATAATGAATAATGTTGTGGGATTATTCCTTATTTCATGGGCTATTTTGGGATTTATACTTTATTAGTACATACTTGAAATGAAGCATTCCAATAATGATTTGGAGGTCGATTACCATGGCAACGGTTGAAGCTTCGAAGCTTCAAAGCATTCGGGTCAGCCTTATATACATCCATATACATTTTATTAGGGTTTTAACACCAGTCGTCAGCTATTTTTGTAGCCGCTTCTTTTTTCCGTTTGGTAACCAGCAAACTATGCAGCCCTTGATGAATTCTGCCCAATGACATCTTCTACCACCAGTTACTGTCATGGGACCAGACTACATTGATTAGTATGACTAATCAACACATTGTTGCAGGCGGCTCAATCAGGGAGATGGTGCCTCTCAGATATTTGCAGTATAGGGAAAGAAAGAAACTGTTATCTACTGTTAACCGATATTTTATAGCTTCATGGTTGAGATGGTTCAAGGATTGTCCTTCCCCAGCTTCCTCACTTGCAGCTCCTCCTCCTCCTCCTCCATCTATCTATCTATCTATCTATCTGGAGCGCTCTCTTCTCCCTCATCATCCTATGCTCCATCCATCCATTATGTGTAACCGCTTATCCTATTCAGGGTCACGGGGGTCGCCAGACTATCACAGGGCTGACATGAGACAGACAACCATTATTCATCACCCCTACGGGCAATTTAGAGTCAACAATTAACCTAACCTGCGGGAGGAAGACGGAGAAAAGCCACTCTAACACAAGGAGAACATGCAAACTGAACACAGAAGGGCCCAGGGCCAGCTGGTTTGAACCCAGAACCCTCTTGCAGTGACCGTGCTGCCCTCATCCTATATTGACACGTACAAATGAAAGGATAGAACTGAACAGGAAAAGAAACAAGGTCAGAAGGGACAGGCTGAGGGAGAAGCACAAAGAGCTACGAGCCAAGTTCAAAAATAGCGGTGAGACAGACTGCTGAGGAGGAAGGGAAACTTTCACCACATTGTAACTCCAAACTTCACCAGAAAACTTTCCAGACACAACTGACAGCGGTGCAGAATGCAGACACTCGTTCATCCCCTGAATCAGTTACTCTTGTTAAAGATGGGTGATGCTACCTACAACAGTTTGTATCATGTTTAATTATGGTAAAGCATGACATCTATATGTCTCTTCAATACAGTTGAGATACTGGAGCAAAAGTTATGGCAAACGCTAAAATCTATGGTGTGAAATGCAGTTACTGAATAAACATAAAGAAAATGTACATTAGCACCATCAGCTGCTGAAAGCTCATTTTGCAATGGCAACTTACTACGGAGTCCGACATAAAGCTACTATTACGGTGGTTTTGAACCTTAAGCGAAAAACTGAACTCCATGACAACGCAGTGAAGAAATGCTTCGTATATGTTTTTAAAAAGCTGGCATCCTTTTTAAAGGCGAGTGATTTTTTTTTGTATGTGGTTGTCAAGAGGCCTTTGAATACCATCTCAATGAATAGTATTTGAATAATCTGACTGAATGTCTTGGATAAAATATGGATTATATTGGATTCTGGGCGACCTCTTATTAGGGATGCACCGATGCCGATACTGGATCGGATATCGGGCCGATATTGACTCAAATAGTTGGATCGGATTTCGGTGATAGTGTACGATTTATTAATTTAATAATAAACAATAATTCAGTTTAATTTATATCTATGTATTTATTTGTTACGTTTTGTTTTACAACGTTAAGAAAGCAATATTGAAGTCAGGCCTGATGTTGCCTTACACATAGAAGAATGATCCAAGTCACACAGTGAGGCATACAGCTTATAAACTAAACACTGGTATCGGATCGGCACTTGGTATCGGCCGATACCCAAAGCCCAGGTATCGCTTTTGGTATCGGGACTGAAAAAGTTGGATCGGTGCATCCCTACATCTTATAGCAGGGAGTGAGAAAATATTAAACCAGGTGTCATGTCTGGGGGTTGCATTAAAAACATTATTGGAGCTTGCTGATTGCAATTTTTTAAAACATTTTCTGTAGTCTGTTGCACTGAGATTTTAAGTATTTAAATACAATAAGTTTTATTTGACACATTTGGTATGACATCCTTTGTCTTTTCATTTCTGATAAAGCACTTAGTAACTACTGTTATAAAAAAGAACCACATTAATTAATACAAAATAAGTATACAGCACTTGGTCTAGAAACTTGTCTGGCCTATTTGAAACACAACTATTATAATATTCATGAAGTGTATGAACTGTCTACAAATTGTAGGCTACTTAGAGAAATGCATATTTTTTTATTTTCTGTTTTTGCCATTTGTTTAAGAAAGGAAGACAACTTTTGAGCTCACCTTTTTTCAGATTCTCATGGCCAGTTATATTCATGAATGGCATGCCATTCATGGGAAATGATGAATGCAAATGGGAAAATAAAATTGCCCTCTTAAATGCCTGATTAAAACCTGTATTCTTAATTAAATTTGTGAATCCAATTATTTATTTCTAATTTTTTACTGCATTTTCAAATAAATTTTAAATTCCATTATCTATTTATGAATTCATTAATGCATTTTTAATTGATCTACTTATTGACTGTTTTAGTGTTTTGTAAATCCCTTTTTATTTGAACTATTTATTTATTGATGGGTTAATATTTCCTTTGTAAAATATTTTTATAATTCTTCTTTTTATCGCCCATTGAAATGTCAAATAATTAATTACTTTTTATTATATATTTAATCTATTCATAGATTAACGAATACATTTGTAAACAAATTCATTAATGCGTATTTAAGTGTACAAATAGTTATTAATCAATTAAATGCTTTATTACTATTTCCGTGACTGTTGTGGTCCTCCATACAAATCAACTATTCCCTATAGCCTTAGTCACTAGTCATGGCTAGCTAGCTAGGCTATAGACTAGTCCACAAATAGAGGGAAGTCAGAGTTTCGGTGGTTTTGCTCTTATAACACTTTCATACCATGTTTCATACAGCCAGGAGACAGGCGTGGGAGGATCCTCTGGTGACTGTTCACAGTCTGCGGTCCCACGCAGACAGAGTAAATGTACATAACGTTGACTGTTTCACACATGTAGCTAGCAAGCTAGTACGTCACCGTTGCCTAGTTACAACTATATAGGCCACAGTTTTTCGGTTTCAGTTTCAGTTCCCTCCTCTTCGTCGTCCCTCTTTGTCTGCTTCGTGTCTAACTCTTCCGTGGTAAAAAAAAATATAGTTAAAACTGGACCGTGTTCAAACCTGGTCTGGTCGAATAATGGTTGAGAAATTCAAATGAGCCGGTAACCCGGGTCTAACCCGGTTCATTTGTGCCGACGACTGACTAACGGCCCACCAGACAAGTTGTGAACGCTAGTAACCTCACTGACGTCCCCGCTGGGCCCAAGCACGCGCCACCTCCAGTGCGCCAATCGCTGAGCGAGAAATGTCCTGACGTCACTCGGTAGCTTCCGGGCTGGTAGCACTGGCCCCGGTGATGCCGAAATATACAATTTCACTCAATTTTTAGATCCGTTTAATAACAGACCAGCAGTTGTGATTTATAACCAAATACACCCTGTTAATAGATTATATCAAAAAGATGTCAGAGCCTTGGTTAAAAGGATAAAGAGACTCGATCCGATCCCCGCAAGCGAAAAAGAGGTGAGAATGTATTGCTGTGTTGCAGATGTTTGATGAGAGGAACTGATTGTTAGCTACCGGTTTGCTCAACATCGCGTACCATACATTTGTGTACAATACGAGGCGTGTGTCGCCATGTGATTCTTACATGCATTTTGATAAACAGACTGATTATTACTACATCGGCAGCGGGCCGGCAGCAGCTGCAGCGGTTAGCCCGAAACGCTAAATGCTAGCTGCTAGCGCGTCTTTGAGTCGTCCGCTAGCTGCTAATCTTGATGCTGCTTCGCTGCTAGCCTTGTGTAGCTTTCAGAGCCGGATCCTACGGAGTGGAAAAATGACCTGCTGTTAGCCGATTGCAATGAAAACCATCTCCTCGCTCGGTTAAAGCTTTGATAGCATCACACATGATATATATAGAGTTATGCGCAAGTTATCATAACAGCAGTGTGTTGTGATGTTATCAACGTCGATAGCGAAGATAAGGACACACAGATCAAAACATGATCGATGTAGCACACCGTATCTAGTGCTTGACATACGATCGACACAGATACAATATGAAAAACGTTAACAGTCCACATGTTAAAGAAGAATAAATAGCCTGTGGTAGAGTAAAGGGTGATGCTGATGATCTGATTCAACAATATAAGTGATAAGATCTTGAATGCAATCTCTTTATTATTTTTCTTAAATTGATACTCTTATTACTTCCTATATTTTGTTATTAGATTCTATTTCATTATATTTTATATTGTCTTTTTATGTACTATGTATTGTCTTTCTTTTATGGAGCCTCCCAGCAAAAGCACACATTGTACTTGAATAACCGGAGTGACAATAAACATCTTGATAAATCTTGATCGAGAAAAAATGATCACAAGATTCATTTCTTAGAGGGGAAAGGTTTGCAATTTAGCATCACCCTGTTGTCTTGATGCTCATGCTGTTTTGTTTAATACTGCCTTTATCACAATATGCATATGGGCCTAATGTCCGCTTTATGGCATGACACACCTGCACAGATGGGCTGGCATTACAATTATGGAGATATTTTCATCATGCAGTGTTTACTGTAAAGCTGCATATGTGGTTGGTTATTATAACTGTGCGTTACATGCTAATCAATTTCTTTCCTGACCATCTTTTTGTCATTTTCGTCACATGCCACGTTGTTGTTGTTGGAATCGTTCCTAGGATCAGGTGTGTCTACTTCATTCAAAGTAAAGTACACGATGACTGAACCTGTTTTACAAGTGTTGAACCGAAAAGGAGAAAGTTCTCACCCTCCTGATGTGCCTGTGGCTGTGATTCTTTGTGCCTTTGCTCTGCCCAAGAACATACAGTAGATTGTGGTATGTTAGTTGCTGCAAAACAGGTAACACCTGTAAGGTTGAGACGGTTTATTTATAAATGGTGTATTCAGTTAAATACTTGTTAGTAAAGGCAGTTGCTGTTTGCATTCTCATAAATCCCTTCACTAAATATAAGGGTTGTCCCAAATATCATTTTTTGGGCTTTGAAGCTTCGGTGAGAAATATTGGAAGGTATTCGAAGCTTTGCAGCGTGGCTTGGCAGGCTGTCATGTTCTTCTGTCTGTTTGTCTTCATCTCCCCCCCGTTTTAGAGCCGGCAACAGCGCCGCTGCCGCACAGCTGTACACACACAGAACTCTACACACAACAAACAGCGATGTCCGTCTGAGAATAACTAATAATAATTAATGTTGAATATGACCAATTCATAATATTGTGGCGTTATGCCTTATTTCATGGGCTATTTGGGGATTTATACATTATTATTACATACTTGTATTTTAAATAAGAACAAAAACAAAGCATTCGAATACTGATTTGGAGGTCGAATACCATGGCAACGGTCGAAGCTTCAAAGCATTCGGCTCAGCCCTACTAAATATACAGAGAAAAATCAAAATGGCTTCTTTAACCTAGCAGCTCTGGGCTATATATATATATATAGAGAGAGAGAGAGAGAGAGATACGGGTAGATGTACCTGCACTCACTTTAAAATTATTGTTTTTTTTATTTCTGAGGTTAGACATCATGAGGAAGTTTGGAGCACTTGCAACAACAACCACAACATGCACGCATAAACACATAAACGTGCTGCTTTGAATTTATAATGAACACCGTACAGAGAGAGGCAATGATCTATTGCTGTCTGTAGAAACAGATTGGACCCTGTGTGTAATATTATACTCGTGCCTGTGCCATGTAGAATTACTAAGTAATATTCAGGTTGTTTCTCGTAGCTTGTGTTTGCATGAGGCCAGGAGCGGCCCACCTCATCGGTCAGTGTTAGATTCTTCTCAGTGCTGTTATATTAGCTGGCCAGGTTACACTGACCTCCCACGTGACCTCTGGACCTCAGTCTCATTCTAAGCTTTAGACTGAGTCACTGCCGCTTGTCCTAGCATGCTCAGGCTGGGCCCAGGGATGCACTAGGAATAGCTGAGCTCCGGGTGAGGGTCGGAGTTGATTCAAAGGTTTTTGTGGTATAGCCAAACAAATGAGAGCAGTAACAAATATAACATATGCTATAATACTGCATTTGGAGACATTACCTTGTGGTATTAGTTGCAAACTTAGTGGTGAGGCACAGAGAAGGTGTATAATTCCTGAAAATTAGACGGGCAATGTTTTCTTAGTAACGAAATGAAAAGCAGCAAATCTTCACACGTGAGAGGCTGTGTAGCAGCTAATTAACTTATTATTAAATCTTGATGCTGTGAGGTGTCGTTGCGTCACGCTTTGAGATCCGCGCAGCAGGGCCAGAGGATCTGGTGAACTAGATAGTGCTGACTGAGAGCCGGCCTAAGAACAGGGCAGAGATGGTCTTCAGGCGAGGAAGGATTAATTTACCAGGAGGCGGTAGAGCACATTTGATGCAGCTCGATATTTCCAAATGTGCTGATGCATCTTTTATTCCAGACTATACTTCTAAAATTTCCTTTTTTGTGCCTCTCTGTTGCAGGTCCGGTCGCAAAAGAACCACCGCCTGCAACCTTCAGCGAGTCAGAATACTTAGAAGAGCAGCGACGAGCGCAGTGCATCGCTGCTTGTCCGGTTCGATTCGTCTCCAGCGGTGACTTCGTCCTCCCAAAGATGAAGTTGAAGGAGGATATGAACCCCCTGCTGCTGCAAGTCTTCCGCTCCGTGGTCTGGGTCTACTCTGTCATCACCTTCATACCCTGGTACTTCTTCTCCGGAGCCGGCACCAACTTGGAACGGGCTCGCCGGATCAAGGCGCGCTCGGTCAGCGGCCGCCCGGCGGGGCCTTACAGGGCCGTCAACAGCCAAGAGAAGCTGGTGGCGTGGCTGAACCCCAGGGTGGACACCCTGGACAAAATGTTTGAATACGCCGCGAGTCGGTTCCCGCAGAGAGACTGTCTGGGCACCAGGGAGGTGCTCAGCGAGGAGGACGAGCTCCAGCCCAACGGCAAGGTCTTCAAGAAGGTGAGGGACCCTGACCTGTTCCTGTTTACTGTACAGATTGTGTATCACCTTCATTATTCTTTGAAATGTTTGTCAGGAGAAGCAAGGACATAAGTCAAGTCAGCGGGCGGTACCGCTCATCACTGTATAGGACAAGCTTTAGGTGAATCTGGAAGGGATTACAGGAGGTTTGCTTGCGTCTGTGAGGCTGACAGCGCTGAGTCTGCCACTGTGCACAGTGTGTGGGATGTGGGTGGAAGAGCGGCTGTGTCGCTGCTGCTTTGTCTCACAACTGAGAGCCTTCCTCATTAGCACCTGCGTGGCTGCAGAAGCCCTGTAGATGGCGCTAACTGACTGCATGTGAAGGATGATGTTGTGCTGGTAAAAAAAAACGTCAGACCTCTTTCAGATTCAACAGTGTCACATTACCTTTCTCTATATTGCGATACAGAAGTGCTCATGTCGATGTGAATACAATGGTTCCTAAAATCCTTTAAGCATTTTCTTTCCTTCATATTTGTCATATCGACTTGCTCCTGAAAAGATGCTCTGAAGCCACCCAGGCCTGTAGAATGTATGCACGTACATCATGTTGTTTATCCTGAATATTGCATTTTGCATATCACGTGTAGGTAATTCTGGGGAACTACAACTGGCTGTCGTACGCGGAAGCCTACGAGGCGGCGAAGTGTTTCGGCAGCGGCCTGGCGGCACTCGGCCAGAAGCCTCAGTGTAACATCGCCATCTTCTGCGAGACCAGAGCAGAGTGGATGGTGGCGGCGCTGTCCTGCTTCATTTACAACTTCCCACGTGAGTGACAGAACAGACGAATATATGTGTGTTCAGACAATCTTGGAAAAAAAAAAAGCACTTGAGTGACAACCTAACCGGATTTGAATTTTGACAGTCGTGACCCTGTACGCCACTCTCGGACCCATGGCCATCGCCCACGGCCTGAACGAGACCGAGATCACGCACATCATCACGAGCAAAGACCTGCTGCAGAGCCGTCTCAAGGTACCGTCGTCCGTCTCCGTGATGTCAAACACTGAGTTACAGGTTGTGTAACATTAGCGCTTGATAAGAAGCTCAAGTTCTATTTGCATAATTACTTCCTCCTCTCTCTCCTTCTCCCTCCCTCCTACATCCATCACCCAGGCCATACTGTGTGACGTGCCGAGGCTGCAGTACATCATTGTTGTCGATAGTAAACCCACGAGCTGGCCAAATATCCCCAGAGGCATCGTGGTCTACAGCATGGACGCTGTGAAGGAGATGGGATCCAAGCCTGACAATAGTGAGTATTTGTGCATTGTGATTAAAAAGCTTTTCTAATTTTGTTAGGGGGAAGGGGAAATGGAAGTACACTGATGAAGGCTTAATACAGAGCCAACACCCTGACGTGTAATTGGAGTGATGTGCTGTGCGTGACAGAGTCAGCACGAGGTCAAATCACCACTCGCCAATGTCGCGATGACATTGGTCGACTTTTCAGGACAATTAGGGGAAAGAGGAATTATGTTTTTGCTGCAATATATAACACAAGCCAGTTTCCTCTTACAGTATTTGAACTGTAATAGTGCAAATAGAACACATAATAAGCAGGTGAAATATTTTCTAAATTAATTTTAGCCAAGTTTCCTTCACTATTACATATAGAACAAAAATTACATTGAAGATTGCAATAATTTTAAACCACGTATGCGCTTCATTTTCCATTTCCGTACTTTAGTGAGCAGACGTTTCTTCATAATAACTTATTATTACGACTAATAATGTTTATATTGGTTTCCTGTCTAACCGCCCCCCCCCCTCTGCTCTTCTGTCTCTGCAGTAGCAGTAGACCGCAGACAGCCAGAGCCCTTGGACATCGCGGTCATCATGTACACCAGCGGCTCCACAGGCATCCCCAAGGGTGTCATGATCTCCCATGGCAACATCATCGCTGGCATCGCTGGCATGGCTGAGCGAATCCCGAACCTCAAGTATGCCAATGTCACGTTCACTTCCTCTCCTCTTTTTCTCACCGAATCTGCAAAATATCTCTTCCTCCTCGTCTGTGCTGCTGTCACACTATCACAGCTTTCCTCACACGCTCAATAACCACCACCTCACTATGTTCTCCACTCTGTTCTCCTCTGTGTCTGTTGTGGAAATTAACCTGCTGCAATTTCTGTGCTTGCAGTGAAACAGACACCTATATTGGCTACCTACCGCTGGCCCACGTGTTAGAGCTCAGCGCTGAACTGGTGTGCATCTCTCACGGCTGTCGCATCGGCTACTCCTCCCCTCAAACTCTGGCTGACCAGGTCGGTGTTTAAAAGCACACACACACACACATTGTGGGCAGCATGTTTCTGTTGCAGTCAGTGATGTATGTCACATATATTACTAAGACCTCTGTATATCCACCTGAGATGGAAATAGTTCCCTCAACAAAATAACCATGGATAGCAAAATGTTTGGCTTTTCATAATGTCCTCTAAAAGGTCTAAAAAGGAGTCTGCGATTTGGACTCGAGACGCGCTTAAGTTGCATATACGGTGACATATTATAAAAAACTGAGATTTTCATGTTTTTTTTTATTATAAAGCAGGCTTAAGTCCTATATAAATAATGTGAAAGTATCGAAACGCTCAATCAACAGGGAAATACACATAGCCCGTATTCAGAAACTCTGCATTTGAAACAAGCTGTCAGGATTTCTGTCCATTTGTGATGTCACAAATATACAATATTTTTATTCCAAATGTGTCTAAGTTTATTACTGGTTGCAGTGTATGTGAATGTCATCAGCTGACAGGAAGTACATATGGACCCAAGCTGTTGCCCAGCAACGCAATTCCGTCGCAATTCCGTCGAAATGCGCTTAAACGGAGCGTTAAGACGGCAGGTAAATACAGGCATATTCAGGCCGACAGTATGAGGAAAATAAAGGTTTTTTTGAACATTACAGCATGTAAACATGTTCTAGTAGAAACACAAAATACAAGTATGAACCTGAAAATGAGCATAATATGGGACCTTTAAGACTCGTCCTCAATAGACTTGAGACTCGACTCGTACTCGAAATTTCGGACTCGTGAACAATCCTTCATCGTCATGTCATCATTTTCCGCGCTATTGATACATCGGTACCAGCTGCACTTTCTCACCCTCTCTTCTCTCCGACAGCCAGCCGATAACACACACAGCTGCAGTGCCCACACAGCCTCATCTCCTTTCACTCACTCACAGCGCTGTCTTCTCGTCTCATTCGCTCCGGTCATAATGATTTACGGATTGTCGTTGTCATGTCATAGCTTGCCGTGTTTCCCATTAATTACCTAGACAGTCTATTTAGGCCCGCCACGGTTTGATAATGAACTGAAAATATTTTTACACCTCAATCTCGGCGGGTCAGGGACGGCCACTTGGTTTGAAAGGGTCCCCTCTTGGGACCTCTACGTGACTGTGCGCAGAGACCGACCCGGGGTGAAGGTGGCTCGTGGCTCCGACAGTGAGCTTTTATGCCGTGTCATCAGCATTCTATGTATACAACTACTGTGCTTATGATTAAATTGTTTTCAAGAGCACCAAATTGTTTACTAGAGCACAAAGTTCTTCATAGAGCTAGCCTCTTAATTTTGCTCTCAAAGTGCACCCGATTGATGCATTTCATTTGGCTTTGTTACATTTATCTTTTGCTAAAAATGTAAGATTTTATGCCCTCAATGTTTTTCCAACTTTTCCCCGTGGTATCAAATATTATATTCGATACGAATATCGATGTTTTTCAAGGTTTCAAAGTTAGAAATTCCAGTATTGTGACATCACTATTACAGATACTGTATGCTTATAGATAAAGGAGTGATGATTACACAGCAGATGCTTTGAATTCCTTAGATATAACTACGCCTTGTTCTAAGCAGACCGGATGGCATGCAGCCGATGATAGATCACTCATTACAACCATAAGACACTTGTGACTTTGACTTGCAAAAAACGACTTGTGAGCATCTCTGCATTAAATTCAGAATCCATTCGAGAAGCTTATGGTCACTTTTAAAGCTCTGCGTGGCACCTACCTACATTAGTCAGTAGGTCACTGAGAGTTGACCGATTTGTTTTGTTTCATGTTCTCAGTCTACCAAGATAAAGAAGGGCAGTAAAGGGGACACCAGTGTGCTGAAACCTACTCTCATGGCTGCTGTACCAGTAAGTCTTTTTTATCACTGCAAAAACTGCATTTTTTTTATTCGTAATATGGCCTCTAACTAACATTATTCATCATACTACAGTCGGACCATCAAATAAAGTGTTAACTGAGAGTTTTCTCGCCTGATGTTTGTGCAGGAGATCATGGATCGAATCTACAAGAACGTGATGACCAAAGTGGAGGAGATGAGCAAACTCCAGAAGACGCTCTTTGTGCTGGCTTACAACTACAAGATGGAGCAGATCTCCAAAGGCTACAGCACGCCTCTCTGCGACAGGTACAACACAAATTATTCCCCTGTATACATGTGATGAGACAATCGCTTCCCCTGTGAAACATGGGCAAACATTAACCTCTCTGACTACGTGGCTAATCATAGTGTGAATTCTTGTTAACACTGAGTCTCTACAACAGATGTAGGGAATTATTCTCCAGCATGTGTGAATCATTGAATATCGATTCTCATATTGTCTTTGCACAGGGCATTCTTTAGTGTAAGTCGATATTTGGGTGTCTGTCTCCGCCACCCCTCTCACTCATCATCTCCATGCTGCGTGTTTTTGTTTTTGTTTTCGTCCACCCCCTCCCCCGCAGTCTGGTGTTCAAACGGGTGCGCGCGCTCCTGGGAGGCAACACGCGGGTTCTGCTTTCTGGCGGAGCGCCGCTCTCGGCCGCCACACAGCGCTTCATGAACATCTGCCTGTGCTGCCCTGTGGGGCAGGGCTACGGCCTGACGGAGACCTGTGGAGCTGGCTCCATCAGTGAGAGTAAGAGAGTGGATTTTAATGTGAAGCAGTGGGCGTTTTTTGCCGCCTTTTGGGAAGTTAGGAGACTAGCAAATAAAAAATACAAAGAACTTGATTTGTAGTTATTACCTACATTTACCAGGAGTCTCTGCTGTTGTGTGTTTTTTTTTTCAGTGTGGGACTACAGCACAGGACGGGTCGGTGCTCCACTGGTTTGCTCAGAGATCACACTGAAGGACTGGGAGGAGGGTGAGTCAAATGGCAGCAACCAATGACCCATTTTTTATGGTCATGATTATTAGTATTTTAACGCATTTCAATTTATTTTCCACTGAATTACTTACTAACCATTATTATTATTATTATTATTATTTGTTTTTCTGTTTGTTTTGCTGTTTCCCCTTGCTTTCATTTTATTTATTTATTTTCTCTTCCTTTTTTTCTTTTTCTTTATTCTTTTTTTTTCTTTCCCCTCACATAAAAATATTGCTTTTGGATATATGATCATGTTGTGGCATGTGCTCTGGATTATTCATTGATGTTGTATGATGAAACAATTATGTACCTTGGAGAACAGAGTACATGTACGGTCTAAGTGAGTCAATAAATAAAAAGTAAAAAAAAAAAACAAGAAACAAATGGCAACAAACGCGTTGATGTTCTAATCAGGTTTGTGCTCCTCTAGGTGGTTACTACAGCACAGACAAGCCCAACCCGCGGGGGGAGATTTTGATCGGCGGTCCCAATGTAACGATGGGTTACTACAAAAACGAAACCAGGAACCGCGAGGACTTTTTTGTGGACGAGCGCGGCCAGAGGTGGTTCTGTACAGGAGACATCGGAGCGGTCCACTCTGACGGATGCCTTAAGATCATCGGTAGGGATACCCACGAACTAGTGCAAGTGTGTGTGTGGTACAAGTGTTACATCTATTAGGATTGTGTGTTCTCTTCCAACAGACCGTAAGAAGGACCTGGTGAAATTGCAGGCAGGCGAGTACGTCTCTCTCGGAAAAGTGGAGGCTGTTTTAAAGAACTGCTCACTCATAGACAACATCTGTGCCTATGCCAACAGGTAAAATCCTGCACACACTCCCTCTGAATCTGTTTCTTCTAGACTGTTGACTTTTTTAGATGCAGGCTCACCGAGCACACCAACATTTCAGCCAGTATCTTTTCTGATTTTCTGTCTCATTTCCTTTCGATTTCTGTAAGACTGTTATCAGGCCATTAAATAGGCGTTATCAGTCGCTATAACTCTTTTGTACTCATTTTTCAGTGACCAGTCGTACGTGATCAGCTTCGTGGTGCCTAACCACAAGCAGCTAATGGCGCTGGCAGAGCAGATGCAGGTGAGGGGCACGTGGGAGGAGATGTGCAACAACTCCCTGATGGAGAAAGAAGTCCTCCGCATCATTACCGAGGCTGCTCTCTCAGGTAGGGAAAAAAAGTCTGTCTAGTTCACTTATATTCTAGAGATGTCACGATACCAGATATTTAGTAGTCGATACCAATACCAATAAAATTCCACAATTATCAATACCCAATTTGATACCGCAGTAAAAAAAAACAATAAACAGTTTGAGCTAGTGTTAGGAAGTTAAACAGGTCATAATTCCCTCTCTAACATCTATTTTATATTTCTGTGCAAACATCCCCTTTTAAACAACTGTATTTATTCAGGTTTCTTGGCAAAAACTACATTTTACAGGATTACATTTGAACACATCATGATAACGTTATAATTTACCTTTGCCCAATACAATTTTTTTACTAAATAGAGCCTGAACGCATCATAATGAAACTCAATGCAACCTCAGTTAACGTTAGCGGTAAGCTCATTATCAGGGAAAAAATAGGGTGTGTCTCCTGGACACGTCAATAGTGAGTTTACTGTGTCCTTTCGGATTTTAGACGCTGTTGGTCTCGAGCCCTAATCCCCGGTACCTATGGTACCTGCGGTTCTGTAGAAAAAACAGTTCCGTCACGTTTTCAGAATTTTTGCATCGACTTGGTACCGAAGTATTGGTTCTCGTGACATCCCTTATTCATTCTGTGTATGCACTCAGATAAAATGTGTCTGATTAAAGCCTTCTCAACAAAACCAAAGTGCTGCTACTATCTGTCATAACTTTACAGTTCAGATTGTGTGCGATGGTGTCTGCCTCATGCCAGACTTGCACCAGTATTACGCTGTATCTGTCACTCTGACTTGTGATTCTGCTCTCTCTCCCCCAAACCAGCAAAAATGGAGCGATTTGAGATCCCCAAGAAGATCCGTCTGAGCGCCGAGCCCTGGACGCCAGAGACCGGGTTGGTCACTGACGCATTCAAACTGAAACGCAAGGAGCTCAAATCACACTACCAGGAAGACATTGAGAGGATGTACGGCGGAAAATAACGCACGCAAACACGCTCCAAACAACACATACACACTTGCACACATACAAAAGGAGCTCAGAGGCCACTACCAGGAAGTTATACTTTAGATACACACACACACACACACACATTATTACAGACACATAAAGCGTCTCATGCACCGGCTTCCCTGCGACCAGCTTCGATCAAAAGAGGGGGAAAAAAATTATAAACTGTTGAATCCAGCTCTCTGTCAAGACCAAAAGGCAGAAGGTCCCTCACAGAAAAACTGAACCAGCCGGACATGCGCGGTGCGACGCACTCGCTGTTCCCCCTTTGATGGATTTAGCCCTTTTGAGTTGCCATGACAACCGAGTCGGCACACAAAGTCGGACGTCCGCAATGACTCGAAGTGAAAAAAAAAATGTCAGGCTAGACGTATATCTGGATCAATGTCAGCGCGCCCTCTCTGTTGCTTCTCTTCCTCTCCGGAGCCGTCCACCAGTTCATGGTCGTGGACTTGTAGTGCAGATACCTGGCAGGGAAAACGGGATAGCGTGAGTCTGATAGAGGGATCCCTCCTGGGCTTTAATTAAGTAACATTCTATGCAGGGATCTCTGTTAGCTCTTTTTTTTTTATTGTCACCATGTTTCATGTTTGGTTTGTCAGCTTTGAAACCTATTCAACGATTATTTCAGTGTTGCAAAGCCATGAGAGATTGAGCATCAAGATGTTTGTAATGACTTTTTCTTACGGTTATTTTATGGGTGTAATGTTCTTTTTTATTTCTTTATCCTCCTGTTTTTTATCGCCAATTTGCTTTCGCTAATTTTACTTTTATTGAGCTTTGTTTACAAGCTTTTTTTTTGTTGTTGTATCTTACTCCCCTTTTTCTGCCTGTGTCCCAAAGTTTTACATTTGAGTGTGTGTTTACTGACTTGACTAGTAGAAGCGATCCAGACTTCAGTCCCTTCTGCTCTCGGGTCAAACATCGATCGTAAAAGGCATCCATTGGGACTTCTTCCTAACCTTGCTCTTTGCCCACCCGCCCCGAGCTTCAGTTTTTCCCCTGGATGCCTCCCAAACTGTGTCTTATTGGTTATTTTGTTGGTTCATTGACATACCGTAGCCCTGCCACGTATTCCTCCAGCCATAGCCAATGCACTCTATGGATGTCTCCAAGGGAACTTAGCCCAGCATAGAAAAATAGTCATTGGTTGCTGTACATGTTATCCTTTTTTTGCCATAGGTCTAGTTACGGTTGTCTTTTTTTACATATGAATATGAAATACAAAATGAATGTGCAATATTTATACACAAATTTTAAAGTATATAATAAGGAAAAAAAACACACACACGCATACAGCAGCCCCTCCGTAGTGTATGAATGTTTAGGCCTCATAATGCAGGAACACAAAGCATAGGAATAAAGAAGAAGATGGTAGAGAGACACTGATAGGGAAGTCTACATTTAGCTCCATTTGAACGTACTGTGCTAAACAATGCTATTTTATCAAGACTGTAAAGTGACAAATTCAATATTTGGCATTGTAGAAATCGCATGATGAAAAGTGTGCAACTGTACCAAAGCACTTGGAATATATATATTTTTGAGAGAGAGAAACGAGAGGATCGCGCTCCAGTCGAACAACTGAAGAAACTCCTTAGGAAATACACTCCTTATTTAATTGTGAGTATACAGTATATATAGCATAAGATCACCACAACCTCATAGAGAGCAGGCAACATTTCCGTATCTTCAAAATGTGTATGACACTGTATGTGCAATGTATATAAAAAAGGTCATGTATAGCATATACATTAATAGGTTATCGGATAGGTGGCGATGTTCTCTGAATGGAATCAGTACGACTCTTGTTTCGGTCTTTTCTTTCTTCTCTTTAGGTTTACAGGCAGGAGATTAAATAGTGTTTTGGTCAAGGTCTGACATCTTTCCCACAGCTGCCCTCTTGGAATGCAAATCTTGCTTTGCTTGTATACTGTAATAAGACATTTATAGCATTAATAAAGGTACAGTCAGGTACTCTAAACTACTTCTCTTATCAGACGTCTACTTGCTCAAGGCAGATTTTAGCATGTAAAAAAACTAAATTATGATGAGGTGGGAAGCCGTTCCTCCCTTCCTGTTTTTTTTTTTTTTATACGGTTCTCCCGACATTTCAGTGGTAAGTCAGCTTTCTGTGCTGTTTGCTGCTTTTTCCTCTGCCTGGCTAGAGGCGGCTAGTTGCCTTCTGACACACATGAGCTGTCTTCAGGGGTCTTAAGAATGTGAAGCACTCCCCCCCACACACGTTTTGTTGATAGCACACAATGCCGCGTCCCGCTACGTCCATCTGAACTAACGGCAAGGCAAAGACCACTCCTGTTGTTTTCACTTGCATTGTAAATAGGCAAAGAGGGAAGGGGATCAATGATTCATTCAGACTACCAATAATTGTACAGGTGTTAACATATTTAATAATCTTTGTTACTGACCAGTTTTTCGGCGGGTCTCCTCCTTGTTTTTTTGTGTGGTTAAGTGGCCCTGCGAGCCGGACTATTGCAAGTGTCTCCTTCCTTATTTATTTGTGATCTGGCCTTGAAAAAAATGATGTAATGAAATAAAGAAGTTTGTGTTGTAATTACTGCTGGTCTCTGTGTGTTCAACACCTGAGCGCAATCTGCGAGGCACGACGTGTGACTGATGCGATCAGCGGCTTGATTAGAATCATCCTGAAACCAGAGTTGCTATGGCAACGAAGGCCAGTGTGTCTGCTGCTGTGGTTTGTGAAAGACTTGTGTGGCGTGCGGACGCAAACGGAACATGCAGTCCTGGGAGTCAACCTTCGAAAAGAGCTAGTAAACAAAGGTTTGTTTTTTTTCTCTTCTTCCAGGCAGAGTCATAGACGGTGATTCTCACAACATGTTGACCTTGGCGTCACACCTGTGAAATCATTAGCTGTATTAAAGGAGGAAGTAAAGCTCCCTGCGCTTTCCATGTACACCTGCTATCCTGCTGCCATATGCATCTGAATAAGTCCAGCATCTTGGCACAACGTCTGCATGTCTTATAGGATGAAGGTGATCAATTAATCTTGGATCTTATGCCCTGATCTTACATCAACAGTAGGGCTGCATCTGCCGATTATTTTCTCAATTAATCGTTTGGTCTATAAAATGTCAGATAATAGTGAAAAATTGGTCATCACAGATTCCCAGTTTGACACATTTAATTTGCTTGTTTTGTCAAAACAAAACCCAAAGACATTCAGTTTACTATCTTAGAAGACGAAGAAAACCAGCAAATATTCACATTTGAGAAGATTGAATGAGATAAATTCTTGGTATTTTATTCTTTTAAAAAACGACAAAAATGTCAGATAATTAATTGTCAAATCAAAATTGAACAGAACATAATTTTCTGTCAATTAACTAGTTGATTAATGGACTAATTATTGGAGCTGTAATTAGCAATTGTTCTCACTTTGATTCATTCAATGTGGTGAGTCATAATCTGCTTCACAGCTTTAAAGGAACAGTGTGTAACATATTGGGGGATCTATTAACAGAAATCCATCCATCCATTATCTGTAACCGTTTATCATTATTAGGGGTCGTGGGGGCTTGTGCCGATCCCAGCTGACATTGGGCGAAGGCGGGGTACACCCTGGACAGGTCGCCAGACTATCACAGGGCTGACGCATAGAGACCAACCAATCATTCACGCTCACATTCACACCTACAGGCAATTTAGAGTGAACAATTAACCTAACCTGCATGTCTTTGGACTGTGGGAGGAAACCGGAGAACGCGGAGAAAACCTACGCTAACACGGGGAGAACATACAAACTCCACACAGAAGGGCCCCAAGCCGGGTTTGAACCTGCGACCCTCTTGCTGTGAAGCGGCAGTGCTAACCACTGCACCACCTATTAGCAGAAATTGAATATAATATTCAGAAGTATGTTTTCATTAGTGTATAATCACCTGAAACTAAGAATCGTTTTCGTTCTCTGTGAAGCGGGTCCTCTTCATGGAGTCCGCCATGTTGCTCCGCCATGTTTCTACAGTAGCCCAGAACGGACAAACCAAACACTGGCTCTAGCGAAAGCCTTTCATGTTTTTACGTTACCTGAAGGCCACCGTAGTTCTCCGACACGCTTGTGAAACTGCGGTAACGTTACCACTGTCTTGGAAAGGGAGGAGTGAGCGGAGGGGTACTCAGTTGGTTGCAATCTGCAACAACACCACTAGATGCCGCCAAATCCTACACACTATACCTTTAAGGATCGAGACAATAAAAGGCTTGATTAAACTGTGGATACAAATTAATTTGAATACAATATATACAAGTTGTGCAAGTTACATTGTGAATATATAGAGCTTACAATGCCCAATAAATTCTGCACTGGGCTTGTAATACACATTACAATGTATGTTAAGCTAAATATTACAATGAAATCAAAGCTAACTGAACCTTTTTGAGAAGGAAAACATTATTGACAACAACAAATCTCTCACGTAAAAGCAATCTGAAAGAACATGGGTGCTTAAAGTCCTGCACAATGGTTCTGTCTGTGATGCTCTTGCATTTCATTTCAAATGAAACCGTAGCCATAAGACCACAGAGAGATGAGTGATGATTCTTCTAACCCCTCCTCTCCTCTCCTCTCTATTCCCTCCATCCAACCCTATGGGACCGGAGTGTGCGTCACAGGCATAATGCTCCCTTCATTAGCCCACTGTTTCTGACGCAAACACACACACACACACAGTGTCTCTACCACAAAGACAACAACAACAACAACAACAAGCAGCCAGAAACTGTGAAGGACATCTTCCATATTGTACGTGTATGTGTGTGTATATGGTCCTCTCTTTGCTCTCTGACACTTCATTCCAACTTTTTTCTGTCTCCTCTCTCTCTCTCTCTCTCTCTCTCCCTCTCCCTCTCTCTCACTCTCTCTCTCTCTCTCTCTCTCTCTCTCTCTCGCTCTCTCTCTCTCTCTCTCTCTCTCTCTCTCTCTCCCTTGTCTCCTGTTCTCGCCTCCCTATTTCACTCTTCCTGTCTACTTATGACTCAGAAGTGCGCAAAAACTTTTTTATCTGTGTTTGTGCTCTATGCGCACACTCCGGGGTGAGCCAATAAGCCATTTTGGAGTTTGCCAAAGGATGAGTGGAGCTGAACCGGAGCTGCCTCATAGCTCTGGAGAGGTGGGTGGTGGCTGGAGAAGACTGACAATAATTACGTCTGAGGCTGAAAGTGAGGACTGGGACTCAGATATGAAACTGGAACTGTTGACATTATATGTAAGACACACTAAGGTACAGTAGGGATAGGCTGGATTAGAGACATGATGTGTGGATGTTTTTAGGGCAGGATAGGAACATGTGAGCTTCTCTTTCTGCTGCTCTTTCTTTTAAAAAGGCAACTTTTGTGTGTAAGGTATAGCTCCTTAAAATCTTTGTTATGTAGTTTTCCTTTATCCTATCGAACCTCATTGGCAGGTCCATCATTACAAGCTCATATTGTGTGATAAATCACTGTTCAAACACACAGTAATTCAGTTTAAATTAGGGCTGTCAAAGTTAATGGGATACGTTAACACAAATTCGTTTTAATGCCACTAATTACTTTAACGAGTTAACGCGATCTTTCGGAGGTTGTTGTGGGCTCAGTTCTAAAGCTAGATGTGATGATACTGATATCATATTAAACCTAAGGAATCCTTTGGCCCACAATATCATACTAGCTCGTCACGAAGGAGGTTAAATAACGCTCCAAACTTGCGCTAAACTTTGGCAAGGCAAAACTGTCATGGCCATTTTCAAAGGGGTCCCTTGACCTCTGACCTCTAGATATGTGAATGAAAATGGGTTCTATGGGTACCCACGAGTCTCCCCTTTTAGAGACATGCCCACTTTATGATAATCACATGCAGTTTGGGGCAAATCATAGTCAAGTCAGCACACTGACAACTGTTGTTGCCTGTGTGCCATGTTATGAGTAGAGCATATTTTTTATGCTAAATGCAGTACCTGTGAGGGTTTCTGGACAATATTTGTCATTGTTTTGTGTTAATTGATTTCCAATAGTAAATATATACATATATTTTCATAAAGCAAACGTATTTGTCCACTCCCATGTTAATAAGAGTATTAAATACTTGACAAATCTCCCTTTAAGGTACATTTTGAACAGATAAAAAATTTACAATTCATCTGTGATTAATCGCAATTAATCATGGACAATCATGCAATTAATCGCGATTAAATATTTCAATCGATTGACAGCCCTAGTTTAAATCAAAATCCATATTCAAAGGCATCCAAAGTAAAGTTCTTTTGATGTACTAACGCAATCTTGGATTTCAGTATTTCACATCTTAGTGTGATATAGCAGCAATTAAGCACAGGAACAAGCAGATACAGAAAAACGTTTCATCTGCCTCTGAACTCTGTACTTTTAAGGAGAGCCACATCACCTAATTGGAAAGTTTGTGATTCTCTACTTTTTGATTGACTGTGTTTCCCATATTTGCGCGCACTCCTGCTGATTTTGTTTTTGTCGAGCTGACCTTTGGCAGCGCTCGGTAACGCCGGCTGCACCATGCCATGCACACGCCCCAGCTTGGCTGAGCTGGGTCATCAAGATGTGAGGGGCCAAAGTGGAGGTGGGAAAACGTGTGAGGTCTGGCAATGAGCTTGAGGATGGAGAGGCAGAGGGAGAGGCAAGCGATACGTCTGGGCGATGACTCACCGATGCTGGGTATTAATAGCATCAGGAGGGAGGGTGTGGGGGTGGAGGAGCGAGGGGGCAAGCGGTTTGGGAGGCAGCCAGGACAGCATCATCGCACCGCTGACAGGGAGTGGTGGAGGCAGAGACGGAAACCGCAGAGATGAAGCACCAGAGAAGAAAAGGGAAAGAGAGGGATGGTGGGAGGGACGAAGCAGAGAAGGAGGTTGGGAAACAAATGGAGGAGGGGAGGGGTGGAAGGGTGGGTGAATGAGACTGAACATAATGGGAAGATGAGAGAATGAACTGTGAAGAAAAGGAGGGGAGACAAAAATAGAACAGCGTTCGCATGAGAAAGGACATTTAAAAAGAGTCTCAGATAAAAAAAACAATGTTGCTGGGCGTGCCACGCTGCAGAGACAACTGCTTGTTAACACTCAGAACATGTGGGCGTGCATATAGGAATTAGATATATCGGGTTTTGGATATAAATCTGAGCTGTTATGTGACCAATATCCATACACAAAAACACACACTTCCCTGCAGCCTCACATCCAGACAATGGAGTCATGCAGAGGAGGACAGCAGAGGTGGCATAGTCTAATGAACATAAAAATCACCACGGTTGCCTAGACACTGTCATCTCAAGTAACACATAAGGCTGCACAGCCAATTAGGGTACAAAAAGACCAAAATCCAATTAGAGAGACACTATGTGGAGCTTAGTACGTAGTAATGATCATTTGTATAATCCTTGCTGCAAATATGTGCATTATTACTGTTCAGTTTCTCATTCCGCTCTCTTCATTGACAAGATTCCTTCATCGAAAAACACATCCTGCCTCTCTGCCTCTGATAACGTCAGCCGGTGCGTCACGCTGCATCCCTTACCTTAGACACTAACATAATCTGTGCAGCACAGCGAGGAGGGGGGGAGAAAGCACACACACGTGCACAAGCACACTGTCGGTTTGTTGAAAAGGGATGAGTCACCAAGGTGAACACTCACAGACGTTAATATGTAAAGGGTAAAAAAGAATCAGGGGGTTTGGAGGGTGTTAATAATGAGAGAAATGGAGGTTGACAGGTTAGTGGGAGGCAGAGCGGAATAAGGAGCTGAAACTGAAGATAACTTTAGTTAAGACAGAAAATAGTGATACAAATTGGGGAATGTTTGCTGATACGAAAAGAGAGAGAATCCGGTTTGTGACGGTGGAGGCGAAGATGTGGCTGACTTTAACGTAGAGAATGTAAAAAATGAGCTCAGGAGTGGAAGTTCATGACAAATTGCAAAGCATGAGGAGCTCTGGTACCCTGTAGGAGTTAAGGCGCCCACACAGGAGTTTTCAATTATTCTGTCTGATTAGGCCTCTGCTCAGGTTGAAGGTGGGCCGAAGCTTTGATGGGAATTTTTTAGGTAACAAATCACCATCTAAGATAAGGATAAAGATGTAATTTGTAACAGAAGACTCAGGACGATGTCACTCAATCTACAGTCTAAACACACTCACACAGTCCTGAGGAGAGGTCTGATCAGACAGGTTAACTGAAAACACCTGTTGTGGGTGTTCAGAAGGCTTTAAAGGGTAACATTGGTATTTTTCAACCTGGACCCTATTTTCCCATGTTTTTGTGTAACTGACTAATAGGTAAAACAGTTTCTGAAATTGGTCCAGTACTGAGGGAGAGCGCTGTAGACAGCATCTGCTCACAGGCTGCAATATGGTGCTATCAGTGCAAGCTGGCCCCGTCATTTACGTACACTAAAGTTCTTGTTTTTGCCACGACAGGCTCTGATTGTTATCATAAGTGTCTGACATTATGGAAAGAGTCTCGCTCAAGGAGAAGTCTCGTTGTGAAATCTGCCGAGGTGGCGTGTTGCCGGAAGACAACGATGGAATAGCGGAATACATCCATGGTGGAAAGGCGAGTGTGAGCCGGGCAGAGTTTGTTGTGTTGGAGTAGAGAAAGCGTAGCGTTATCTAAAAGATTTTCAATGTCATGGCATGAGGTCTTTGAATTCGATGGCCGCCCGTATTTATTTGAGCCAGAGTATGCAGATATTCAGATTTCACAACGAGACTCCTTGAGCGGGACTTGGACACAATAACAAACAGACCGGATCAAGCGAAAGATAAAAAAAAAAAAACTGTTTTATTTCTCTGTAGGGTCCTTTCTAAAATGTTGTCAGACACTAATAATAACAATCTGAGCCTGTCAGTGGTTAAAACAAACACTTCTAGTGAATGTAACGGTACATTGATGCTGCTCACTTGCCCTCACAGGTTGTGAGTCCCAAAAAATAATAATAATTATATATATATATATATATATATGAAAAGCATGTGTATATAGGCCTAAGAGTTAAATTAATTATCTTTCTTGCCAAGAGTTAGATGAGAAGACCATGGATCTCATGTCAGTAGGCCATATGTTGCTCGCTGGAACCAGCAGCTGGTTAGCTTAGCTTAGCATAAAGACAAGGGGCGGGGCAGCAGCTGGCTCTGTCCATAGATAAATAAAGATAAAGATAAAGATAAATAATATCACACTGACACTGAAATGTAAAAACAGCAATTCACCATTTTACTCGGGGTTATGTGCTGGACTGGGCTACTCTTGGAGACTCCAGGAAGCTACTGCTCCTTGCCAACAAATAGTCTGGCACATAAAACCCATAAAACCAAGCTTTCTCATATTGTTTTTGTATGGACTAAACAAACAAGATATACTGTGTTAATTAATGAGCTTTAATGGTAGTAGCGTACTGGTAGCCTACATAGGCAGATTTTGGACAGAGCCCAGCCAGCTAGCTGTTTCCCTCTGTTCCCAGTCTTTACGCTAAGCTAAGCTAAGCTAAACTAAGCTAAGCTAAGCTAAGCTAAGCTAATCAACTGCTGGCTCCAGCTACATAATACCACACAAAGATTAAAAAAGGTATTCTCAGTATTCTCAATTATCTCTCAGCAAGAAAGTGAATACATGTGTGTCCAAAATGTCAAACTTTTCCAGAAGAAATCAAAATCTGCCCATTAGTAGAAGATAGAGGCTGAGCTGGTGAACTCAGTCTCATTAATACAAAGATATTTAGCCCACTCCCACAGGTCCTCTGCTGCATTCCTGTAGCATTACGTGGACATCTGCCCTTTTCAGAAAGGCTAGGCTTGTATAAAATCTCCACCTTCATTCCTTTCATAGACTCCTTCAGTCTTCCTCTCTCCTCCCTATGTCGCTCATGACAGCACACCTCTATCCTTATTTCTGCTCCTCTGTCCTAATGGCTCAGACAACACATTGCAGCCCTAATCGCCCCCATCTCTGTTCCTGGCTGAAACCACCTGCTCCCTGAAGACAAGGTCTGTGCTTTAACCACAGTAATTGGTGCAAGGGGAGGGACGGGTACAACAGAAGGAGGAGAAAAAAGTAATGAATGCAAGTCACTAAGAAAACGTCTAATGGAGGAGAGGAGGAGGATCCCAACCTGTGGGAAGAGATGATGGTGGAAGCAGATGAAAGGCTCTGAGGCGGCGTCACCATGGAGACGTTGGTTGAAAAGAAGGTGAGCCATGACAACAGGCGTGCCATCCTCTCCCCGCCTCATGATGGGGTGAAGAGGTGGGGAGGAGGAGGAAAACAAACAAAGGAGCGTGGGGGGGGGGGGGGGGTGGAACGACCACATGTGCCCCTGAAACCCTTTTCTTTCTTTCATAGCGATTGTGTTTCTTTACACGAGTTGATGCATCATGCATCATGTTTGAATGTCATGCCATTGAAGAAGAAATCCAGGGTTGAAAAGATTGAAGTGTGTGCAGCTCTTTAGCCTTGGCTGGTTGAATCACGGGTCCTTGAGCTGATAAAAGCAAGAATCTGAACACACTCAAGGATCAACAAGACCCGAGATGCAGCTACATGAGACTGCGTGTGCGTGTTTGGCGAACACATGGGCGTGTGCTTTGGTGCCACTGTGTATGTGTGACGCACACAAGCCGTTGTTGAGCTGATATCATTCTCTCCCCGCAGCTTTGATTGACATGTGGATAAACAGCAGAGGCATCCCAATTGCTTCCTGTGGGTTTAGAGACTGAAGGAGGAGGAGGAAGAGGAGGGAGGTACTGTAGATAGAGGCAGATTTCTTTACAATGAACAAGGAGACAAAATTATACAAATGTTCTTTTGGAGGGAGAGGGAGAAAGATTTAATCTGACATGCAAATTTAATTTCACTCTATGAGCTCAATATATACCACGGTGTAACCAACAGAAACAGAGAGGATGTCATCAATACTTTGCCAACAAATAATGTCGTTTAGCAATAAAGCTTGTTTTGAAGAGGAAGAGAGAGAGAGAGAGAGAGAGAGAGAGAGAGAGAGAGTTAAATAAAGTAATGTAAAGCAGGAAACAAAGCCAATGAGAGAGTGAGAGTGGCACTAAGGACTCTTAATCTAATTACTATGATTTTCCCTCTTCCCCGCTGCAATTCTCATCAATAAATAGAGAGAACGAGAGTAAATGGATGTAGCAGTACCAATCACCAGAAACGCTTCTCTCGTTTTTAATGTCTGAAATAACTGCGTGGGTCTGTCTGGAACGATGCACAGAGACAGCACATCACAAGCCCCAGAGAGGATTCACAGATTCAGCCAGTGAATCTTCCACCACCATCACGAAAACCCTGCTGGGATTTGAGTTTAAAAACCCCTGATCCATCACTCTTCATAATCTTCATAGCGCCCAGGGGGCTGATATAACGTACAGAACAACAGATTTAACAGATAGACAGACGGAACGTTAGATAAGATTCCACACAAAGATGGATACATGGAAAGCCTTTTAATGGCATCTATTTAATCCTGTTTCATTCATTGAAATGTAAACCTTAAGAGAGAACGTTTTAATAGGGATTTGTTGTTTTGCATACTCTCCCCTGACACTTTGCCACATGACTCAATGTTGACTCAGCGCTGGAAAGTAACCAAGTACATTTCCATTTCATGCTACTTTATATTCCACTGCATTTATTTGAAAGTTGTAGTTACTTTTCAGATTAACATTTTACATCAAAAACATATAGTGAACGTGTAAAATACAATGCATTATTGTAGATATTTATATACTTATGAAATATAAAGTTCTTAAAGGAACAGTGTGTGGGATCTAATAGCAGAAATGGAATATGATAATCATAACTATGTTTTCATCAGTGGATAATCACCTGAAACTAAGAATCGTTGTGTTTTTGGTAGCTTAGATTGAGCCCTTCATATCTACACAGGGAGCGGGTCCTCTTCACGGAGTCCGCCATGTTTCTACAGTAGCCCAGAAGGGACAAACCAAACACTGGCTCTAGAGAGCCTTTCACATTTTTATGTTACCTGAACGCCACTGTAGTTATCTGACACCGTTGCTCCGTTGCGTTGTGTTATTATGGTAAGGTGCGTTGTGTTATTATGGTAAGGATGGCGTTATCACAGTTTTGCACTCAGCGGTTCACGTTACAGCAGTCTTGGAAAGGGCGGAGTGAGCGGAGGGGTATTCAGTTGGTTGCAATCTGCAACCACACCACTAGATGCCGCCAAATCCTACACACTGTACCTTTAAAATTAGCTCTGCCTCAACCAACTACAACAGTAAAATGCTACTCATGAATTGAGGAATCAGTATTAATGATCTTATGATGTAAAGATATAAAATATAAGTCACAGCGGTAATTTTACTGCAGAACGAGTACTTGAAGAATGAATGATTGTGAATGAAGGACTTCTAACCCTAGTGTAGTTCTTTTACGTTGTTGTGCAGGTGCTGAATACTTCTTCAACCGCTGCATATACCAGTGGACATTCATGGCCATCCATCCACCAAGACTTCTTTCCTAACTGAGCCATAGTTTAGATACTGACAGAGGTAAATCTGAAGAAATACTATATCCCTCTAAAAATGCATTTCTGTTTGTCTGTTTGTTGTGGTGCATTACTCACACACATTGCAGCAACCATATGACAAGTTATTTTTAGCTGTGGAAAAAAAAAAATTCTGACTAAGACACACATTAAAATACAGTGTGTGCCTGTGTTTTTACACTTGAGTATGCTCCTGGCTGTAAATGGAAACAACCCAAAATGAAAAGGGCTCTTGAGCTGGATAAATAGTCCCTTAATCTTTCCAAGAAGTATCACATTTTCAGTGGCCTGGCCATAAAATGACCTGAACTATTAAACCCATCTTCAAATAGCTCCTGTGCGCTTGTTCATTTTCAGTTAAATTGATAGCAGACAATGAGCAAATTCCATTATCCATCTCTTAATGGGCACGCAGGAGAATGTAACCTTTGAATGACTGATGTTGCAGTGTGCTGCTGGCTGTCGTGACCTCTTGAGTTGATGGCGTCCCTCAGGGTGGAGGCTGTTTCTGAATGGAGAGATGTGATGTCAGGAGTGATGCTTTGGGTTTATACAGCAAGTCTTACAAACAACACCACGCCTCTCCTTCTCTCTCTCTCTCTATCAGTCTCTCCATCTGTGATTCAGTTTTTTCCTTTCCTTTCCTCCCTCTCTTTTGTGTACGTGCACACACACAAAGTTAAACAAGCTAGGACAGATCAGCAGCCAGGCAGATGGATGTGTCTTTTAACGTCAGGAGGCTCTCTGCAGCTCCTCAGCCCCGGAGAGCAGGCAGCTGACGGCACATTCAACTAAAAAGCACCCCCAACGTCGTCGTCGTCTCTATCTGATGACACAGCGTGCGCTCGGCACAGAGGTTGAAGTGAAAAGATTATTTTTTGTTCTTTAACTAGTTTAATGGGCGTGAAAGGATTACAAGATGGAATAAATAAGGAGCACACTGGATGCAATTAGATGTGCAATGAAAATGGGGGGTGGGTGGCATTCAGAGCAGGGCTGAAAAAGGAAGAGCACTTATGTATATGGGGTGTCAGAGGGTAATGAGCGTAATACTTAGAATCACTTTAGAGGGCACAAAGGAGACTTGAGATGTTGCTGCTGGAGCATCAGATCTTCCTAATGTATTTGACTGACCATTTGGATGGCTTGCAGGGAGATACCAACAGAGACTAAAGCATTAAAAGCATGAAACAACGGAACTGGAATGTGAATATTAAATTAAATTACATTTATTACCCTTAAAGTAGCCTAATAATCTCGAAGATTTTCATTTAAAAAAAGTCTGGTAAATTGTTATCTATCACCAAATGAGGTAACCCGATGGTGATCGAGCCTATAATGGCCCACTGATGAAAGCCCTTGCATTTGCAGTATTACGAACTGGGTGTCTGTGGCAACATTCCCGGAAAAAGGCGACACCGTTTGGATCTCTGGAAAATGAGATCCTAAGAGTTAAGCATATACTGTATGTAGCCTACTTAAAGGTGCTTAATACGGAATTCTGAGCATATCAATTGCCTCCACACGGCTCTCAACATGGAGACGGCTGAGCTGGCAGCTAACGGTGCTAACAGCACAAACAGTGCAGACAAAGCATCACTGCTGACAGAGCTAACAGTGTTTATCTGGGGGGGGAACCGGAGGGTCGGCGCTACGCTTCCACGACGACACTGTGGGTCGGGACGGTGTTATCAGCTGTACCCTCACATGCAGATATTTCAACAAAACACAGAGAAGCTCAGATTACAACCATAGACTGTATATAAGAAGTGGGCGTAGTCACCGTGACGCCACCCGTTGGTTTGTGGACTGCCGTGTAGAAGCCTCGAGTTCGGCATTTTGGCCGTCGCCATGTCTGTTTTTTTGCAACCACAAGTGACACGAGAGGGTGAGCTACCCTCTCGTGTCACCTCTGGTTGCAAAAAAAAAAACAATCCAACGCTAAATAAGACATTTTCAAACCATTACACAGTTTTAAAAGTAAACATTCTAAATGTGTCCCAGTTTATTTCCGGTTGCAGTGTATGTGAATGACATCAGCTGACAGGAAGCAAGCATGGACCCGAGCTGTTGCCTAGCAACGCAATTCCATTGCAATTCCGTTGAAATGAGCTAAAACAAAGCGTTTCAGACAGAGGGTAAATACAGGCATATTCAGACAGACAATGTGAGGAAAATAAAGGGTTTTGTGAACATTACAGCATGTAAAAATCTTCTAGTAGAAACATAAAATAAAAGTATGAACCTGAAAATGAGCATAATATGGGACCTTTAAGTTTTATTATAGGCTATATCTTAAAAACATATTAAGCTAGGCCTATTTGATTTTTTTTTTTTTTTGCATTTTCACCTTTGTTTTGCCTCCCTACAGAGAAAGTATGTCTAGAAAGAGAATGAATATGGTGTGACTCTGCCTTTAATTAATTTGGTGAGATGTAGCCTATTTTGTTTAGAACACCTTTTAAGTATAAGAGTGCTCAAATTAAATGTGATGATGATGCCATTTTTTGATGATAACAGATGTTAACTGGATGATGGGATGGATGGATGTCTAGTTGATCTCACCACAAACTCTGTCACCACCCATCCGTGACCTTTGATCGGCAGGTTCCGTGCTGTGGACCCTTCATCCTGTCGACCTGCGGTATGCCGGAGCTTTGGCCCCCAGCCGACAGGAGGCAGTTTATCACCGTGTCTGTCAGAGGAGGGGGGGGGGGGGGGGGGGGGCTGAACTGAACTGCGACAGCAACTGTGAGTCATCGCTAGAGGGTTTAACTCTTCATGTGCCACGACGAGAGTGGCAGTGATGGTATAAAACTGCATATTGTTTCACACCCAGATGACCAAAAGTGCTTTTTTTTTTCTGTGTCAGAGTGAAAGTTAATTTCTGGTGCATGTGGAATATATTTTTTAAGATGACATAGTCTCATAAAAATGGTGCCTAAATGTTGATGTTTAAATAAGCTGGAAGCATATTAATTATTCCTCTGATTTAATTTCATAAAAATGTGTTCAAGCAAGCTGAACAGTTTTACATGAATGAGAATCCACGTAAACACATCGCTCTTTGTGAGACATCAATACATCTGCTCCCAGACATTTACAGATCCTTCCAGTCAACATCAGCTTCTACAGGGCGACGCCGAGGACTATTTTTAAAGCAGCGAGCTCTTTAGCATGCCATATCATGAACCTGAATCATTTATATGGATTTTTTTAAGGACCGGCTATTGCGTGTGTTGTGTGATGACGCGGTGGTCAGGTGTTGCCTCATATAACGAGGGGAGCTGTCCAAGTGCTGAAAACAGAAGAGAACAGCACCGCTCCTGAGGAGATGCCATACACCTTCACTGCTGTCTGAGCTTTATTACCAAAGGTAAGACGCATATTTTATATGTTTTCATCATTATTTTTTATAGTTCAGCTGAATATGAAGTGTCTTAGATTGTAAAACTACTGTTGTTTTTCCACATTCGCTTTCCGCAGATCTCGACACTTTATGTAAATGGAGATTATCAATGTGATAAAACGCGCACCATCAACAATCGATGATTAAAATGCGTTGTTGCTATAGTGGAAAATAACGATGAATGAAACGATATTTAATGTGACGTTGAGGAGGAATCGGATGCTGAGGTTGCCCATAACAACGCGGGGAATGACTCATCCAGTGATGTGAATGTATCTCCTCACGCACGCACAGCATCCTATCATTCAATTTGCGGAGCGTAACTACCTGATAGGGAGGCACACAATTTCCCGGATAAAAACAGACTTGCGCACGTTTTTGCGCGTTGCGAGTAACTACCTGATAGGGAGGCACACAATTTCCCGGATAAAAACAGACTTGCGCACGTTTTTGCGCGTTTCGAGTAAGTTTTTGGCCAAAATAACATAGAAATCCTCGTATTCTTATTTCGTTTTTCAAATTCCTGCACTGACATTGTTCCGCTCTCTTGATTTTGCAGGTGATAAATTGCCTATAATGCTGCATTTCCACCACAAGTTGCCCGCCGGGGGAGCCGCGGTCCTGCTCGCCTTCCTCCTCCACGGATGCGCCGTGCGGGCTGCGTCTCTCCCCCGCCACTACAGGCTCCGAGGCGGGGAGAGTGAGGGGCAGCCGGCCGCCTACCCGCCCAGCTCCGACATGATCAAAGCCCTGGAGTACATCGAGAACCTGAAGCAGCGGAACGGGGGCCGACCCGGACCCGAACCCGTGGATTACGACGAAGTGGACAAGTTCCGGGTCCTGCTCCAGCTCGCCTCGCAGCAGGACGAGAGTCCCGGGGAGCGTCAGCCGGCCCCCGGCCCACAGCAGAGGCAGGACGTTACCGCCGAGCAGCTGATGAAAGCCCTGCTCCAGTCTCTCCAGGATCGGGCCGCGAAAGACGTGAAACTCGGCCCCGTGTCGGCGCCCAGGAACGACCGACGCACGCACAGGCACCGCACCAAAGACACGGAGGTCCCAGCCGGCGCGCCGGCAGAATACGGTAACTTCCCCAGACCCCACAAGAAATACCCGCTGATGTTCGAGGACGAGGAGAACACGGACGCCTCCAAGCGCGCCACGGAGGACCTGGATGAGCAGTACACGCCCCAGAGCCTCGCCAACTTACGCTCCATCTTCGAAGAGCTCGGGAGGATGCCCACGATCGGCGGCCAGAAGAGAGGCGGCGTGTTCGGGGACGACGACGACGACGATGAGAGAGAGGGAGAGGACGGGCTCAGCCTGAGGAGCCAGGCCTACGAGGACGTGGCCGGAGGAGGAGAGGAGTGGGTCCCCGTGGAGGAGAGGGAGGAGACGGAGGAGATGGTCAACGGGAGCCACGAAGAGATGGACAGGGCGCTCGGCGAGCGGGAGGAGGCAGCGGAGAGGGAGGAGATGCAACGCAGGGCGAGCCAGAACCAAGAGGAGGCGGATGATGACACTAAGCTGGTGGACTACTACCTGCTGAAGGTCCTGGAGATGAGCGACCAGACGCAGAGGAGGGATAAGACCGGAGAGCAGAGGAAGAGACTGATCCGCCCCTCCATCCTGGATCCCCGGACGGTGAGGGAGCTGCTGCAGCTCTCCCTGAAGCTCCACGTCCCTCCGCAGGACCTCATCGACATGCTGCTCACGGAGGAGCTCAGGAAGCTCCACCGCGAACCCCAAGGCTCAGCTCGCTACGCGACGGGCCAGACTCCCAAGATCCGGTACTACAGCCGCAGGCTGCCCGTGAAGAGCAAGCCCGTCCCCGAAGACATGGACAGAGAGGACTTCCTAGACATCATCGGCGTGGAGACTATCAGTAACGAGTATCCTGTGCAGGTGCAGAGACCCATGAAGACCTCCCCATCCTCGGACAGGATCCCAGCTGCGTCCAAACCAGTTGCAAATTCGGCTCCGGTTAGGATCCCTCCTCCTCCTCCTTCCTCCGGGCGCAGGGAGAACCTCTTTTTATCCGAGCTCAACAAAATGCCCCTGAAGCGTCAGGCTGACGTCGCTGCTGCTGCTGATGATGAAGAAGATGATGAAGGCGAGGACGTGGAAGACGAGGTGACGACCTACCTGGCGGCCAAGATCCTCACAGAGTACCCCAGCACCATCAGCAAGCGGGACACCCAGGCGCAGCTGAAGCAGGGGCAGTTCCCCTACGAGCTGTACGAGCGGGTCATGAAGGACTACTTGGGGCAACAGGACACTGAAAAGAGGCCAATGGCCAAGAGGGAGACCGAGGTGGCCACGGAGGAGAAAGTAGAGCCCACGGAGATGCAGGGGAACGAGGAGATGCCGGCCAAGACGTCGGCTCCACAGACCGTGAATGACGAGGAGGAAGGGGAGCACCGTGAAAAAACAGTGGCTGGGATGTAGCCCTGCAAGACGCACGAAATTCTGAATATAGTATTTATACTGTCTCAAAAAATAAAGTTTGGTGGACGTGATCTAGTTTACAAATTTATATTATACGAACTATAGCTGGTATTATCACCCTAACGAAAATGAACTATAGCAATCCAAAACATTTTTAAAATAGTCCCTACTTGCTGCAAGAACATTATAGAAATATTATATTGATATCACAGGAGATTAAAGGTGCACACATGAGAAAAAAATTGCATCCTCGGAACACTTTTGATTTGAACTCTCAAATTGCCAATTAGGCTTATGACATATAGATTAATATCAAATCACAATGAAATCCAAGTTATTCAAGTTTTGTGATGTTGTTCAAGGTTTGTTTACATCGATGGTGTTTGTAAACAGGCCTATATTTTCCAATTATAATCAACTGTAAAAAACGCTTATTTTTCCATCTACGTCAAACTATTCAATTACACATGTGGATATATCTGTAAATGATAAAGTAAAATGCTGACTGGGCCTTTTAAAAACACAAGCATACAGTATGTACCGACAGCCTACTATAGGAACATTATGGGGATTTTTCGTTAGGGGCAGCAGCGTGCTGGGCTGAGAGCGAGTGTTGTTGTGACTCGTGATATATTCAGGGTTAGTGGATTTAATGTTATTATTATGGATAATTATTTCCAAGTCTAAATATCAGACCGTCGCCTGCCTTCCGACCCTTTCATACTGCGAAGCTCCGTATCGTTGGCCTACCAGTGGTTGTGCTATGTATGCTCATTTTTAAACCATTTTGTACATGTTCAATAATGTGTGATGAATCACAGATGAATAAAGCATCAGCGGTATTATTTTTCTTCTTGCTGAGTTGTGTTGCCTTATTAAAAACACACCGTATACACTATATAGACCAGGGTTTACAATCAGAGGAAGCACAGGGAGTAAAAAAAAAAACTTTTTAAACTCGTGTTGATTGTAATAAACACTGAATTCCAAAAGGTTTGGTGAGCTTCAAATACACAATTATGGTAAAAAGAAAATATGTCTCGAAGCAGACTGTTTATCAAAATACACATTTTAATCATAAATTGCACATGATAAAAAATAGTGATATTCACACCCACAGCTCCTTTAAAGACTATTGGTCCCACACATGTGAAATAAGCTATTCACCTTAAAAACAGTAAGAAATTCATCATAATCTGTCTCACTCCAATCTGTTGTTTTTGAGGAGTATTTTTTTCAAATATTAACTGGAGTTGCATATTAGCACAAGTTTTCCAAAATTAATTGGTATATGTAATATATATATGGTTATGGAATAAAAACATTCACTTCCAATATATTAATACATTATTTCTATATAAACTCAACAAATTCATAAGCCAAAAACATTTATTTTTTTTACACCCCGGATCCTATTGCTACTTCATTTACATTTCAATAACGGCAATCAGTGTGAAAACAAACCCTCCCCCTTCCTTCAGTTGAGCACATGACTGAACAAATATTAGACTTACTCTCAAATGCAGTTACATCGCAGCAAAGCTTCAGGCAGAAAACATTCAATACGCCCGCTTTGTCTTTTGAAAATGTTCAGTAGGATCAAAGTGATACTCCATATCCACATTCAGAAACTTCTTCGACTCGTATACAGTGCGTTTTTGGTTCCTGTATTCCTCCCCGTCGCTCCTTTATGTCCCTTTTTTTCCCCCACGGGTTAAAATGCAGGTTTGCTCATATACTCCTCCATGGTCTAGAATGAAAACACAAAAGAGTTTAGTTTAAAAAAATCAGCGTCTAACGCCTTGTAAAAATGCATTATAATCCGATTAATATTCACAGGCACACGTCTACACATCACCCGGTATTAAGTGCTGAGCACACCAACTAACACAAGCAGAACATCTAACCTTTCTGTCCATATTCAAGGTCATCCAAACAGCTCCACCTCATACCACTCACTGCTGTCATCCTGAAGCGATAACGGTCAAAATGAATGGGAGGCTACGCTGCTGCACATAATCCAACTCTTGATTAAAAAAGTGTTAGTCAGCCCGACTTGAGAAGCACAAGAACGACACACCCAGTTAACTACTGTACCACGCAGAGCCGTGAACCTACAGTACAGGGAGAGCGGGAAGCATCAGCCAAACACTAAAACTACGCCACGTTCCAGGGAGATCTGTCTCTCACTCGCAATAACGCTGGCAGAGAGAGAGAGAGAGAGAGAGAGAGAGAGAGAGAGAGAGAGAGAGAGAGAGTCAAACGAACACACACAGAGGGGGGAGGAAAACAGCAGCACACAAATCTATACAAAAAGGAGCTAATATCCACAAGCCTATAAGCTATGAGAAAGAAAGGCACACCAGGGACTCAGCACCACTGTTATTTGAACTCATTATGACACTGACTACTTGCGACGTTCACACACACACACAAACACACAAACAAACCGAAACAACTTCCCATACTGGAGCTTGATGCATGATAAATGTTATAAAGAACCAATTTCAGGCATCTGGATCCATCTAAGTACCCCAAAAGCGAGATTTGAAAAAAAAAAAAAAAAATACAATCAACGCTAAACTACAAAACATGTCACCGTTTCTTTAATCACGTCGCGCCGTGCAACAGATGTTACATGCTCACACACACACCACAGATGCAAGCCACGCCTTGTGTCGTGTATGAGAGTGTGTGTTTGTGTGTGTGTGTGTGTGTGTGTGTGTGTGCCAGCGCATCTCACCTCCTGTAACATGTCCGAGGCTTCGATGGAGCGATTCACCATTTGTTTGGAGGTTTCCTGTATTTCGCCTCCAATTAGAAACTCATCCAGGATAAAATAGGCCTTCTCAAAGTTAAAGATTATGTCCAGCTCACACACCTGAGAGGAGGTTTGTTTCGATTATTATAAAAACAGTGCAGAATGTACTTATATTTTTTCACTTTAAAACTGCTGTTTTTGTATGATCTTTACAGCCTAGTTCAACAGTTAATATGGATTTGAGCTAAATTAATATTTCAAGTTACACCTATTAGGCTACATATTGAATGAAAGGCGGGTGAAACTCAATGAAATACATTGCCAAAGTATTTGTCCAGCAGCTCCACGTAGCGATGAATAACCTCCAGGGCTATCAGCTCGTTCTCCTGGTTGTCTATGCCCAAGCAGAAATACAAGCTCGCATACCTGAGGAAAAAGGTGAAATAAATTCCAGCTGATATAAAATAAATGGTTATAAATTATTTCCACAGCACTTGTAACTATGAGTAGAAAAGATACCGGTGGTCCCGGTGCTTTCGGAAGCAGATAAACTAGTTAAACGAACATGCGGGGGCAGCACCCACCTCTTGTAAATAATCTTCAGGTCTTTCCAGTGCAGGAAGTTACAGGAGCGTGGTTGCCGTGCCAACACCATGGTGGTCATGTCCCTTGTGATCTTCTTCTTCTCACGTTCTGACATGGGCGTGAACCACTTCTGCAGACGCAGCTTCCCCTGGCGACTGAAGAGGAGCAGGAAGCGAATCTGGCAACACAGACACACAGCGGGGTCAGAGGGGCGATGACGCATGCACGAACTGAGGGGATGACTTGTATCAAGTATTAATAGGGCTGTCCTCGACCGAAGGAATTCTTAGCGGACTAACGCTCATACCTGTTTGTCAACTAATCGATTAGTTGATTTAATCGATACATAGAAGAATCACACAAAAGCACCACTTTAAATCTTGCGTTTCCCAGAGATGTGCTCATGAAAATAAGTCATTCAGCATGAAAAAGAGCATAAAAATTACTAATCGACTAAAGAAATCTTAGTCGATTAAAACCAAAACAGCTGATTAGTCGACGAATCGACTAAGAGGGGGGGGGGCAGCCCTAACAAATACGCACACAGGTCCACACAAAGTCTTTGCAGAGGACATTATTAAATACCCTCTAACGCACAAACCAAGGGTCAAACGAGTGGTTTGCTGTTGCCATCATGACTCTTTAAAGAGTAACTACACTAACCAAACATCACTAAAGAGGGGGGGAAAAAAAGGGCTCGACAGGCAGAAATGTGAAGGTCAACAAACGATTGAGGAAGAGGTAGTTTGGAATTTCCTTTACGCTTTTCAAAGAGTGCTATGGAGTTGGATTTTACATTATGTAGTCCCTAGCATTGGAAATAGATTTGGCTAAATATCAAAATGGACATTAATTTTACCCCATTCCTATTGGAATCACACTGACACACCATTTAAACCTTTAAATCTTCCTCTCATTGTTGGTGTAAGAGAGGCTATAAGGATGAATGGATTGGGTTTTTTATTGTTATTAATGGTCTAAAGATAGAGGGTGTTTTGTGTCGCACCTCTGAATGAAATTTGTGATTTGGGCCTATATAACTAAAATGGTGTTATCCATGTCTTAATAAAGTATTCTTAATTCACAATCAGAGTGCCTCTGATGTTTTCCAGACTGCCATCCTATACCAGGGACTTCCTTTCAAAGTAAGCAGAGGACAGTCACAGTTTTTTATTGTTATTTGAATACTTGCTCCATCCTTGAAGAGCACCTGTTTTTTTTTTTACTTCAACATTTTCAACACCAAGTTTCCTGACCCGGTGTAGCACTCCCAATCTTTTCTTCAATAACTAAAATGGACTTGACTTGAGTATCTGTGAGAAATCCTATTAAAAAAAAAAAAAAAAAAAGTTATATCTCGTGAAGCCTATCTTGCAAAACAGGAATGTGACCGACGTCGGGGGAAAACTAGTGTTGTGTGAGCGTGTGTGCACGTGGAAAGTGAGTGGTGAAGCAAGAGAGAGAGAGCGGCGGCGAAACAAACCAGCAGCGGAGCGGAAGAGAGTTTGTTTAGCCATGAGAATATCAAGTGAATGTACAGTGGAAGTTGCAGTTTGTGCAGAAATAAATGCTGCAGCTTCTCAAAACCAACAGAGGTTTCCAGTGTCTTATTTCCCTGCTGCTGAGTGATGTGATGGGGAGTTAACTCTGGAGCGAGTAACGTTATTAACTCCGGCCCAGGAGACAAAAACTACGGTGTCTCCCCTTTGCTTGCTGACCACGGTCGGGAGGCTGAAGCAGGAAAAGTTAACACTAGAATCAACATCGGCCGGGCCTTTGATTCATTGAGAGACCTTCGTTTGGTCAGCTAACTGCCATGCAAGTAAAATATATAGTGATATTGTGGTTTTAGCTAATGTTGCTAACGTTAATCATCATGATGCCTTTCAATCACGTTCAGTCTGTGTCGCCTCACTGTTTGACCGATGCTCGCTCGCATCTACAGAGAGTCCCTTTAATCGAGAAAATAATCGGCAGATTGATCGATGATGAAAGTAATTGTTAGTGGCAGTACTACAACAAGAAACCGTTCCAGCTAATACGTCAGTTAATTATAAGGAATAGAGGTGTAAGAAAATATCAAAAATATCGAGTATCGCGATATTATGTTTTGTGATACGGTATCGATTCTCAAAAACGCTGCATCGATTTTTAATTAATAGTTTACATGCAAAGATGAACTCAGTCAATAAAGTATTTCATTTGCAAAGAGATGCAAATGTACCATCTCAAAGTAGTGCTATGAAACTGGATGTTACAGGGATTGTGATTGTGAAAATGCAGATCCCACAATTCTGATTGCATGAAAAAGTAAACTTTATATGACTCAGATTTTATACATAGGGTGGTGTGTTCTTTATACTATGACAGTTTTCCTAAAATTAGATTCTAAAAAAATCGTAACATATCGCCTTGCTTACAGTATCGCAATATATCGCAGTATATTGAATCGTAACCCCTGTATCATGATACGTATCGTATCGCCAGACTCTTGCCAATACACAGCCCTAATAAGGACGTGTGAACATTACGATGCACAAGATATTCCCATTTGTTGTTGCCATGGTAAAGGCTTCTCAGGATTTAATATATTACCCAACAGAACATAATAGCCTACTGTAGATTCAATGGATTGTTGGAAAAACCAAATACATAAAATATTGGACATTGTTGTACAGTGTGGAAATATTTTTTTCTCTAACTGTGTAGCCATTTTAGGAAAATGTCAGAGTTCAAATGGTTTCAACAAACTGAGGAAGTAGCCTCCCTGTTCCACTGGAAGAAAAAAAAAAAAAAAAAAAAAATTGCATTTACATAAAACCACATCATAGCTACTAGAAAAACCAGCAGGCCTACAACCAGTCCTCATACTGGTATTTCCAGGTGTGTTGCCCCTGTGTCAGCCCACAGGCGGAGTGATATGGAAAGCATCAAACTGCCACCAGAGCAACAGGACTCGACGGAAAGTGACGGAACCTGTTTGACTGAGGTCGAGGAAACGTACACCTTACTTCCGGCTGTCGCTTTAAGTGAATACCAGCAATAAACTAAATTAAACCCACAGTAGAAACCAAGTACAGCTGCTGCTGCTTGGCGGCCTGACAGAAACAAACAGGCCTCAGAGTAAAAAGGAAAGTGGTGTAGAGGCGCTAGCTTCTTTAGCTACCTGTCAGCGACGACAGGTGCAACAGGTGAACAGAGTGACGCTATCCTCACAGATACAGTCATGCGGACAAAAAAAACAACAACCAGCAAACACTCACCATTTTGACGCTGCGCCAAGAGCTATAAACGCTATCGAAAGATTAGAAAAAGAAAGCACTTTAACCCTCACAAAGGGTCAACTGGTCCGGCTGAACACATATCTGTCCGTCGCTCACTCCCAGTCAGTGTGGAAGTTGGTTAACTCCGCCCCCCGCGCTGGCTGGCCGCCGGGCGGAGCGGTGCCTGTAGGACGCGTCACCACACCTCACAACCCATCTGGATTGGTTGTTGTTTCTGTCCCTTCCTTCCATCTAGATGTGTTTTTGGTCTTCCTTATTCGAGGATATACAGTGGGAGAAAGCTTGGAAACATTTGTGATAAATACTGTATCAATAACAAACTTAAGGAAAGTGTCTTTCAAGATATTACATAGAATTTATCCAGTAAAACTTGTGTTGGAAGAGATTCAAGCTGGATATTGATTACAAGTGTGATTTCAGTGGACTTGAAAAAGAGAGTATTACCCGTCTATTCTTTCACTGTATACATACAAGAATGTTCTGGATGGATGTAGCCAACTTTCTACAAAAGAAAGATGAATGTTGAAATAAATATGTTTGATGTGATGATATATTTTAGTCAAGATAAGATTGGAAATAACATGCTATATATGTTTAACAATTATTTATTATTTTTGGAAAAATTCACATCTGTAAGACAAAATGGTCAGCAACCGAGCCAACTTTCCTGCATTTTATTAATGAATTTAAACAGTATAGCACCATCATACCCTATATTAAAAACAAAAAAAGCCATTAAGACTTATAAATTATTAAAAGATTATAATATGATGTATATAATATAAACACAAACCCTGGCATTATTAAATGTATATGTAAATATTCTTGTTTTGTCTTGTTTTTTTTGTTCAACTGTCTATGTATCTGTACATTTGTTAATGAGTTCAATAAAGAAAGCATTAAAAAAAAAAAGGCGTGTGGATGCAGCCCATCACAACCTTTAAAGATATACCACGTGATTTAGTACAGAGCATTTTAATGAATGAGCTGATGAAACTTTTAACTAATATCACTTGACTGTGTTTCAGTGTTATTCCCATGCGGTGTCGGCAGAGAGCAGCTGTGCTCCCTCTCTGTCTGCTTCATGTGATGCTGATCTGTCACAGTGGTTTAGGGAGGACTGGGCTAACTGGTGCACTTCTTGGGATTCACTTGATAACATGTCTCTGTACCGAAATGCCATCTGGTTTTTCAATGGAATCCACCAATATACAAGGTCAGTCAACACACTGAGTCTTCACTTTGGAGCTTATCTAGAGATGTAGAGAAATTTCTATCACATGATGCTTTATCAGTCGGTGTGGAGGCTATTTCATGGGAGTAGGAAGCATTGAAAAATGTGGGTGGGACAATCTAACTGGGTGTCTGGTGGTGGTCCTCTCTACTCATTTTCTGTATTCTGGTACCTTTTAAAAGTGGTTTGATACTTTTATCTGGCTATGAGGAAAATTGATGGGTACATTTTGTAATTTGTTTATTCAAACTTGATGATCTCTTTATGCTTGCATGCAATTGCAATTTATGTCCTCTGAGATCCACAATAGACCCGTTTTTGTCTTTTTTAGGGGGGTACAGGGGGTCTTTAGGGGGAGATAGCAAGTCAACAGTAGATGGTACATCATCCAAAAGCTGGGAACCTGAAGATTAGTTTGTGTCAAGTTGTCAAGTTGTTCTAGTCATAAATCAGAAATGATCATGAATGAATTATTTAAAATAAATTGTAAAAGAGTATAAGGGCTTAGAACATTATGATAGAAGTATGTGATGTCCATCCCCATGCTCTATTATGTCTCATAAGTTGTTGCAGCAATTTTTGGGTTGATACCATTTGTTACACAGATTTGGTGCTAAATTTAACCATTTTTTTTACTAATCGAGAATTGATCAAAATTATCAATAATCCCTCCAAAATACCACATCAAGACACCAAGACCTTGAGGAACACCATAGAAAAAGCCATGCTGTGATTTGGTATCAAAAACTTTTGACATTTTTTGAGATTTCTTTAAGAATTGCACTTTTTGGCGATTAGATTGCAAGCACTTCTGTTGTGTAAACTGCTCAGAAACCCCCTTATTGTCAATCTAGCTAGGAAAGCCATCCATCCTCTGAATGCTCTAGGTCTCTTGTTTGTGGCTGTACAGTTTCATGAGGCTGTGATTATCCTAGAGGTCACCACAGGTCATTTTATACAGTGAGGTCAAATTAAAAAAAAAAAAAAAAAAATGGCCTCACTACAATGAAATGGCTACTATGGGGACGAACATCATCACACATGAAACAATTTGGCTCATTGGATCCACAAGAGTCTCAGCTTTTACAGTGATACCCAAATTATGTAATTCCAAGACTGTTAAGGGGACCCCAGTATGCAGAAATATTAAAATACACCATTTTTAGAATAGGCAAAAATAACACATTTGTACTGCATGCATAAAACGGTATGGTTTTTGCCTGAAGTCTGCTAAACAGAGGAATATCAACGGTCTGATCACCGTACGGCACACATCACCACACAAACTGGCCTTTATTGTGCATTTACAATAGTTCCATTGACAGCTGATGACATCCACATCACCGGACTCTACTGAGGCTAAACCGTGCAGAGAGAAAAACACTACGCATAGTGATGATTAGAGTGATTCTCCCTGTGCCTTTAGGAGGGGATATGAGGCAGCATTTAAAAGCTTCGAGCCCCGAGACCTGGATGTGTCCGTCGTGGGAAGGTCTTTTATGATCACCGGAGCCAACAGTGGGATTGGCAGGGCGACAGCCATGGCTATAGCCAAGAAAGGTAATAGGTAGGCTCTCTGCCATGCACTTTATATTGATAGAAAATAAATGTTGATGTTTTGTTTGCAGGTGGGACAGTCCATATGGTGTGTAGGAACAGAGGTAAAGCAGAAGAGGCCAGGCAGGACATCGTCAGTGAGTCTGGGAACATGGTGAGTGTTGCAGTGACAAACCCCATGATTTGTGTGAGAGCGAGGGAGAGACTGATGCTTATCTGGCTCTTCTAGGAAGTATACATCCACATCGTGGACATGTCAGAGACACGCCAAGTCTGGGAGTTTGCAGAGGCCTTCAGGAAGCAGTATCCAGCCTTGAACGTGTTGGTAGGCGTCCCCATCATAAATCTGCCTTTATAAACGGATAATGTTGCGACCTGACTTCTCTATAATTTATTTCGTGACAGATAAATAACGCAGGCTGCATGGTGCACAAGAGAGAGGTGAATGCTGAGGGCCTGGAGAAGAACTTTGCCACCAACGCTTTGGGTGAGTGATGGTTAAAGAGCGTCATGCTGCTGCACACAGAGCAGTGTTAAAATGTGACTTTTCTCCATCTCTTTAGGGGTGTACATCCTCACCCAGACTCTCATACCACTTCTGCAGAAGAGCCGGGATCCAAGGGTGGTATGACCACACACACACACACACACACACACACACACAAAGTGCTCATCTGCATCATGTGGACACTGGACAGCATAAAGCCACTTTTGTCCACGCTGTAGTGGCTGTTGTCTCAGCACACTGGGCCTCTTTTCTCCCCGCCCGTTAGATCACCGTGTCCTCGGGAGGCATGCTGGTCCAGAAACTCAGAGTCGATGACTTGCAGTCAGAGAAGGGCTACTTTGACGGCGTCATGGTCTACGCCCAGAACAAGGTGGGAGAGGAGAATGTAATCCAGGTTTGGATTTGTCTGTGTTAATATGGTTGAACAGAAGCAAAAAAAAAGACATAAAATAGTAATGCAAAATGCATTTACAGTAGTAGTGAATACTGCAGGCACATTTCTCAGCAGATGTGTTGTTTCTTCTCAGAGACAGCAGGTGGTGCTGACACAACAGTGGGCCAAAGCTAACCCAGTCATTCACTTCTCTGTGATGCATCCAGGCTGGGCAGATACACCAGGTACTGACTCATTGGGCAGCTGAGCCAAATGACCGAAAAAACTATTGCCGCTGCTGGTATTTTTTTTTTTTTCTCAAAAAATACAAAAAAAAAATCACACACAATCTGTACTTGCACAGCAGTCTTCTTGTCTACCAAACAACAATTCTCCTGAAGGTGGTGCTATAGTAAATGTCTACATTTGTTGCTATACAGTAAATGAAGCAACTTGAAAATGAGTAAAATTAGCTGGAATCAGCTACAATATTAAAATGGTGCTTGCACTTGTTAACTATTTAGCCTAAATAAATGCTCTGAATACTTCTTCTACCACTGGTTGTTCTGAGAATTCAGGAAAATTGGAGCCCTTAACAAACAAAATATGTGACCCCTCATGTGAACATCTGCCTACATAGCTAAAATAATATTTACATAATAGCTGTGATTTTGAGCTGTGAGACATAGGACATGAGGTAGATGAAGCATTTTTTTAAATTAAGCCAAATTTTCACATTTTGTAGTCATTTAATTATTTAAATTAATAGGTAATCGAGTATGTTTTGGAATGATTTACAATGTAAAAAAAAGTTCAAAATAATTTATAAGAATATTCTTATTTCTATTATATATTTTTTGTCACCTTTATTTTGTGAAAAATTACAAAACTGTTTTTAAGTGAATCTGTCCTTGAGGACCTATACTTCTAAAAATGTACTTTAATACTTTCAGTTTCACTGCACCTGCAGATCATTCATGGTTATTCTCATCAGTCTGTAGTGGAAACCTTGCTTCTGTTTCAATTGCTTCAGTAGAAACAGTCAGTCACTCTTTATTAGTAATACAGTATTAACCCAATATACACACCACTAACCCTGGCTGATGTTCTTCTCCTGTTTCCAGCTGTTTCTACATCAATGCCTCAGTTCCACCAGATGATGGGGGAGAGGCTGCGCAGCGCGGAGCAGGGAGCCGACACTGTGGTGTGGTTGGCCTTGTCCAGAGCCGCAGCCAGGAAACGCAGCGGCCAGTTCTTCCAAGGTGAGCTGCATCAAGTGTGACTTCAACAGAGAGTTCAATCTTCTTCTGTGAATTCTGACAGACTGTTTGTGTTGCAGATCGTACGCCCGTTCCTGCCCACCTGCCTCTGGCCTGGACTCAAAGCTCTGCTGAAGAGATTCAGAGTTTCATGACTCAGCTGGAGACTTTGGCCAGAGCCATTCAGTCACAACCTGATGTAGAGCTCAACGGGCCTTCCAGACCTCAATTTGTCTGAATCCTGATACAAATGTTACACCATTATGTAACTGGCCCATTAAAGCATTAGTTAAAATAAGATCAATTTTATCAAAATGTTCAAATATTTGCCATGTTTAGTCTTGTTTATCTAATGTAATTCCTAATTCTACACAGGACAAGACATAGCTCAGTGTCACATCTGTGATGTCAATATGTGGTGACTGGACTATCGGCATTGAAAATGTCACAAACTATTGATTTAAAGACAAAAGTAATTGATTAGGATTGACTATCTTATCATTAGCAGTTACTTAACAAATGTAAAATTGTATTATCTAGATGATAAAACAATATCTATTGGGTTATCTGCTGGATGTGATTGTGATTTTTAACTTGTAACTGTAACAATCCTCACAAGGAGAAAATTTCAAAATATTGTACTTTTCTTCCTGTAATAAATAAGAAAATTTTAACCAGAGCAGATAACACTGTTGTGGGCCCTTTAGGAGACAAAATTCAGTACATGTTTTTTGGACAGAACAGTTTTCATACTGACTGCAATGTGAAAATCACAACGAGGATAAGTTTGTAAGAGGGTCAAATGTAGCCAAGCAGATGAGCAGAGCATTTCTGTGAAAAACTACAGCGCATCAATACTTATTTTTATTTTCGTTTTGTAACAATCCACATTTGCTGTTTTTAATAATTTTATTATTTTTATACAGTATTGAAACAAAAAAATAATGTGGTGCATTCACATTTTCCCAAGGGATTCTTTGCAAGTTTGATCTCTACAAGGGTAAAACAGTGAAAAGCTTGAAGCTGGATCCATCCATGTTAAAACTCACAGGGAATAGGAAGACTGGGCCTGATTTAAAAATCACCTACAAGTTTTGATGGATTTTATTTCTGCGCCGACATTTTATTCCCCGTTTACTGTGTGTTTACTGTGTTTTTGTAAGGGAGGATGAATCAGGTTCCCAGCATTTGTCTTTAAAAGAAACTTCCAGTCCATGCGTAACAACAGTCCAAAGAAAACAAACGAATCCCATCCCCTCCCCCCCCCCGTCCAGTCTCTTCCTCCTCTCCTCCACAGTTCATCTTCTATGCAACGTAGGTGTACACTTTGCGATCTTCTGGCGTCCTTGCCAAGTATTCTCTTTCTATTAGTCCTTCTATACGCTTTTTAATTACGACAGGGCTCGGAAGAAAACGTGCCCGGAGCTGCTGAGTTACCTGAAGACACAAAGTCACAACATGTAAGAAAACGGCACCTTTTCAGCCTTTCATATTACATTTCTCTGCAGAACATGGTGACAACAAATATACTTTGGTATCAAGAAGTGGAGAAGATGGAAAATTACTGGATTCAAATTGCTTTAATTTATGAATACTTCACCCACAAAACTTTGTTTTTCTCACATGCCTCCACGGAGAACAAAGAAACAAAAAACTCATAGAAGTCTTGATAAATTTAAGTAAATGGGTGCTGCGTTTAACAACAGAAAAACTATATCAAAACATCATTGTTTACAAACTCATGCACTATAATCCAAGTCTCATTATTCAGTCGTATGCTCACTACTTCCTAAACACATGCACCTTCACTAAAACCTTACTATTTAAAAACACACACCGTATAAAAAGTCTCACTGATGTAGACTGAGGAACCCACAGTTTGCTGTTTAATGGGATTGTTGAGGTCACTAATCTTATCTTTTATAATGTGTTTTTTTTTTCTGTTTTATTTTCCATCTTAATGTTTTTTAATATGTTTTAATGTTCATTTTCATGTGAGGCACTTAGTGCATGTGATGTCTTTGTTGTTAAGCACTTTGAGCTGCATTTCTTGTATGAAAGGTGCTATACAAAGGAAGTTTATTATCTTTATTAAAGGTTTTTAAGCAGAAATTCATGTTTGGGAAGTATTGAGCATACGACTAGATAAATGAGACTTGTGAGAGTTTGTAAACTGATGTTTTGATACAGTTTTGCTGTTGTTAAACGCGGCCCCCCCATTTACGTCAATTCATCAAGACTCCGTTTTTTGGTTTTCCGTTCGCCGTGGAGGCGTGCGAGAAAAACAAAGTTTTCTTCACGAATTCAAGTTAACACGGGGTAATTGATATAAAAAATCATTTTGCGTGTGAAGTATTCCTTTAAAGTGAAACAGACCAAGATTTGTATTCTCTTGTGGAGTTCCTTACCTCCGCCACCAGGACATTGTGCTGCATCTTCTTCCTCGACTTCATGATTCGGACGATGGCTGCCTCAATCTCATGCTTCCTGTCATCATCCACTTTCTGCCGCGTCTCTTTCCTTTCGGGGTCCGATTCCCCTTGTTTAGCAGCAACTGGGAAAAAAGTGGGATACAGGGACAAGATGAGGTTCAAGGAGAAAACGTAGAAAATCTCTCAAGGTTTCATATTAGTAGAAAGCAAGAGTCCCACCCCAGTTCCATGTCACAGTGTATTTTTGAACGAAGGATGCCATTATCCATATTTCTGAAAGGCTGCAACATCATACTGTGATTTCTGGTCATATTCTGAGCTAAATGGGTATCTACTGCTGCACACAAGGTACTGAAACTGTAGTTACTGAATGCTAAATAACTACTTATAAGTGTTAAAAAAAAAAAATGACCCAATATAACCCATTTATCTTAGAGTATAGAAAGAACGAATATTGTGTTTGTTGCCTCACTCTCATCGCTCTGGACAGCAACTGATTTTAAGTTGCCATGACAACGTCCACGGTCTCATGTTTCAGATTTCCAGAAATGAAACCCTCTGATCAAGAATACAGCACGCTGTGTTGGACAGCAGCTGGCCCAGAAGTGAGGTGTGTGTGTGTGTGTTGAACACAAACTTTGCCCACCTGTCTGTATTTTGACTCTGTGCAGTTTGGAAGTAAACTGATCATTAACTGTAAACACGTGGCCGCTCTCAATCTCCTTAGACTTTGGCTCCTTGGTGAGAACTCTCTGTGTCGGCTTCCCACAGGCCAAAGACTGCAACGCTCGCACTAACTCCCGCTCAGGAATATCTGTCTCCTGCTGGATCTCCTTTAGACGGGGACAGAATGAGTGATACGGTTGTTAAAAAAATGCATGCAAGTCGTACAGTAAGCAAAAGACAAAAAAGATCTAATGGGAGAGTGAGATTAAGATAGCCAGATAAAAGGTGTCCCCACCTCGAAAGTGCACTTGTCTCTGTTGTTGAAGAGCATGAGGATGGTCATCTGGAAGGTGGAGACCTGCAGTATGTGCTTCCGGGTGTTAGAGCCCGTCACCTGAGCACCTCCCACACCCACCTCTGAACCATCCTCCTGCGGAACAAGTAAAAACAGAAGGTGAATCGAAACTCCAAACTTAAAAATGATACTAAACAACAACATTGTATCTCGAATGATGTGGTTTATAATAAAAAAAAAAAAAAAAAAGGCAAATGGCATTATGCGTCTACCTTTTTAATAGTTCCGTAGAAAGTTGCGTTTAGGTCTGCCCCGCCCATATGGTGCTGCAGTGTGAGCTGCCTACCACTGTGCTTAGCGAGGTAAAACCTGTCAAATGAAAGCCAGGACCTTTAGAAACCGCACAGAACGACACTCGGCCTCCCTGCGTGTAGTAAAAACATCGAATTTAAGAGCATCACCTTCTAAAGACTTCGAAGGCGTGTCTGGGAGAGGGGGGGATGGTGCATTTAGGTGTTGCCGACTGTGTAGGCCAGTAGCCAGTAGTGAGGACTCTTACTGTGAGGTCCACACCACTTAGAGACGCCTGAAAGACATGCATGGTAGTTTTTTTAGAATCTCTTTCAAAATACATTTTGACATAACAACAGTTATTACATCTGAATAACTGGTACACAAACATTCTGATGCACTAAAGATTAAAGAATCACTTCCAATCCAGTGTTTTAGTGCGCTTTCACAAGCCAACATTTAGTCTGTTTTAATTAAACTCTGGTGTGGTTCGTTTGGGCAGTTGTGAACGCAGTAATCGTACTCTGGTGCGGACCAAAACAACCGGTCCGAGACCGCTTGTGAGAGAGGTGGTCTCTCAGGTTTCCAGGCGAACCCTAGTGCGGTTCGATTGTAGTGAGAACATAATCCGACCCAAATGCAGGAAGTGAACCAAAACGCAGGGGATTACGGGCTGTCTGCGTGGGCATTTGTTGAGATGGACTCATGTAAATGACAGGGTAAAGGTCTTATTGATAACATTTTTATGTAGATGAAAATTAAAAAAAAAAAAAAATTATACATCCACAGAGTCTTTAGAAAGGTGCCGAATAAAAGTATGGCTTTTCCTGAAAAACATATTATCACTGTGAATTAATCATTTGGCGGGTCCAAAATGAATGTTTTGTTTATATCAGTGCAAGATATCTGACGTTTGGTTCCCATGTCTAATAAGGCTTGTGAGCCAATAGTATAACGACGTTGGTATCACGTGGTATCTCTGAGTCGTCAGTGAGTGTGGAAAAAAACGGATAAACGGCTGAGATTGATGGGAAATGCCTCGCAATGACTTGTTGTGAAGTAAATGCAATGGAACGGGGGAGGGAGAATGCTACATCTAGTGGCTAAATGTTATCAATAGCATCTTTAACATGAGTGGGAGAGGACTGACCTGGACTTCTGCAGAAGCCAGATGTTTGCTTAATAACATTTGGGCCAAAGAGAACATACAGAATAAGCTAAAATAATGATGTTTATAAAGTCATTCGAGATAAACTGGAGGAAAAGGGATTTGTGCGCAAGGTAGGTCGAGTCAAAGTGAAAAACTTGAATCCTGCTCCTTCGTACACGCACCTCAGCAAATTATATTTATTATTTGGTCCGCTTTAATCTGTGCATTGTGAAACCGAACCAGACTTAGACAGAAAACGAACCACAAGTATCAATTTCACTCAATTGATGACGTGGCTTGTGAAAGTGCCCTAAAATGTTCTTCCAAACAAATCATGGATCATGACCTGTACTTTTAAAATTGAGATAACGTTTTTACGTAAGCCTTGTTTAGAATAATTAGTGTTTTGTTTCTCTGAAAAAGCGTCCGACTGCCTTACCGACGTGGTTTGTATGTGTTGCCTGAACTCATCCATGGTAGTGTTAGAGATGCTCATGTCTCTGAACATCCCTTCCAGTTTCGAGGTGAACTGACAGCCACATTCTGTCTGCGAAGGAGAAAGACAGAAGAGCGAGTTGAAACTGCTGACGGGGATTTAGACAGTAAAAAAAAAACAGTACAAGGGATATACCTTACATCTGTTACCAAAACTGTCTCATTCGTTTACCTTGAGCTTAGAGATCATGTTCTTCTCTGAATCGTCCGAGACACTCTTGTTGCTGAGGAGCCTGCGGCCCAGATGCTGCTTGTAGTACCTTTCAAACACATCCTTCTCTTGCATAAACCGGAACAACACCATGGCCTTGTCAAGGATCGACTCCACCTCCTGTTCTGTCAACTGGTCAAACACGACAGGGCGAAAAAGAATGAGGCAAAGTGCAGGACACGCCAAAAAAAAAAAATGTTCTCGCAAAGCATAAAAATATTTGTTTTTGCGTTGAAGGAAAATTCGAAGAAGCTACGTACCCCTTTGACACCCTTCTTGAGCTTGTCATCAATAAAGAGCGATAGGTACTCTGGTGAGCGGGAGTTGAGGTTGAGGAAGTACTCAAAGTCTCCTGCGATGGTTTGTTTGAAGAGTCTGTCATTGTTGAAGGACTCGAGGAGGAAACGATCAAACCGTGTCTTCAGGTCTAGCAGGCCCTGTTGAGGAGGAGGTAAATTACAAAGAGGTGCTATAATCTATAACGACACGTTTCTCTCTCATTCACAATTTCTAGTAGGTGCTTGCCCAAGTGTCTTGAGACATAAAGTCGTGTCTTTGGACTCACTGTTCAACAAGCATACCTGGATATAGTCGACAGGGTTCTTGCCCTCTCCCTCTTCTGACACCAGAGCTTTGCCTTGCTCCCTCAAGTAAGAGCTCATACACTCGCACATCGTTTTCAGGCCGTTCGGAACACGACTGAAGAGCTTGTACATGCATGCCAGGTCTGAGAGGGAGACATGGTGGGGGAACATTATGAGAAACAGAAACTGGTGAGGTTAAATTTTGAGATAAAAACGCAATGCTTTCATCGTACAGGCAAAGCTTTTTACCTTCTGTCTTGCCGTTCTTGAGCATATGGACGAGGCCAGAGTTCTCCATCTCCACAATGGTCTTCATGTGTTTGGAGATGAGCTCCCTTTCCACCACCTTGACGATGGGCTCCTCCGTAGTCTTGTCCAGGCAGTGCATCACTCGCTCGATCTCTTCATTGATTCTGGCCTCGACCTTCTTAATGTAGACACTGGCACTGTTTTCTGCTAGGAACTTTTGGCTCTCCATCTGAAAGAGCAGATAGCGTGCGTTTGTTTTATTACAAAGATTTTCAGTGGTTAAAAAAAACAAAACGTAAAGACATCAATAACCGACCGCAGACTTACCTGGAAGAATTCTGCTGACATATCTAAGAAAGGACCCTCAAAGTCCTCCTCATAAACAGACCTGCCGTCCAGGCCAAGAATCATCAGCATCTGGCAGGCGTTTCTGATGGCGCCCCTGCAATGGATGATCAAAAAAAAAAAAAAAAAAAGGTGAGGCTTCTATATTAGCAATTATTAAAAAATGTAATTTTGAGAAAATAATACATTGCAACAATAAGTTGTACTAAAAAATAAGCAACAAAAAGTAAATAAATGATTGTGCATAAAGTTGAAACATATAAGATGAAGTATAGTATGAACATATAGCGACGTATTACTCCTGCATACCTGTCTACAACCTCTCCCTTCCTCTCACGAGCAATCATGTCCAGTAACGTCTGCCGTAGGTGGTCTCGAATGCAGCCGTAGCGCACCACCTGGTCCCTGAATATGATGAGGCCGAGGTTGTACACATTCTCCACATTGTTCTGTTGAACATAGACCCGGTCCTGGGAGATGAGAGAGAGAGAGAACGGGGTGAAGAGCAGTACCATGGCCCAAACTGACTCAATTACATCCATATCAACATATGCATATTGAGAGATTTACAACTTTAAAAGCACAGGTAAACCTACTGTATAAATTTAAGAGTATACAGTTTGTGTGAAAGGTATTCATCCCATTCTCACTTCACAAGTGTATATTTCAAGTACTTTGTATTCCGACCTGTGTAAAAAAAAGAAAACTATATCCACTGTGATTCAAAGTGGTGCAAAGTACTTTTTATTGGGGCTGGATATGCCAGCAAACCTTTCATTATACACTATACAATCCCACTGACGGGGTGCAAAGCTTTTATAGGATCCTTAGAGCGTCAGAAGAAAGGACTGGTAGGTGTCTGATTTATTCCCAGAAAACATAAAGTTACGACATAAGCCCCCCCCCCTGAAGGCATAAATATTCAAAGGGGATGTGGGTGATAAAATATTTACAATGCCACTCAGTAACAAGATTTGGCATTACAAACGTCTAGAATGACAAATATTAGCCGATGTGAAATTAGAGGAGGTGGTTTCTACTAGACAACTAACTTCCAGGATATTACATTGTATCATAATGTGATTTGCATGGCCATTTTGTCGTTTTAATTTGTTTAAAAGAGCGCTTACTTTTAGTTCTGCCAATTTCCAAAAGCCTGTTTTATGAGCTTATGGGGTTTGGCTTTCTGATGCCTTTCCTTTTTTTTCTTCATTTGAATGACTTTGCATTTCTTAGATTAGATTACTATATATAAAAAAAATATATATATAGCAGGTAACAGGGGCTAAAATACAAGAAAAAATAAATGCACGGCGACGTGTCCAGTATGTAAGGCTTCCGTTTCCAGGGTTGCCAAAGGCACAGTGGAAAACCGAAATTCCACAAAGAGAGCCCAAAAGCCACGAAGATATTATATTCATCAAGCTGGTATCGGACCGGTACTCGGTATCGGGAAGGAACTACCTGCGTACACCCTCCACTAAGCCACTGGTACATGCTCAGCATTAAAATGAATGAGTAGTGCGTCAAAAATGTAGAATTGCCCTACCTCTCCTAGACAAATAAATAATGTCTCCAGGGCCTAAAGAGAGGCAGTGGCTTCCAAAAGGGGTAAAACACCAGGTGAGAACAGCAGAGTGACACTTGCTGCATCTGTCTGGCTCTCCTCTAGAGGTCAGCAGACAGGTAACAACAGCAGTTTGCTCTCATTACACAGACGTGACGAGTCTGCCGTAGTTAAACACCGGAAAGCCAACTGTCCGGGGTAAGGCCAGGACAGGAAAAAGGAGAGTGCAGAACAAAAGAACCCCAGGAGAGCTGTGCAGTCTCTGTACCGACTGTGCCATTGTTAAGCTTTCACTTGTGCCTATCTCGAGGGCTCACTCACTCACTCACTCACTCACTCACTCACACACACACACACCCCCACAAACATTTTGGACTTGCTGCTCAAGTAAATCAACTAGCCCTGCCAGTTTTCCAACTAAACAAATACATACAGCAACAGAGGCTCATTGTTAGGAGCACAAATAAAATAGTACCTTACAAAGTCCAGAATAGGACGTAGCTGAAGGTTGGCAAAACAAAAGGCCATTTCTTCAAAAGCACAAAATTATTCACGATGGAACAAGCACCATAATCCACTTGCCGAGGCAACCCATAGCGCTAACATAGAAATTCTGGTCCCATTGACAAAAACGAACAACAAAATAACAGCCACCACTGCATTGTGAATTGTGAAAGATCATTGCACAGGAATTCAGAATTAATAAAAAATAATATAGTTAATACAACTACAGAACGATTTATACAAAATGAGTGTGACAAGAGAGCACAGCAGCCTATTTACCATGTACATGAGGATGTCTCTGATCATAACCATGGCAGTCTGATGGTCATTCCAGGCCTGATTCAGTGTTTGCAGAAAGTTGTTATTTAGAGAGTTTAAGACATCTTCTCGTACCTGAAAATACAAACAGATTGACAGAATTGAGGTCACATCAAGTTATTTCTGGTGTGGCTGATGAACATCGGGTCAGTTGTGAAATGATTTATAGGGGAGAACAGCTTTGGGCATCGTAGCGGTCTAAAAAGTCCATTCACAGTCCATTTGTGTATTAAGCATGTTCTTTGCTGTTAAAAGTTTCACACATATTTGTTTGGCTTTTTAAAAAAAAGTATCTATAACTGACGGTAGCCCTAAGAATGTAAATATAAAAAAAAAGACACAATGGTAAAGAATTATCACTGATTTTTTTTCTTGTTCCTTTGTTAATGATTTTCAAAAAAAAAGAGCTGCATTAGAGAGGAAAATGTTTCTTTACTTTGTTGATGAGGTGCTCTGTGACGACCTCCCTCAGGCCTGTGTAGAGCTTCTCCCCATGCTTGTGGAGCACCATGGTGTAGGCGTTCCTGTACAGCTCCTCAAAGCTTAACCCACTGTTGTTCTTCCTCTGAATCTCCTGGATGGCATTCTTTAGAAGGTCCCAGATGTTGTTCACATACTTCTCATCCATTGTCATCTAGGTGGGACAGAAAGATGAAAGTGTGTTTACATGAAAAATGTCTATTCTTCATTATGTCCACATGGTATAAGTAGATGACGACAGTAATGTCAAGGGTTATTCTTTGAAGTACAATTAAATACAAAATAGTAGACCACCTGTGAAAAAGATCCATATGCATAATTAGTGTTGTCACGATACTGGAATTTATAACTTCGATACAATACCTTGAAAAATATTGATATTCCATACCATTTTCGATACCACGAGAGAAAATTGACACAACATTGAGGGCATAACATTTTTGATTTTTATTATAACATAAATAGCGGTGTGTGTGTGTGTCAACTCGCTGTTGGAGAGAAGAGAGAGAGCAGAGAGTGCAGTTGGTACCTGTGTATCGATACTGCGGAAAATGAGTATTGAAACCATTTCAAATATTCAGTATCGATACTTCAATAGTTTTGACAACACTATGCATAATACAGGTCCAGTATAGCTCTGCGTTCTTGATGACTAATAGAATTACAGCTTTCTAAAGCTGTCAACAGAAAATGTCCGATTTAAAAACATATACATATACTAGGGCTGTTAAAGTTAATGCAAATTCATTTTCACGCCACTAATTTCTTTAACGCATTAACGCAACTTGCGAGGTTGTAGCAGGCTCAGTTTTAAAGCTAGAGTGAAGGTAAAGTACTAGCATCATATAAAACTAGAAGACATGCCCACTTTATGATAATCACATGCAGTTTGGGGCAAGTCATAGTCAGGTCAGCACACTGACAGCTGTTGTTGCCTGTTGGACTTGAGTTTTCCATGTTATGATTTGAGCATATTTTTTATGCTAAATGCAGTACCTGTGAGGGTTTCTGGACAACATCTGTCATTGTTCTGTGTTGTCAATTGATTTCCAATAATAAATAAATACATACATTTGCATTAACCAGGCATATTTGCCCACTCCCATGTTGATAAGAGTGTTAAACACTTGACAGATTTCCCTTTAAGGTACATTTTGAACAGATAAAAAAATGTGCGATTAATCGCGATTAACTATGGACAATCATGTGATTAATCCCAATTAAATATTTTAATCGATTGACAGCCCTAATATATATACATATATACACGCACACACACTTCCACACTAAGCAAGCAATTTCTACCTTGCAGTGTGGACAGGGAAGAAATAGCTTTTCGAAAGCACAGATGTTTTATTGATGACTTTCACGGTAAAGCTTGCGTACTAAAGTGTAGCAGGAATGTAAACATACAATTCCATCTGTGATACAATGCAGGTGATGCCCGGATGATTGTTCCTGCTGTCAGAGAACTTTGCAAGCATATAATAGTAATTTGATCAAGGGTCTCAATGCAGCAGCACAGGAGCTATAGGTTTGATTAACAGAAAGCCATGATCAAATCATCATTTTATACTTGTGCAGTCATATCAACAGCAACAGAAAGATCCATTGTTGATGTAATTTCTGTAAATCATGTGGTAGAAATGGAGCCATAGTAAACCAATTAAGGAAGTAGCAAGGAGAAAGTTAGACAAAGTCGCACATCGTATAGTTTAGGTTGCGATACAAAATCCAATACTTTTGGTGAGGTTGCTGCAGGCGGAAATAGAGGAAAGAAAAATGAGCGGAGTGACGGAAACAAGCATCTACCAAGAAACAAACGTCACAGAATATTGGCAGTGTGGTGATATTTTGGCTATCAAGAGGCTATTCAACAGAAAGCAAACAATATGCATTACATATTGTGTTGAAGACCTGAGCCCATGAAGACTGTGCCACCGTCTTGACCACAATGCATGAAAACCTTTACAATCCTAAAGACAAAGTGTGCAAAGTGCTGCTTGACTCCAGCAAACAAGTAATCAAAAACGATGGCAACAAATTATGGCAATTTTTCTTAGTGTCCATGACGAAGGATTGAAAAAGGTAATTAAAGTCAGTAAAACAAGACATAGAGTCCATGGGTGTTAACATTTCTCCCACACTGTACCACCAAAGCTGTGCAGAGAATAGAGAGAAGGTAGAGAAGCAGCCGTGAAGTGTCAAACCCCTCTACCACCTTTGATGTGTTCAAATTTATGACTGAAAATAAAATACTTCTTACCACAATTAACCTTCAGGTGTCTTCATTTTTTTTTTTTATTATTAGTTATTCTTGACGGATATCGCTGTTTGTTGTGTGTAGAGGTGCGTGTGAGTACAGTAGTGCGGCAGCGGCACTGAAACGAGGGAGATGGAGACAGACAGCCTGCTGCGCCGCGCTGCTCCACGAAGCTTCGAATACCTTCAAATATTTCTCACAGAAGCTTCGAAGCCCAAAATATGGTATTCAGGACAGCCCTCATTTTTTATCATGATTTATTGCGATTTCTGCCAAACTGCCATGCCCTAGTAGGAGTCCCTTTCTGGACATCTCATCAATTATACAATAATAATGCAGGTATGTGGATGTCAATTTCACATTATCTCACTAAGGATCTCACTTCTTAAACTCAATCAGACAAGAACCTGATCAGAACCTGACCTGAAGGGAAGACGAGTGGGTGTAAGCAAGATGTGACTGATCCACATTAAATACAATTTCCTTGTCAATGACATTATAAAATTCAGTGTTACAGCTTACATCACTTACACTGATTGAGTCACGCGGGCCACCATCTCAGTTTTTACTTTACATAAAAGTGATCCTGATTAGATCCATGCTACAGGTTTTACATTTGGGGAAAAGAGAGCACTGGTATCAGATTAGTAATCAATAAAATCAGTATTGGAATAGAAAAAGGTTGTTGGGTAGGGTGCATCTAGTGAAAAGTAACCCTAGCTGACCTGCTCAAATTCCAGTTCAAATCAAATTATTAGTCAGAGTTTTCAGATAACAAGATGAGCGTGTCTCAATAACTACTAGAAATACAAGAGCTGTAATGGGATCAATTAATATTGATCCCTGAATTCAAGTTTATTATCATATTGACTAAGACCACCTGGTAGTGGCTCCACTCTGGTCTAATGGGCTGGTCTTGCACTTGCATGCAAGCTCAATATTTGAGGAAGGATTAACTGTGTTCACTCACTCATCTACTCACTGACTCATTCTGCCAGACACCCACTCATAACCCTGGACAATATCCAACAGAAGAAAAAAAAAGGCATTTGCCTGGGCTTCAAACAAAGCGATCTCAGCAAGGAATGGAAGGATGTTGCAAGGGGGCTATGCAACTTAGGGGTCTAAGACAAGACTGCATATCCCCACAACTGTGCTCATAACAGAGAGTAATTGAGTGGGTGAATATGTAATTAAAGCCCAGTGATCATCGGATGTTGGTTGAAATCGTTGCGTGACAGTGGTACTAACGCTAGTAGTAGGTTGCTGGGGTTGACGTCAACAACATTAACTACTCAAATTACCCTAGGCATGTTTACTGTAGTCTCACGTTATGCTGAAGTTGCGTTAGCTCTCCAGCTAGCACTACATGCTAACGTTAATTGCCATCTATCTAACGGCCTACGCCAAATGCGTGGTAAACAGCAACAGCCAGAACAGCTCGCCGTTACCATAGATAACGTTACTTGCCGACTGACTGCAACTTAGCTAGCGTCAAGTTAGCTAACATTTATCAGGCCCGCTAAGCTACTTCAGCTAGCTACCATTTGCTAACATGTCACTAAGGGAAGTTTCCTTCATATGCTAACGTTAGCTCACGTCAAAACGACGGTAGCATTTTCAAACCAAGGACATTAAATAAACTGAACAGACGACATAGCTAATGTTCTTCGGGTAATTTGTCCTGCTAATGGCAGTTTTCACTTGACAATGACATGTTTTTCTCGTTTGACCAGCTAGCTAGCAGGTAGTCGCTTAGCAATAGGGGACCTGTCATCCCCGGTACTCGAGTCTCACAGTTAGACTCACAGAGCTGGAGAAAAATACTTACAGGAAAGGCTCGTATCCTCATCTTGGTGTCCTTCTTGGTGCCGCCTTTGAGGTTGGACATGATTAGTTAGAACGACTTTCGTTTCTAAGTTGACTTAAAAGACTACATGAAAGGCAGTTGCTAGTTTGTTTTCTACGCCAGGGAAAGCGGCAGGGGAAAAACTCAGTGACCTCCTCCCCCCTTCAGGAATTAGGTCGGTCTGTGTGTCTGTTGTGTTGTTGTCACTCGCTCTCTTCTCAGTGGGGTTTTTGGCTAATGTTAGCTTGTATGCAGTGATGGCGGACGGCTGTACTCCACTGCGCAACGCCGAAATCTCGCGAGAGTTGAGCATATACTGACAGGTGCATTCCACAGGTTGATTACACATCACAGCGGTTACATCGGCGTGAGCTAACTGTAACATTTTGATATTAATATTTCGACGAAAAACTGTAAGTATTTAATAACTTTTAAAAAAAATAACTGGTTCAACTTTTAAAAAGGATTGACAAAAAAGCACCGAGGGGCAGAAAAAAAAACTTTATTTGGTGACAGTGATACACTATTTTTTGCTCTAAGTGCCAAAATAGAGTTAATGCTAACGTTAGGCTATCCCTTCCTTTAGGCCTCACCACCATCCCAATAGCTGGTACTTTTTTAACAGAAAGCATAACGTTACACGACCCCTCTGTGTCAGTGTCAGATAATAACACCATACTAATTTTCATCTTTGCTGTTTTCCAGTCCACCGCTTATCATTGTCCAACAGCACATTCCGATGGTTGACCAACGGCTGGAAGATGGAGTATCTTCTCACTGTCATGACGACGCTCTCTGAATGAGAGAAAATAAGAAAATATAACATCAAATCAAAGGGGTGAGTCCAAGGTACTCCTATGAAAAAGCAATTAAACTCACATTTAAGGATATTCATTTAAAGGCAAAATGGGAACTATTAGGCTATCAGAATAATAGACCTACCTACCTATAGAGTACAGTACTAAAGCCACAAAAACTCTAAATTATTTATTTTATTTTATTGGTTTAAAAGGACTGTGTGCACAGATATTAATTGTTTACATAGAAACAAAAAGATGGGTGCACCAGATTTAGCAGGGAAGCTAATTTCCATCTGTAGTCCTAAACACAGACACAATAGGCACAATATACACAATAGACACACTACATAACATCACAACAGGATCACAATATAACATCACAGTTTCAAGTACAATCCAAAATACAATAAATACATATAACACAATAATAAATATGACAGACTTCAGTCAAGCGGCATTATCACAAATAAATACGGTAAAAATACCCCCTGCCTAATATAAAGTGTGTCATGGGGCTGGGGGCTGAGATTAATTAATTAATTTCCACATAGCCTTTGTACATTTTATAGTCTGCAGTCTATAGCCATATTGTACTGGCTACCCTGCTGCCACTAAATTCAATGAAATACAGCACAGTGTTTGAGTACATTGTATTATAACAGTAATAAACTTTTACGTTTACAGTGAGCAAACTGTGGGAAAAATAACAGTAATGTACTGGCAACCCTGCTGCCAGTAGTCTACTGTAAAACCAAGAAAATACAGCACTGTACTGTAATTTTGCACATGGTATTATTACAGTAGCATATTGTAAAGTAGATTTTACAAATGTAAAATTAACTGTAAACTACTGGCAACCCTGCTGCCAGTATTTTACTGTTAATCTACATGACAATAGTTTACAGTGTACATAGTGTTAATAATAGTGTATTTACCTCTGCACTGTGGTGTCATGATGGGAACTGTTGCATTCTTTCGGAGATTAGCTCCAGCAGTCCTCCTCAGGCCCATGTTCTCCAGCTCCAGCTTTTTGATATCCGCCCGCATCGCCCTGATCACCTGTTCAAGCCTCTGTTCACTGTCCATGGTGCTAACCGCACACATTTCCATCCTGCCCGCATCTCTCTTAGAGGCACACAACCCACCACACGACTCCATCTGACCTGTAAACACACAGTCTAGTATTGCCTAACTTACCTGTAGACAGCTACAGTACAGTCTACATGTAGCCTATGTCCTTTTTCATTCGAAGTTGATATCAAAGCTCAGCATTGGGCCAACAAAGAAATAAGCAGCCAATCAAAAGCAGCAATCGAGTCTGTCACCAGACCATTGATAGTCTGGTCACATGATGGAGAGAGTGTTATTTTCTTCTTAGTGATCTGATGCCTACCACTTTCCCTCCTCCTGTTAAATATTCATCTACTCTGTCAACGTAAAGCAACAATAGGTACTTGGGAGAGGCGTAGCCTTTGTAAAGGGTGACCTGCTTCTCCTTTAAACTCGGACTACTTCGGCAGTGTGACCAAAACGGACATAGAAGCCGCCGGATTTTGAGCAATATCAAAACAGACCTCTCAGTCTTCACAACAATATCCTCTTATTAGGGCTCATGCAAACATCATGCCTTACTGCATTCACACAAATCTAAAAACTGCACACATACACAGTTAAATTCATACCACAGTGAACAAAAGTGTAATGAATAACCTGATCACTGCTGCAATGTATGTTTGTGTTAATGTGTGTATACTTGTACATATTCAATGTATGAGGTGGCTTCATAGTAAGAACACCTATGCATCATACGTGCAGTATTTAGAGGAGAGAGTATGAGTCAGTGAGTGTCTGTTTGGTGCTGCTCTGCTGCTCTCTAGTGTCTAGTATAGTGCCAGTATCATGCTAAAAGAGTAATCTAACACTAAGCGGAAAAGCGATGTTTCACTGACCTCTTCTGGTTGAAATGGTCAAGTCTGTAGGACATCTGGCTACAACTAACAGTGGTGTCACAACGCGTACTGGACACACTCTTATTACACCTCTATATCACACCTTCCATATCACTAGGTTCGCTTTAGATTGCCTCATGCGTGTCAATGACACACAAAACATGTTATAAGAACAAGAATAGTTGATTTCACTGAGGGGATGTGTCCATAAAGGTAGTACTGTTTGGATGTATAATTTCATCTTAGCTGACAAATACAAAAGATCTTAATACTGCAAGGATGCAATGAGTTTTTTTTGCCAGATCATCTAGGCAGATGGATAATATCACACATTATTTGTTGATCCATTATTCTGAATCCAACCAGGAGGTTTTATATAATACTTAAACTTAATGCACCTTCTGATGTAGTTATACTGTACATATCACCAGTGGGTGTTTCTGATCGTCACTATCGGTGTTTTCAACTTTGCTGCTGTGAGTCTATGTTATGATCTTATATGAAGTTTAATGCAGCTTACACTTAGCAAGAGGCCTCCTACAACTACCGTGGGGTTGTGGATGTCCGAGATGACTGTGGGCATGATTGCCTTTTTTCAGGTCCTCTCTGATATATTGACAACAAGAATGGTGTCATGTGAACTGTGGTTTTGGCACAGGAAGTGCTACAGCTAAAACCCCAGTGTGTGTGTGTTCAGAAGTTAGTGTTATTGTGGAGGTGGAGCAAATTACACATTACTTCATCCTGCAGAGGCAGTCAGATAAAACACACCTATAATATTCGGTGATGATTTGTCCTATAACCTCGCTTCGTGACAATGCAAACGGACCCCTGTGGCACAACGTTCGAGCAGCCGAGTGTAGCTTAATATCAAGTTGTCTGTTTGCTTGTGTCGTGTTCTGACACCACATTACATACTCTGCGTTCCTCCCATTCCACTGTCTGGTGTGTAAGCTGTTTGTCTGCTGATAACAACCCCCTCAGCAACCGAGAGATAAACTCCGCATGCTGCTGTAGAGACATCTAACACAAGATGCTGACGGCCTACATGACAGAAATGTATTGTGGCTGTGGAAATGAAGACTCTGCTGAGTGAAAGACGTCTGTGTAAAGCGATGTTAAATGAACTGTGATGTTATCGTGGTTGAGCACACACAAAGTCATCACTTACAACTGCGATAACAACAGCATTAATACAAAATGTATTTAAAATTGACTTTTGTTTGCCACATATCATACCCAAGATGCCCAGCAGGTGGCGTGTGCTGTGGTGTGAGTTTAACAGATTGGGCCTAATGTAGTCTAGCAAGCACATGACATCCTCCAGCAGCAGGGTAAACCCAAAGGACAACAGTATAAAGTGGTGCATTTGAAAGCAGAGGTAATTGATTTTTTTTTTTGCAAGTGATTACAGAAGCAGAATTTAATACACTGCTTTTGATTTCAGCTCTTTTTTATCGCTGCGACTTGCTTTGCAAACATGACACCAGAGGCTCGGGACAAATGCGGCGGCTCCCCTCAGAATCCCGCACTCATCATTTTAGCCAAGTTGCTGTTGACCCGGCGCCAACACCACAAAACAGGACAAGTAATTTAATTTGCCACTGCTGCCGACCTTGAAGCAGAGAATGTAGGCTACCAGAATCCCAATAGGGAGGCTTGAAGAAAACGTCCTGGGAGCTGAGAGAGGGGTCAGACTATTCTGCCGGTAGCATCACACACAGTCTCCTCACCTCTACGGGAATACTTTTGTCCTTCAGGTTTGAATACATAATATTATGTTTAAGGTATCTGAAGATCATGCGCATATCATCATAGCCGTATAAAAATAACATCATAATGATAATCTTAAAAATCACAGTCAAGGCTAAGGTTGCGCTCCAATACTGTGCTCTGAATCTGGCATAAGATCTGAAAAGTGACAAGTATGCAGGGCTTTTGTTTCCCCCCAAAAATGTGGACCTCAAAGTGGAAAAGACTGTATTTGTTGTCAGGGAGTTAACTCCATCGTGGCAACATATGATACGACTGTCCGAAACACTCGTTACGAAAGGCCGATATGACCTAATCCTGGTCAAGATGTGCACTTACGTAAGCTTTATATGTCACAAACAAGGATGACATTATGACTCACGGGATATGTCACACTGAAGTCTAGAAAGTATCACCTCCTTGTATGAGAGGCGCGAGATAAAACAAATAGCATAGGAGGGCGGGAGAAATGTGGGACACATCTGCTTTTATTATGTGATACATGCCAAGGATGTCTTACTCTATCTCGTCATGTTTACATATCTCGGGAGATATGTGACAAGACGTGATATTTCGATGCTTTGGCATCTCTGTAAATAAGGTCACATTCCTTAAAAAGTGTTTCGAAAAGCCTCGCAGCAAGTTAAAAAAATGATACATTAACTAAAGAAATTGCTTGGTCATTTTGTGTCCGTTTTGTCATTGTGACCTTCCACCACATTGACAATGATGACATGACATTAAAGAGGTTAGATAAATAGTCAAATCCCTTAAGTAAAACAAGTGTTCTGTTACTTTGTAGCATGTCTTAAGTGCAGACACATTCCCAATCCCATCTCTCATCACCCACAGGGAACAAATGTACCAATGTCCTCTCCGAGCCTTGTGATGCGATGTGATCCGAACGTAATTGCGGCCGTAACTTGTTGCCCCGTCGAGGTGACGTCTTAAATCACCCTGGTGAAAATATCTTAGGTCAGAATTCAATATTGGTCATAAAGTCTAAATATAAGGCCCCGGGGTCTAAGCTGTTTCACAGAGCGCTGCGGTAGCTTGTCTGGCAGAAGCACACACAGGGTAATAAGGTTTGAAAGCGGAGCCCTTTACCACTTACAAGAGAGCTTCTGCTTTTGAGATTACTAGTGTAATATTTGCGAAATGTTGTAATAACTTTGAAGACTTTTGAATCCCGTGCTGTGCGTCGTCGTCGTCGTCCGGCACGCCAGTGTTTCAAATAGAAACCTGTAGGTTTTCCAGCCACTCGGCACTATCTTTAATGACATAGCTCATAGCCACAGTCCCATCCAACAGCCTTCATTATGACTCAGTAATCATAGGCTACATTTGTTTTTCTTTTCCTCTCCGCTCCCTCTATCTCTCCCGCTCTTTCCTTTTGTAAACCTACAGGCCTCTGTCGCTCTCCCCCCTCTGTTTGTCCTCCTCTGAGGAGCACGACGGATCCAGTAGTGAAGAGCCGCTACTGGTAGAAAGTGTTTGTTGACTTTTCGGCACAGACTGGTGCTCTGTAGGGGAGCAGTCTGTTATTTATGGCTCAGGCTTCTGTGATTGGTTGAGGAGAGATATAATTATGTCTGGCGCTCAGCTTAGCTAGTTTTAGAATTACAATAGGTGCCATGTCGAGTTCACTGGTTGCTATGATACTAAAGTGGAGGGTCTTGTACCGTATAGAAAATGTTTTTGACATACAGTAGATCTATGTCTGATGGTTGAACCCTTTTTTCATCAGCCCATCAAGCAGAGTTACTCGACACTGTGCAATGTAATAATTCATTACTGATATTGTCATACGAGACGAGACACTGTCTGGGATTTTGTTTGTGTTCAAGGTTCACAATTTTGTGGACAGAACGATGACTGTGAATTTTGTTCCCCTATCGCATTGGAAGCGCTTTAGGGAGGGAGCTCTTGTATGAACAGGAGGAATGATTACAGTAAAAAGAAAGCCGTTTCAATGTTCACATTGGCACTAGGGGTGCACAATTAATCGAATATTAATCGCAGTCACGATTTTGGCTTAATTAAATGAACATGATCGACTGTGATTGTTTAAAATGCGTGCTCCGTTTTGGCCTCACTTTTGGGGAGCTGTCATGCCCATAGACTGTATTGAAGTGGACTTAGTCACCGTGACATCACCCATTGGTTTGTGGACTGCGGTTTTGAAGCTTCGAGTTCGGCATTTTGGCCGTCTCCATCTTGTTTGTTTTGCCGTCGGCATCTTGTTTTTTTGCCGTCGTCATCTTGTATTTTTGCCGTAACCATCTTGTTTTTTGGCTGTCGCCACCTTGGTTTTAAGCCGTCGCCAACTTGTTTTTTGGCCATCTCCACCTTGGTTTTAAGCTGTCGCCATCATGGTTTCTTTCAACCATAAGTGACACGAGAGGATGGAGCTAAGCACAACCGAATGCTGAATAAGACATTTTTAGGCGACCAAAAAGGTTACAATTTAAATAACTGAAAACACACTAGGAAAGGGTTAAAGTTGTAAGACGAAAACACGGACAACTCCCAAGCCCAAAAGTTTTGGTACAATTTTATCTTGCTTGTAGGAGATGCACTGTGAATAAGTCTTATTTTGATGCACAGATTTGTACATTAGCAGAAATGTAGCCCAACATGGAAGAGAAAGCAGTGTTTGTTTATGTTTATTTAAATGTGAAAAATTGCATTAAAAATATTTTGTCCCTAAAATAATAATAAGGATAAATAATTGTGTTCTCAATATTGATCAAAATAATCGGGATTATCATTTTGGCCATAATCATGCAGCCCTAACTGGCACCGAACTGTTGTTCTAAGACAGACTTGGAAAATTGTGAACTTATCTTTTACTCTCTTGATGTAGCATAAACGTTGTTCTTTTACCCCAGAGGATGCATTACACAGGTGAATTAAATGACCTGCAGTGTACAGTAGCTGTAATTTATCACATCTTAAAATCTGTGTATAAATATCTTCTAAAGCTCCAACATCCATCCTCGAAATACATTTTCAGTATACAGTATATAGCAGTGTGACTGATATGTGATCAATAGTGTGTATTTGATATTTGACTCCTTCAATATTACCCAGCCATATTGTTTCTCACGTTGGCATTAGATAAAATTAAAGGTGCTATTGATAACATTGATAACATTCAGCCACTAGATGTCGCATTCTCCCTCCCCCGTTCCATTGCATTTACTTTACAACAAGTCGTTGCCAGGCGCTTACCGTCAATCTGAGCCATTTTTCGGTTTTTTTTTTCACACTAACTGACGACCCAGAGACACCATGTGATACCAACATCGTTATACTGTTGGCTCTCAAACATCGTTAGAAGTGGGAACCAGATGTCAGATATCTTACACAGAGATAACCAAAACATTCATTTTGGACCCGCCCAACATTTTTAAAATGATTAATTTTTCAGGAAAAAAAGCCATACTTTTATTCGGCACCTTTCTAAAAGCTCTGTGGATGTATTCTTTTTTTTTTAAATATATTTCTAGTTATTTGTATTCGAACTTTTTAAAAATATTCGTCTACATAATAATGTTATTAATAAGAGCTTTAATTGATGAAGATAGTCCTGATCTTTTTCATGGATGAAAAACAAAACTCATGAAGCAGCATAAGACATGACTGAACACAGGAGGTTTGCATCTGAAGTTATCTTAAAAGACACAACTATTAAAATAATTGATATTTACCAGAGTAGTTAGATGAGTAATACATGGCCAAACATGGTTTCGAACAACAACCCACCCAGGTTCCTGATTTGTTGTTTATTAACCCACTTCTGGATTCCAGTTGAATGTACTGGCAAGACAGGTACAACTTGAATACCAACAGAAGACTGTAATTTAATGTTTTATTGATGCCACTTGTCCCTTAATAGCCTCTAGTTATGATCTAATTGCATGTTGAGGCGATGATGCATACTGAGCTCATCGTTCACATAATGTCAGAAGGATTTCCAAGGAGCTGCAAAGATTCCCAGTGAGCTGCACTATATATGGAGGTGAGAAGGCTAGGAGTCGGATATGGAAGACGCAGGATAAACAAATTCGGAACAGTTAGTGAAGGGGTTGACTTACAGACAAAGACTTTCTGAAAAGTTTCTTTAAAAAATTTAAATATGTAATTCCTGTGAGGGAAGGTTAATTGAATTAATAGTTGTCCATGACACAAGAGACATGAATAATTCTCTTTATTAAAACAGTTACTAATCTAATGGATTTTGCCCTAGTAGCCTTTATCTCCTCATTATACAGGGTGGTCAGACAGGGACCTTGAATAGACTAATGGGATTGCGCCATCGTTTTTTTTACTCCACACACTTGCAGTAAAACAGCAGCCATGTATTTGTGTGCTCCCCATAGGAGGTGGGTGGCGAAGATGAGACTTAAGTCTCTCCACCATAGATAATCCTGTTGTGTATTCCATACCATGGCTTATGTGATCACCGTCTCCTATAATACAAGTGTAGTCATATCACAAGTAGAAAACACAAGGATGGGAAGGGAGTGGAGGCTCAATGAGTAATCCACATCTAATCCATTTATTTTAAATACATGGGCTGCCACGGTTAATAAATAGCGGCGTGCCTACCATTTTCATGAGTACCGCTGCTTTGCCTTGCCTCTTTTTTTACTTTTTAGTCTTTAAAGAAAAAACACAGCAACACGTTGAAGTTTATTTTATTTTGAATCTGTGTTTTTTTTTTTTTTTTGAGCAAATGATTGCAGGGTAATTTAATCAGTTTATGTGATAAATCATATTCTTTTAGTTCAGTTTTATTTATACGAAAACAAATTGTGAGGAAATTCATTTAACTATTAAACTTAGACACTAAAATAAAATACTACTGTATGTGCCCTTGTGTTAGTGGAAGATGAGTGTTTACTCTCTCTCTCTCTCTCTCTCTCTCTCTCTCTCTCTCTCTCTCTCTCTCTCTCTCTCTCTCTCTCTCTCTCTCTCTCTCTCTCTCTCTCTGTCACATGAAAATCAGCCAGATCATGATGGAGAAAAAATACACTACATGGCCGGCAGCATCTAGTTTCAGTGCAGACCGAGGTTATTAAAGATTACATGACACAGTGTCAGGTCCTGGCTGAGTGGATTGTGTGAGTTAGTCCCCTTTTCGCACCTAATTACTGGTGTGATTTTATGGCAAGCTGGCAATTTGTCATTTAGCCTGTATCTACTGAAAGTGGTGTAAAGATAAGATGATTGTAAAAGTGTCCAGACTGGCAGGTTAAATAAGTTTACAATGTGAGTAATGTCAATAAAAAAGCGTTAATATAGATTGTTCCCACAGTGCAAACTGATGACTTTTAGACCTAGATAATATTTGAAATGGCTTCCTTATAACACATTTTGACTGTCACCTCTCTCTCTCTCTCTCTCTCTCTCTCTCTCTCCAGGTCCTTAGTGTGGCTAGGAATGCTGTAATGCCACTTGCAGACTGCAGTGTCCAGGGAGCCCTAAAAAGGGAAGGAGTCTCACTCTGATTCCTGGCAGCTTGTGGAGCAGTAGAGGCTAAATTAGGCCTGGTTTCATTGACTTCCAATCTCCAGAGTCTCAGCAGCCCATGAGGAGGAGAGGCCGGCTGTTGCTCAGGGCGTCTGATGCTTCCTCAGAGCTTCTCCAGACACTGCCTGGGTAGGTTAAAGAGCCAGATGGAGACATGATATGTCTAGAGAGCTCGAGATGAGGGGTCGTATCTCCTGATAATATTCGTAGTAAATGGAAATGAAACATGAATAACATTAAAGGTTCTGTGATGTTTAGCATTCTAACATCAATAAATCATACCAGATGAACTTTAGTGATAGTTACTGTGAACAAACGACACAATATGCTCTGTTGTTTTTTTGCAAAAATAAAAATGCCTTGTATGGCAGCAGGGAGTCCTAACCTCTTTGTTTTGCGACCCCTTAAAATGAGGCTATATCCTCAGTGTGGACACACGTTATTAACCGATCAACTAAAGATCAATTATTTCTTTCTCAGATAATTTCCTCTTAGAGATTTTGAAGGGGTATCCATTATTTCACAAAAAATAAAACACAAAAAGGAAATGAAAAGTTGTAAAAAACTAAACATAATATTGTGTTTTCTTTAGATCTTTTTAATCATCGTGTGACCTCTCAGATTTATATTGGGACTATATAGGGGGTCCAGAGTCCTATGTTGGGAGCCACTGCTTTATGGTATCAAATTGAATTGTGAAATGTTGCTAAATAATGCAGATGTACTTTTTAAACTACATTTTTATTCTCGTTTTATGTAGGGCTGTCCTCTACCAAAGAAATTCTTAGTCAACTACAGGGCTGCAGCTAACGATTATGTTCATTGTCGATCAATCTGTTGATTATTTTCTCGATTAATCCATTAGTTGTTTGGTCTATAAAAGAAGCTGGAATCAGAGAATTTTGACTTTTTTTTTCTTAGAAATCATCAAAATAGTTGGCGATTCATTTAATAGTTTGTTAAATCGTTGCAGCTCTAGTCGACTAACACTCATACGGGCTTGTCAACTAATCGATTCGTTGATTTAATTGACAGAGCTGTAAAACTGAGTTTCTCCACAAAGAATCACACAAAAGCACCACTATAAATCTTGTGTTTAGCAGAGATGTGCTCATAAGTTTCTTGGAAATAAATCATTCGGCATGAAAAAAACATAAAAAAATGACTAATCGACTAAGTCGACTAAGACCAAAACAAGCTCTCAGTTTTAGTAATCGTCTAAAAGGGGGCAGCCCTAATTGTATGCATAAAAAGTCACCAAAATGCCAGAAATAAGGAATCTGAAATTGTTATATTTAGCTTAGAAGATCACGTCATCCTAGTTTGCTCTGAAAACCTCCTTACTGTATATCCAGTGTATTGGTATTATTAGCTTCAAGTATGTAGTGCAGTTATGTTTGCAACATGAAGCAACATGCATCATTTTTTATGTGGTCTCATATGTGGAAAAACACAACAACACTGGCATGAGACACAGGCTGCAACTTGTCTTGTTGACCTTTTTTGTTTATGGTAAATATGCCAAGATTTCTTTATTTAATTGATTTAATAATGATGAAGTGCTTTGGCATCTTGTGGTGTGTTGCACATAACATACTACCTGCTCAGTCTGTTTTTTTTTTTCTGCTGATAAAATGCTTGTCCTCCTCCCACTCTCCGCTGCTCTCTCCTCTTTGCTGCGCTGTCCAGTGTGATTGACCGCGTCTCTTTCTCTGTGCTGGCAGTCGGAGACAGGTGCTGAGTGCTGCTGAGTGCTGCTGTATGTGTGGGCTCCAGGGGCCTGCTTCAACATTCCAGTGATCGTTTGATAGACACGGTCCTTTGGGGAAGAGGAGGAGGAGGAGGCTGAATGCACGTACCGACTTCACAGAAGAACTGAAGGGGTAAGTGAAATCCTGTGACGATGTACCTGCCACGGGATTATTGTGATAACATACTGCAGCATCTCCTTTCTTTTTCAAGTCCCTCAACAGCAACCTTTACAACACCCCACTTCCTGATTTAAAAAAAGCTGTTTCACTGCTTATCTCTCAGGCTACAAACAGGTCTAATGTCACACAGGCACTTCCTCTTTTCACACACTCACAGGCTGCAAGCATGTCTGCGTGCGCGTATACGTTAGACACAAAGTACGCACAGTTGTGAAAATGGAGGGAAAGAGGAAGTTCAAAAAAAAAAAAGGGGGCAGAGAGAGGCGGGGAAACTAACAAGGTGACCATATTTGGCGTCAGTAGATAATGCAAGCAGAAGATGCAAATTAGATAAGGAGTGGTTGTCATGGAGACTTGATGTTGCGCAGTGATGGTTCGCTGTAAACCTGACCACATTTGTGGTATGGCCGTTGCCAAGCAGAAGGTGCTATTATGAGAGTGAGAGAGAGAGATGAGAGTGAGAGAAGTAGGGGAAGAGAGAAATGAAGATGTTAGTTCGTCCCATAGTGCATTGCGTCAGCGTGACCTGTGTTGAAGTGGCTTCGTCTGTCCCAGTGGCGCGTCAGCGATAGACAGACACACAGGTAAGCTCACTGGCTATAAAATAACTTCCTATATGATTAATGTCCGTTGACGACTTTAAATTACTTTTGGTATCATCGAGTGTTTTCTATTGGTTTGTTTCATAAGATTTTATAGTTGTGTGATTGGTGATGATTCCCTTTTTTTCAACAAACTAAATTTCCTCTGATGCTTTGCGAAGACGAAAGTGTGTCAGCTCTAGGATTTGCAGTATTTTCCTCTACTTTGTAGGGAGATATAAAGTTTGTAAGAAGTTTGGGGATGTAAGGAGAGTTTATTTGATATCCGCAGCAGTATATCTGCAGGCTACATTTAGACAGAAAAATTGCTGGAAGCTGGAGTGAAAGGCCTCTTTGGGAGGGTGTTTCCATTCGTTTTCATTTTATCTCCAAGATAAGCTTCAAGCTTGAATGGTGCATACACACACGCACACACACAATGGTGTCAGATGGGGACAAGACAGAGTGCTATTTCCTCTCTCTGTATTTCAAACCCGACAGCTTGAATTGCACCTGCTTCCCCTCACTGCGTCAAAGTGGAGTGAAGTTATGAGAAAAACCACAAGTATGCAGCAGGGAAATATGACTGCAGGTGTGCACATTAGAAAAGGAGTATTTACAATTTGTCCCACTTTCATGTACATTTTTAGCAATGTGTAGCATATATCTAACATCTTTGTTTAAGTGGGATACTCCCCCCTCCCCCTTTTTTCGAAGTAACATAAAATATAAGCAGAAGTTGTTTAAGTGTAGAAATTATCTCAAAGCAATAAATGCTTTCTCATTCTGCGGCCTCCAAAATAAGCTATAGTGATTGCCTTTCTGCTAAGACTGTGTACCGTTGCAGTTGTTGCTGTGATGGTCTGTAATGGGAGTGTAATGTGTATTTGCGGCCTTAGTGATAGATGAGCTGTCGGAGTTTGGCACACAAAAGCTCTGGGACATTTCCTCAGTGGAGTGAGAGTTCACATCAGCCAGCCAGTGTCATTTACAGAGTGCTGGGAAATAGCAGAGCGCTGAGATGATAGGGAGGCTTAAGGTGGAAAGTTGCATTCATCAGGGAGGAGGGAGAGAAAGTAAAGGGTGGAACGAAGGTGAGGGGTTAGGATTCGATGGCTTGACGGAGGCAGAGGTGGTCACCCCGTGCCAGACCCGTGTTGGTTTAGGGTTAATGTGACGAATAGAGTGTGAGGGAGTTTCTAGAATATTCAGAGCCTCCTTGTAGAATGACTCTGCTCTTTAGCAACTTTGTACGTCACTTTCATAAATGTGAAGGACTTGATCAAAATCGATGCAACAGAAAATCTCACACAATGCAACTTGACAATGACATTATTAGTGTTACTTTCTCCGACTTTCCCCCCATGAGTAGTTCACCGATCTCGATGTGTAAAATCGGTGGAATTCCCCTTTAACTCCACCACATCCCCACACACACACCTCTTCCTGTTTTCAGTTGGTTATGTATGCGAGTAGTTTGCTCAACCCCAGGATGTTGATTCTTGTTGCCTCATACCTAAACAGCTCTACGGCCTCATTGATCTCCTATAGAGAGCAACGGTCACACCACCCTCTTATCTGTGAGACACAAGACATGTGGAGCAGGAAGTTAACACGAGTGACTGATTTCACTTCAGATAAAAAAAAAACTAGAAAACGAGAACCGTACAAAGAAAAAGTAGTATACTTCAAGTTTATTTTATGAAGTATACTTAGGTAAAGTTATAGTATATTTTTAGCTTCTACATTTATTTATTGTTTTTTATTCATTATTTATTATTATTATTATTGTTTGATACATGTACGAATGAATGTGTGGAGGTTGTGTTTTTAACTTACGGCACCTTCCACGAGTAGCACTTTTGTTGTATGGTTTTTAACGACACAATGACAATATAGGCATTCTATTCTATATTTCCCAAATATACTTTATGTAGTAAGTATACTAATATCAATCTACTAGTAGTATGCTTGTAAGTGTACTATTTATACTTCTTGGGACTAAATTGGCCCACTTTTAAGTAAATAAAAGTATACTTTTAAGTATTATTTTTAGTTTTATTTTGTACTGCAACTGTACCATAAATATACTGATAGTTTACTAGTTTTATACTTGTAACCCACTTTTTAGTTTATGAAAGTACACTTTAAAGTATATCCTCCCTAAACAACTAGTTTAATAGTTTTTATACTGCAAGTATACTTGTATATATTTGTAGCCCACTTTTTAGCAGAGAGCGGCACTCGAGTCGTACACACATTGACTTGAGACTTGAATCGAGACTCGTCTTATTATTATATTATTGCTATTATTATTATTATATTATTATCGTGAACGGATAATCCAAAAACTTAGAAAATTCTTGATGAATTGAAGTAAATTCATATCAAAACATCCTTTTACAAACTCTCACACACTTTAATAGGCTACTCTATCAAAAAGTAAGCACAACTACGAGTCAAGTATACCTTTCTGTAGGCCTATAGGGCAAGAATACTTAGACTTTTCTGTATACTTGTCAGTATGAGCCAAGTATACTTAAGTATACTTTTGTTAAGTATATCTCTGATAAGTACATAAAAAGTAAACTGAAAGTATACTCTCTTATTTTAAATTTAAAAGAAGTATACTAATAGCACACTTGAATGAACTTCTTTTGGGGTAAGGAGAAATAGGCTCCTGTTGCACATTTGATCAGGTTATGTGCAGAATAAAACACAGACTCATTGAGAACATGTGAAGAATGATAATGAATAGGAAATATGGACCAGCAGGACAGAGGAGTGAAAGAAAGACGCAGAGACAGAAAGGAACAGAAGCACTGGCATACACTCAGCCGCAGTAGAAGAGGGGAAATTCCACGTCAGTGTCTGAGTTTCGCAGAAAGCCCAGATCTTTGGAGGCGTTGCTAATGTGTCTCCTATTGAGCCACGACAACATCAATCACCATGTTTCTTCATTATGGGTCAAGGAAAACTCCATTCGGAGGTTCGAGTGACCTGCTGCTTCCATTGATCAGCCGTCAAACAGATTGCTCTGCTAATCTAAAAGACATACTGTACAGTATGTGTTCTAGCGGGGCTGTTTCCATGGTTGGAAATAGATCCTCCTTCCATCACTAATGAATGGCACTTGGAAATAGATCAAGGCATGCACTTTGCTGTTGTAGCTAATAATGGCGCTGTCTATCACAATTTGATCAACTCAGAAAAATAGTACTCCGGCATCCTGCGACGTCTTCCTTTTGTCTGGGGTATGCAACATGTTTCCTCTGAGTACACAGGCACATTGCACCAGAATATTGGCTAGGTAAAGGGTTAGCGCTGCAGCTGGGGCTCCACCACAGATTGTCACCCGGGGTTTAAGGGCCTGCTGTGTAAATTAGAGATGACTTATCACCAGCTTTGTATTAAACAGAGCTGTGCAGCAGTAGAAGCTGGTCCGGAGAGAGAAGGAAGAGGTGGAACAGAAAGACAGGCGTGACAGTTTTACATAGGAGAAGCATTTTGCAGTATTGTGTATGCAAATACACCAAAGAAAGAAAGCGGTTCTTGCATCTCTCTCCACGGATGCAGGTGTGATCTCAGTCAAACTGATTTCCGCTGCAGCGTGTGTGGAATTTGCCTCCTTTGTAAAATGAAAATACATCGCAAGGCTATTTTCAGTTCAGGCAGCATTATGAATGCACTTTCTCCTTGATCACATTCAAACGAAGTGAGTCATAGACAATACAGTATGCGGGATCAGACAGAGAACTTGGCGTCAGCGGCACACGGCTCAAAATCTGCAAAGATTCCTGCAGATGCCAAGGCCGCTGTCTCCATGGCGACCGGATATTGCAGCATCAGGTCCAAATCAAATTCTTGGAGGCTCTTTTAGCCTCTCTGGCTTTCCCCCTGGTTGCAAGGGGTTGTGGCGGCAGAAGCCTTGAGTCAACAACAATACAGTAAAGTTGGCAGCAGCGGTTGCCTCAGTGTTGTCTCGGTTAGCCCTTTTTTTTATAATATGCTGCTTACCTGCAACCCTGGTCTGCATCTTTTTGAACAGCCATTTCCGGAGTATGTACACGCTCTGTATTATTCTGAATGTATAGACACTTACTGGCTGATTTAGTGCAGTTTTTTTAGTGTGGGTAAGAGCTGTGAGTGTGAGGCTGAGCTGAGGTGTCTGAGGGTTGCATGCCACAGCAGAAGAACGGCTCCTGACAGAAGCCAGACCTAATCTGTCGCAAACTCCTTGTAAATTTCTTTCCGTAATCCTTTCCCTTAATCTATTCATTCTTTCCGAATGATGTTTTTCTCTTGCTTCACCTCATTAAATCCCTTGTTTCATTGTTTCTTTCCCCTCTGGTAGCATTTAACATCACTATCCCAGCTTTTATTTCTGATGCCCTTCGTCACTCTGCATGGCCTCTCTTTGCTTCTATGTTGCTAATCTCCCTTCTTTCCTCCTCCTTCATATTCTTGCTATGCTTTCCCAATGTTTCCTTCCTCCCTCCCTCCCTCTTCCCTCTCTCCTTCCTCAGCTTCACTGGATAGGCAAGGGCAGTGTTGCTGTAATAGAACCAGCACTTCCTGGTGTCGTTTTAGGGGGGGGGGGGGGGGGGGGGGGGGCGTGGCCAGCCCTCAGCGAAGAAGAGAGGGAGGGGAGAGAGGGGACTGCAGGATCTGTGTACCCAGTGCAGTCAGGGCTCCCTCCTCCTCTTCCTCCTCCTCCTCCTCCTCCTCCTCCACAGCTGTTGCTACTGCCACCCAGCGAGCACCACTTTCCTCGGGCAGCAGACAGACGATCCAGAGGCTGGGGAGTCAGTAGAGACACAGCCCAGCCCGTCTCGGCACAGCTCAGCACAGCCACTTCAAGAGGCAGGGGAGGGGAGACACTAGCGCACACGGCCAACGCTGCAACGTACACACACACACACAAAATCACACAGACAAACACTCCTCCTCTCTCTCTCTCTCTCTCTCTCTCTCCTTCTCTCTCTCTCACTCCGGTGCTCGGCTCCGCACAGCTCCTCCACTCATTCGCTGCTGATTCACTCGCTCACTCGCTTGCCTGTCCTCCTGCCAGTCGCTCTCTGCCTTGCTGCGCTCTGCCTTGCCTGCCTGAGAATGGTCCAGCCGGTGCCTGGGGGTCTGCTGTCGCGGCCTGTCTGAACACACGCACAAAACACAGAGTCAATCGACACGCGGAAGCAAACAGGCACACAGGCACACACACACACACACACACACACACACACACACACTCAAACTGGAGAGCAATGTGAGAGGTAAGAGCTTGATTCGTAACCCTCCTCGTTGTCTCATTGGTTTATCTAGATCTTTCCTCCTGTGTGTGCTGCAGTCTGTACTTTCCAAAGTAAGCGTCTGTGCATTGGAACATTGATAGAGATATGGGGATTGTTTGCCTCAGTGTGTGCTCAGTATGTGGACCACAGGGTTAACATCGATTTGTTACGGCTTGTTTTATAGATATAGGCACACACACGCGCACGTACACACAGCAAGACACATTCTTGGCTCGCAGCAGACAGTCACACAATAGCTACTTCCTGAGGGTAGCGCTAGTTAGCTAGAAAATTTGCTGGTGTGTCTGTGTGTGTGCGCGTGTGTGTGTGCGTGTGTGTGTGTTTGGAGGGCCACGGTTGTTCCAGGAAGCAGTGGAGAGGATCAATAGATCGCCCACTCAGCTTTCATTCCCTCCGTCTGACTCAACGTTGGACATGTTGGGAGTTATCCTGCAGGGCTTGGTTAACAAGGAGGATGGTAAAAAATGTGATTCTCTTGTACCTCTTCCCTCCCTTTGCTGCGTCAGTCTAAAGGGGGGGAAGCATGGTTTTGCATGTGTGTAATGTGTGTGTTCTACGTGTGCGTGCCGTGTAAGGGCAAACTCCCGCCCCGCTGCATGTAAATTACGTGTGACATGTGAAGCTGCTGCTACCTTATATGGCGAGCACAGTATTTCAGTACAGTTGGATCTTGCCAAGCATTCCGGGTCGCGGGAGGAGAGAGTGTGTGAGAGGGTGACTCTGTCTGTGGGAGTGTGTGTGTGTGTCTGTGTGTGTGTGTGTGTCTGTGTGTGTGTGTGTGTGTGTGTGTGTGTGTGTGTGACTAAGTGAGTGTTTTCATGCGTCTGACAGAGGGGGAGTAACTGAGAGAGAGGAAGAAAGTTGAAGACAGAAGGAAAGAGGGGCAAGAACGAGAGAGACAGGGAGAAGGAGACCCAGTAAATAAAGGGATTTTACTCGTCGATGTTTGAACTGGAGTGAAAGTAAGTAGTTTCGTACTTTATAAGGGCTTTGAGAGATAACGCTAACGTTAAGTTAAGTTTGTGTGTGTGGATCACGCTAAGGTAAACGGACTGAAAGTGTTTTCTTACGTGCGATAAAATCTGGCCGTTTGTCAGAAAGTTTTTTTCATTCTTTCAGAGAGTTCCAAAAACTGTCTGAATAACAGCAGGACATGATTCTGGTATAATCCATGTGGTATGCGAAAGCCAGAGGATCTTCAGAGCTTTAAACTTTAGCCTTCCTTCTCTCCCCTCTTTGTCCCTCTCCTCACCACCTCTGCCCTCCTCCTCCTCCTCGCCTCTCTGGGTTTCCTCTTGGTGGTGTGTCCGTGGTTGGGGCGATGATGAGGAATGTTGTTGTTGTGACTTAGAGGGATTCAGGGTGGCTCAGACAGTAGCACACGCGCACACACACACACACACAAGTATGTACACACATGCAAGCGTGCGCAACACAGACAGATGTGTGGCAGATTGCATTGTTGAGACTCTCTAAAGTCCCAACGGTAGCCCCGCTGCTGGTAGACTGTCAACGTCTGTCTAGCAGAAGCCCGAGGAAAACGTGCGGTTGTTGTCAATGTGAATATTATGATGGCCGATAATGTCAAAGATGATCTCGCTCTCTCTCTGTGCATTGATGCGTGTGAACTCAGGTGCAAATTGCTCTGCATTTCTGTGCGTTGCCCCTGATCTGCGATCTGCCCTACAGACAGGATTACGTGCATGGCTGAATCTGCGCTGACAGGTTAAGCCTTTATTACACGAGGTCTCCTCCGTATAGTCCTACTGTGTTATGACCACATTTCAACCCCTCCGAGCAACAGTTTGACACAGCTTTGGGCTGAGTAAGACACCTTCCACTTAACGTAATTCCAAGCTAAGCTAAAGTTGATAGACCTCAACCGCTGTCAGAGACTCGGTTGAGTCGTTAGCTTGCCGTGACATCAGGTAGTCAGCAATAATGGTTTATCAGATATTGCACTATAGAGGAAAACAAAGCCAGCGTCCACCTGTGTCTGAACCACACAACGGTGATAATAAGCAGGGCGAACAGCATGTCCAAGCTGCTGTTCGTGGAGTCAGTAATAAGTGGCTAGTTATTTCTTTTTTGTTCTGTCCAGAGTGTTGTTGTGTCAACACAAGCCTGCCCAGTTGCATCAGCTCCTGCTCACAGCCTTTGACATCTCAAACCTCTCCATCTCTGAAAGCAGAGACAGATGGCTGTAACATTTAATAACACACTCCTGCCCCAATAGTCACATTCTCTCACTCCTCACAGTCTCTTTCTGGTCCACCTCGCTGCCTAGCCTTTGTTTCTATCACTGTGACTGCACTGGGACTGTTTGCCTCGGTATATTAGCAGCAGGCCCCGACACGAGCCGGTGGATGTGGCGGGTACATTAGCATGGCCTGTCCTCCATGAAAATGATTGACTAAATTAAATTATACAGATAAAATTGGTCACTGGTGAAGTATGTTTGCATGTAATTTACTGATAAAGAAGCTAAACCAACATGTCTAATCACGTACGCCGTTACAAGGCACACAGCATACATACATACATGATTAGACACTGTGGCGTACGCTCAGGAATGAAAAAGATACTGGTCTGTACGTTTGTAAATGATTTAGCTTCTGTTAAAAAGGATAGATAGATAGATAGATAGATAGATAGATAGATAGATAGATAGATAGATAGATAGATAGATAGATAGATACAGTACATAGATTGTACAGCGAGCCGGTCATTGTTGTGAAATAAACCCCTTCAGGGCATGTGGAGGGGTTTTGCATCACCCTGAAGGGGTTTATTTAACAACAATGAGCCGCTAGCTGTACATTATCCCGCTTCTTACACGGCTACTTACTTAAGAAATCAATAATTTGACACAAAAATGGTCCGCTAGAGTCCAAGATCAGTACTGCATCCATAGCAAAGGTTTGTTATACATAGCAGCGGCATGCTATAAAGAAATAACAGAACGCAGAACGCCGTGATTGACCAATCAGAATCGAGTATTCAACAAAGCCATGTAATAACTGTATATGTACAGTATATATACATGGGTACAAATAAAAGGGGAAAACGAACATAAATGGCGTCTTAGTAAGGTCCACCACAGCTTCAATAAAACATGGCATATATATATTTTACGTGTCTTTTAACTCTACTGGAGGGGATGAGCATCATTCCTCCAATTGATATTCCCTCACCTAATAAACCTGTCCAAAATCTCCCACCGATGTTAAATTGGTGACTGCTAAGGTCACGGCATATGACTCACGTCATTTTTAGTACTCATCAAACCCATTCATCCGTTGCGTTTGCTCTCGTTTATTCATGCTTATTCTTAAATTTTGAACCTGTCTGTATATGTGGGAACCAGCCCGACTACGTCCCAGCACGTTGACACAAAGACAACATAAATGCGAGCCAATGAGCCACTCATTAAACCATAAGGCCGGCCATTATCCTCGCTGTCCGTTGACTTCACCACATCCTTACACACACACACACAGACGCACACAAAGATGCAGTGTTGCACACACAGTCCGATATTCACCACAGCTTTAAGAATACCCTCTGTCAGGACACATAGCGGTTTGTGTGTTTGTATAGGTTTGTGTGTCTTGTCAGCATGTGTGTGTGTGTGTGTGTGTGTGAATAGCTCTGTCCATGTATGCTAAACAAGAGATGTAATTGTCTCCAGAGGTTTGCTCTCAGAGGAATCAATAGGCATTGTTTGTTGTGCGTTCCTGGCCTCAAGACTCACTTTCAGAGCCACGTTATTTAACCCGATGATAAATAAGTGAGTTAAACTAATAGTTGAGAGGAGATGACGACTTGATACTGATGACGATAAGGAGGTCGATGACAGTACCGACGATGGCGTTGCTCAGATTAACAAGAATTTATGGAGCGTGGCTGTCCATGTGAGCTCTTTTCATCTATAACCTCTGCTCGTAACCAAACAGACTTCTAGTATAGATAAATAGTGTATTCATCATTTATTTTTTAATGCAATGTGCTGTTGTGCCTAGCCCTCATACTCATTTTATGCAGACCTTACTGGGCGCGATCTCCCAACCAACATGAAAGGCTGCATCACCCAAAAGAAATGCAGGTAACTCAGGGACATGTATGTGGTATAGAAAGATCTACGTAGGCTACCGTAGGAGCCGTCAGCCTCTCACGTATGAGTGTGTCAGAACGAAAAAGATCAAGAGACACGTGTCCATATATGCACCAGTAGTGTGTATGTGTGTACGTGCAAAGGTCAGCGAGTGCAATATTGACATGCTATATTCCTAGCACATGGAGCAGCAGCAGGAGCGAGGCCCGGGGGGTGTTGCATTTCCTCCAGCGTCCTCCACCGAGATGACCTGTCTCAGCACACTGTCACCCTGACTCCACCTCTGTCAATATGCTGAAACCACTCCTTTTACTGAACAGCAGCAAACCCCAAAGAGACGGACGCCTCTTTCCTCTGCAGTCAAAGCTGAAAATAGGAGCTATGGTTTGTTAGCTATAGGTTGCCATAGCAGATGTTGCAATATAACGAGCAGCATTTTAGCCCAAGTGTATTATTTCATATGGGATTATGAGAATAGAGCCTCCAGTAACTCATGACCTTTGGTGTTAAGATGTGCTAAACTAGACTAAATAACGTGCCATATTTCAGGAAGTCTTACCATGACTGTGAACCGCTCCCTCTCGTCTCTAGCAGACTTCAAGACCAGCCCAGGTTAGCAACAAGCATGTTTATTTGATCGCTCTAACTTTTTTTTTTTTTTGCAATCAGTTGAGACATGCCTCAATAACAAAACAGCTCTTTGTGTTCAAGAACACCTCATAATGTCGGAGCGCCATCCATCACAGTCCACCGTGCAAATCGGTGGCAGTTCTGCACAGTTTGCGCTTTCAGCGGAGGTGAAGAGTTTAATTTCGGCAGCGTCTTTGACTCGTCCAGAACAGATTTGTTTAGTGTCTCATTACCGAGAGAAAGTGAATGTCAGAAAAAACGTTCGCGCCGTCGAGGCATATGCCGGTTGTCACATGACCGTGAGCTGATATTGAAAAACACAACACTTCCTCTTCTTTGCAGCCATGTACTGTTTCTGCCACGTGTCCTTTAGAGCTTGATAGGAAGCGTACAGTCGCTCTCTTGCCGTCTTCCCTTCCTCCAGTGTGGTTGACCTTGCACCAGCCTGCAAGACCTTGGGAGTCTGAGGAGGGAGTGCTGCTGAGGATGCTGGAAGAGAACGCAAGCCAGACAGTCACATCGAGGGCACGAAGGCAGAGGCATGGCTGGAAGGAAGGCTGAAGTAGAGTAGGATCCACTGGTTAAAGAAGTCTAACTTCTGCGGTTAGAGAAGGGAAGTGGATCGTATTAAATAGTCATCTGTTTGAAATGGATGCCGTGAACACCAAGAGCAGAGTTAAGTGCAATTAGATAGAGGGAGTGGCATACTGACAAGACAGACCATAGAGATGAAGAAATCAATAGGGGAAGGACACCCATGTCCAGACATGATGGATCATAATGAGCGCTCATTATCACTCTGGCACTGTCTTACACCCTACCGCCTTGTCTCTCCCTCACAGATATGTGCTCATCTGACTCTAACAGAAACCATAGAAACAGATTAGGCAGCCAGACAGAACGCAGGGGTTTGTTTTTTTTCATGCATCAAGTCATCACATTCTCCCATTTGATTCGAAGACAGCCCCCCCGGCACCTTCAATTTAAAACATTTTATAATAAATATCTCCATTCCGCCTCATTAGTTCGCGTCCAGCTGTGTGCTCGAGCTCAGTCCGATGATCCTCGCTCACCTGAACTCAACTTTATTACGAAGTATATTTGGGTAGTAAAAGCGTGTCGCCGTCAGCTCTATCAGACTGAGCCGTGGCAATAAATACACGTAACATCAACATTATACGATATTAAAAAACGCAGGTCCGAAAGGCATACAGGGTTACACAGAGGGATTAGACTTGGCGGAGTTGACATTTTCACAGCAATGAAGATAAAAAAAAAATATGAAATTTCATTCTAAAACAAGACATTCAATCTAGCCGCACTTAGTCAAAAAATGTTTTTTTGGCATTGAAAATATTATATAACTTACAAAGAAATATTGCTGCCTATCTTCAAAATTGGCAGCATTTAATAAAATGTTACTTTCTGTCATTTGAAAATATTTAGCTGCGAGGTGATATCTTTTCTGTTTTTTGAAAATGTAATTGAAAAGTTATTTTAGCCTCCCCTCTGAAGTGCATGATATGGAAGAGTGTGTGTGTCATAGGGCTGTTGTAGCCTTTGTGTTATGATTATGCTTGCACTCCAAAGGTCATTTGTAGCAGTAATGCTACTTTTGCTAGCGTAAGGGGGGTCATCCAAGGTGAAACTAAGCAGTTTCCCCCTCCTTTGCTCTGTAACGTACTGTATATCCATGTTGCTGGGTCATCATGACCTGGGCTGTACTGCTGCAGGGCTCTGATATAGTGTGTTGCAGTATTGCAGTGCTGTAAAGTTAGAAGCGGTCCGTAGCATTGCTGAAGGTGCACATGCTGTTCTGGGAAAAGCGATTTCTCTACGCAGGGTGTGGTGAGTTACCCTGCCTGTGCGATAAGAGCCGACTGGGCCCACGGGAGCCCAATCGTTCAAAATTCCCCGAGCAAACCCCGTACAATGGATTCACCAAAAATAGAAACCGCTGCCAAAATGATAATATAAAAAAAAAAAAACACTCTCTTCTGCATTTGATAAATGGGAAGTGTGGTTTATGAATACGTTATATTATCCCAGCATTGCAAGTTCATATCTGTGTGAGATCATCGCAGTATTGCCGTAATCATGGTGGTACTTTTTTTTTTATTTAGAAATGCTTGAGTTCATGGAGAATAATATTATCTGGGATCTTTCATGAAAGGCTGTTTGTTCGAGAAATCAGGTAGTCATAGAAATAGTGAGCAGAGTGATTAGTTCAGCCCGTCTCTCTCTCTTTCTCTTCCTCTAGCAGCAGGCAGGTCAGCCTCCTCTTCGCTCCTCCCCCTGCTCTCACCTGGCGCTCAGCCCAGAATGTTGCTGCAACTCTGCAAACTCTCATTGGTCCCCACTCTCGCACCGCTTCGCAAGAAGGGAAATGACTAACCTCTTCTCCCTCCTGCCCTGCCTCGACTTCCCCTCTGCTTTCACTCTCTTCCTTTTCTTTCACCTCTAAACACTTTTTTGCAATGGCCGGCTTTGCTGTACTGGACTGTAAGTGATATGGGATTCGATACGATTTTTCCCTGCGTTGACCAGAAGAGGTGGAAAGTTGTGAATGGCTGCTTTGTGTGTTTCTGTGTGTGTGTGTGGCGTGATGAGCGTGTGTGAGCACCATGTGTGTTTAGAGCGCAGGGCGGGTGAAAGTTGTATTTGTTTTAGCTGACACCCCTGCATTTTTGACATTTTTACATATTCTTCATTCCCGCAGCCGAATAGCTTAGCGGCGGATTAAAAAAAAAATTGCAGCAGGTCAGAACCTCCCATGAAAGAGAAATAAACCTGAAATGTTTCTCTGGATGTGTATCATCAGCCTTATCTCTCTCCCTCTCTCCCCAGAGGAAGTGCCTTCCCTGATGTCTGCTGCAGCTTCGACCTGCTTCTACAGCTGAAGCTCCACCCTCCCCCTCCCCGCCTCGCTCGCTTGCTGCCACGGTAACACGAGTATAAGGACACACACCTCGCAGCCTACGCTCCGACCCGCTCGTCCATCCACCACCATCATCACCATCCACTCCTCGCAGCCGGGCTCCAGCCTCAGCTCTGCACAACTGCCCAGCCTTACCACAGCAGCCCGACACACCACCAGGCCCACGCAGCATCTCACCCACCTTGCCTTTAACCTTCGCCTTCAACCCTCTTAAGCCTCCACTCGGTCCACAGCGGTCCTTAACCTCCCGGTAGCAGGCTACACCCCAGACTATCACCTTTGTTGCCTGCTTCACTGCACCTAACCAGAGGGCCTGTTTGTCTGTTTGCCACCTTGGCTTGTGAATGTTGTAGGTGAGACCGTTCAAGCAAGCAAAGTCAGGCCAAGAGCGGCAACTTCATCAGCTAAGTGGATATAAACACTTTTTCTGTGGTCGACTGATCAGGAAAATTATCCAATAACATCGTCAACGTCCTGCAACATTTCACTTTGGGAAAAAAGGAGCCCTCTCAATCGATAGTAACTTTATTTTGAATGTTTCATTTCAACGTCACACACGCAGACTTTAACAACAAATAAACAAATAAAAGAAAGACACTTTATTCACGCTTGAACAGCTCGGAATAACTTTTGCCAGCGTGTCGCCATGGCGATGAACATGGCACACATCCGTGACACAAAGTGGCTGACACTCGAGGTGTGCAGGGAGTTCCAGAGGGGCACGTGCTCACGCTCGGACCAGGAGTGCAAGTTCGCTCATCCGGCCAAGAGCTGTCAGGTGGACAACGGACGGGTCATCGCATGCTTCGACTCGCTCAAGGTAAGAAAGGAGAAGTGGTGAACAGGAAGTGTGGAGGTCAGATCTCTGGCAGATTGGCCACAGATGAGAGACTGAGCACATTCAGTCTGACAGGCAGTTGGAGTGAATATATGGAGTTACAATAGCAGTTTTCTGCAGTCTGCATCATGCTAGAGAGCATCTGGCTACGGCATGTGCTCTCTTTAGTCCCACCTATTTCTGGTCAGCTGACTGGAACATGTGATCAAGGGTACAGAGAGGAGGGGGGGGGGGGAGGTTGCAGCGTTTTAGATTCAGGAAGCAGGAGTCAGGCGTCTGTAACGCTGCACTGTGGAATTTTCTAGGCTGAAGTGTTTTGGCGGGTGTTTACTTCACTTATTTCAGCAGCCATTATGAAGTCAGTCGCATTTCCGACTGATTACACTGCACATAAACAACACTAAAAGACTAAATTAACAGTCCCCGTGGAGGAGAAAAACACCGCTGTGTGCCAGCGTTTGAACAGGAAAACGCTGATGAATAGGCTGTCACATGTACAAACTGATATGGATGCCCTGAGCGCAACACGTTTCAACAGCGAGAGAGGAGCGAGGCGATAGCGTCATCATGTAGATCTCACTCAGTCAAACCACTTCCTGTGCAGAGGCCTAGGGGCAGTTAGAGGGGGTTTGTGGGTGTGTGTGTGTGTGTGTGTGTATGCGTTTGTGTTTTAGAGCAAAGTCGGGGGCAGATTTGGGGCACCGCATGCAGTAATTTTCCATTTTTAGGCAGCAGCAGGAAAGCAGAAAAGCAAACACGTCTTTTTCTTTCTCTCGCGCTCTTTCACAATCTGTCTTTTTATCGGAGCAGGAGATCTCTAGAGATGGGCGGACCTCAGCCCTAAAGTTTCCAGCATTGACACACACCCACACAGGTTTGACTGTGTGTGTTTTTTTTTTTTACTTCTGTTTGTATTCTGCCCCTGCAGACATTGGTGACTCGTGGTCATTGGCAGTGTGTGAACAGGGCAGGGTTAGGATGAGGACAGCGTGTGCGAGTCGACTCAGAGAACACTGTTTAAAGCCAGATGTGGACAGAGGAACATTGTGAAGCCCTGGCTGAACTCTCCCCAATTTTCCTCACAATGTGCTAACGCCTGTGCATGTGTGTGATTGTCAAAATTACAGGCCAGATTAAGTTATTCTTGTTTATTACATCTTGAATCCTATTTTTTTTTTTTTTTTTATAGTTTTGGCCTTCATTCCTATTGGTGGAGATTGCCACCATCATTCTACCTAATCTCCTGAGATCATCCAAGAAACACAAGCAGCCACATGATCACACAGGTTTAAACCAACTCTGAGTTCAGCCAATTATTAGGAGGAGAAAACAAAGACGGTAAAATTATTACCCAAACCGTCTGTTTTATAGTTTATAGACCCACTTCCCAGGTTCAACTTTGATGTTTCATGCTTGCCATAGTTGTGTGCGTGCACAATTTTCCTTTGCAACGAGTGATTGCGGCCAAGATTTCTGATGAGCTCATTTTTGGCCTCATAAAGAAGCAGATAATCTGGCTAAACTGTTGGCTTGTTTACAACCTGTGATATGACCCGATCGGCTGAATGCTCGTTTATTTCCTCGTCGGGCTTCATTGAAGCGATGTCGCCGCATTCCCAGATGTCAAAAATGTGTTTCAGTGTTATAATAACCAATAGAAACGGTGGCCAAAACTACAAAAAACAAGACCCAAGCTGTAAGACACTGAAAAACAATGACTATCTTGATGTCCTGGACCCCTCAGTTCAATACAGTGACCACATGTAGACATTCACTGACTTAACACAGTAGAGCTTTTATCTACAGGCGGAAGGATCTCGATACGTGAACGTGTGTTTAAAATTGTCGCTCGCGCTGAGGTAAAGGTCAGCCACTGGAAAGGAGTAGCTGGCAGATATACGGAGGCTTTTTGAGGGAACCGAGGGGGCTATTTTAGTAGTTTGGACTCATTTTCCACTAGGACTTGTGTATTAATGGAGATGGGTGATACTTTTTTTAACTGTACGCCCCATTTTTTCCACTGGTAATGAAAAACAGAGCAGGTCTCTAAAAGCCGCAGTGGAAACAGCAGGAGAAAGCGCGCGAGAGAGAGAGAGAGTGAGCAAATGAGGATGGAGGAAATCGGAAGCGAAGGCTGTTTGTTGCACGTATATATAATACATATAAGACCTAAAATACAAACATATAGGCACTGACACATTCACCACATCGTTAAGGTTTTCATCTCACATGGACCCACAAACCCACACACTGAAATATCACATGTCCTACTCTACTTTCCACGCAGGTTCAGTGGTTAAAATAGGACAAATTCTCAATTTAGTTGTGTTACATGAAGACACATCGCTCCCCATTACTAGTCTTGCAACCCCTATACACACACACACACACACACACACACACACACACACACACACACTGCACCCTCATGGACACATGTGCACACACTTTCTGCCTATGAGAGAGGATCAGCCTTCTTCTTGAGAAGTGTATAATTAGAACAGGTCTCACATGATCACCAGTGCATAGCTGAGCAGGTCACACCCAAACCCAGTCATTTCCCCAACAGCCTCTCTCTCACTCTCTCTCTCTCTCTCTCTCTCTCTCTCTCTCTCTCTGGCCTCCTTTTTACATGGTGCACACACACGCACTCACATGCACATACAGAGAGATCACTCACAAAAAAGCATGTGTCCTGCACTGAACCACGCTTGTAGAATCCATGCTGAGGGAATTAGAGCAGGGAATGTATTTGTACCAGAAATAGCAAAAACAGTTAAATCACCATTTTTTTTTTTTTCCGTGGGAAGTTGTTCATGGCAGCAATCAGATGTGGATGATATCCCCCCAAGCAAGACAATCAATCTCAACCAAGTTTTCATCTAGGCCACAGAATTTGAAACTGAACTGGTGGTGTGTGCGTTTGCACGTCTCCATGCACTTACAACACACATGCGTGGGTGTTCACTGGCCTTAGACTTTAGGCCGTAACCTCAGAGCGCAGCCCTTTCCGTTGCCCGTGTATCTGGTCGCTGCAGCACAGCACGGCTCAGCTAAGTCGAAGCGGGGTAAATATTTGGAGAAGGATAGCGGCCGCCAGAGCTCCCTGATTTAAAGTCTGCTTTGTAACTTTGTCTATTAATGATTAACTTCCAAGCAGCCGCTGATTCTAAATCTGTATAAACGATTCCTATTTGCAGCTAAATATTTAGATCAGAATAACCGATGAGGCAGGTGGAAAAGTGCGGCGCAGCATGTGCTCCTTCGAGCTGCACTGCATCTGACAAAACTACAAGAGGAGTTTACGTGATATGTTCAGGAAGTAACCTACTTTTAACCTTCGGTAGTTGTAATCACTTCTACTCGCTTCACACTCGCTTCCTAATCAGATTGGAGTATAATAGTCGGCTCAGATTGCAGAAGCGAGCGAGCCTCATTAGTTTATACTATAAATGAGTCGGAAATAATATAGGTTAGTCTCTACAGCAAGTGAACTGTAACACTGCAGCTCCACCCCACCCACACAAAGGTAAACTGACAGTTTATTTCAAGTACCGTACCGTCCCACTTTTCATCTGATGCAAGCCTATTCTAGTCCACCGTTGCTTGTTTTCATTCTCCTCCCATCTTGGTAACTCCTTCTACTTGATTTCCCGCTCAGTCGGGTTTTTGCCTCATTTACTTTCAGGCCACACCCATCGCTGGACAGGGTGGTTCACATTACACCCTGTTAGACATACACACTCACGTACATTAAACCCATGTAGCGTGAGTTTAGAGGCCGGAGTGACATCGACAAGCGACCTTGTGTGAACCCAGGAGCGGCAGCAGGTCCTTGTTTACCCCCAACACTGCTCTCCATGTCATAAAAAAAAGGAGTGGTAACCGTCCACCATGAGTTTGAATACACACACACACACACACACACACACACACACACACACTCACACACACACACAAAGCATAGAGAGACCTTGTACTTTGTCTACCTGCCAGCCTGACACACCCACTGTCATCATGTCTGTGTTCTGAGAAAAAGAGTGCGCGTGCACACACGTGTGTGTTGTATCTGTATTAGTAGTGCTGTTGCAGCGGGTTTCTTTGTGTTACCACGCTGTTCTGAGCCAAGATTACATTCCTGCAGAGCAGAGGGCGGGTAAATACCTCTTATTTATCTCTCTCTCTGTCTCTATCTCTCTGTGTCTCTCTCTCGCCGTCTGCGTCTCTATCTGTCTTTCCTCTCCTTTTGCTGACCGTATTTTGACAGCATGTTTATGCTCAGTGGTTAGATGGAAGTACGGTCAGGTTAAACACAAACACACACGCACACACACGCACACACTGAGAGGCGGTCGGCCAGACCGACATGTGGGGTAAATATTAGCCGCGTTGCTAGTCGACAGTGTTTTTTTTACGATTTCAAACAAATTATCCAGCCAATATCTGGGTAGTAAAATCAACACGTCATGTTCTGTGTGTGTGTGTGTGTGTGTGTGTGTGTGTGTGTGTGTGTGTGTGTGTGTGTGTGTGTGTGTGTGTGTGTGTAAGCATTATGGTTATGAGTTCAGAAGGCTAATGTGTATTTGACACTACTGTCACACACTGCATTAAAAGACACACCGCACATGGCCACCTGCAGGCAACAGTTGTCATTTCTGTGGCCAGTGATGAGCTAATAAAAACCAGAGCACAGAATTTAGTTTAAAGCTGCAGTAGGTAGAAATGGAGCAAATATGATTAAAAAAAAGTTTTTTTTATAAAACAGTCACTATATCCTGACAGTAGTGCATGAGACAGGTAATCTGAAAAAAATCATGTGCCTCTGTGTCCTCCGGTGTCCTCCATGGCTCCTATGGGCATCTGCAAGATTTCACAGACCAGAGGAAAACTACCAATCAGAGCCGAGCTGGAGTCTGCCGTCTCTGAGCAGCTGTCAATCACTCGTGAACTCTGATCAAACGGTCAGACTAGGCAGCGCTGATCAAATATGAATGAATATTCTGTTACTGTAATGCCTATTTCTCGCCTCAAATGTTTTCACAAACATCTTGTAGTGTACAGTTTAGCTGTAAAATGAGAAAGTTTGCGACCCGGCAGCCATGTTGAGAACAGTTGAGGAAATACCAAGCACCGCCCACCAGCCGGAGCACAGCCAAATGGAACGCTCTCTCTCTGAAATCACCTGTGATTGGTCAAAGTCTCCCGTCACCGGCTAGATTTTTTAAAGCCTGAAAACAGAGCCATGGGGAGGTGCCAAAGACTAGTTGTCTCTCAGAACACTTGAATTACAATATGCTGAAAGGTTATTATGGTATTCTTGCCCAATGATACCAAAAACATTCTGCCTACTGCAGGTTTAAGTGTGTCATTTAGCTCAGCATAGTTTTATTTCAATCCTAGTTTAAAGCTTGTTTTTAAAGTTCCTATGGTGTTACAGTAAAAAGGTATTTTTTTTTCCTGTATGCTGTAACCAGAGGTGTGGAATCGAGTCACAAATTTGTTGACTTTAGACTCGACTTGATAAAAGTAAAAAAGACTTGCAACTCGACTTGGACCAATGACTTGTCACTCCACTTGGACTTGAGCCTTTTGACTTGAAAATACTCTATACCTTCCCCCAAGCCAAAAAGTATTAAAAAGTATGTTATTTAAAAAGTGTGTGCACGAAGACGATCAACTGCCCGTACCGGCGGTAACTCCTACAGTGTCGGAGAGTTTGGGTTTATTTACTTTTAGAGAGATCCTTTATCGATTTGTTTAGGAAGAGAAACTGAACTGAACAAACTAAATTTCTATCTTTTGTGGTTCATTGCTGAATCCCCGAAAAGTGGTGTTTTTTGTTGAACTCTGGATTCTTTATTTTTGGTGAATATTATTGGGACTTTTGTCATTTGATTACCTTACACTTAATTCCCCAGATTGTTTGGGGAGAAAACCAGGAAGAACAAACGTTACGTTACGTTACTGAGCGCCATTTTGCACCAGTTACTCTGTTGTTAAAATGCCATTACATTTGGTGAAGAGCGCATTATGACTTGTTTAGGACTCGAAACTCAAAGTTTAGAACTTGGGACTTGACTTGACACTTGCGTGCAAAGACTTGAGACTTACTTGTGACTTCCAAAACAATGACTTGGTCCCACCTCTGGCTGCAACACATATTAAGCAAAAGTGTGAATAAACCTGAGAGAGAATCATCTGACATGATAAACTCTCTACAGTATTTTGACATAAACAGATCTAACTCCCTCCTCGGATGTTATCTAAATAGATCTGTTGCCACATTCAGACACAGTCCCAACGCAGCGTTTACCCGCACAACAGCCGCAGATAGGCTCGTGGAGACCATGAGTGGGTCGTGTGATCCTCACATCGCCTGCTTCGCTGGCCTCTCGCCAGAAGTTACAAGAAAACATTGAGGAGAAAAGGAAATGGGACACCTGTGCACAGTGTAATAATGTCAGAATGTGACCAAGACAAATGTGTTTACAGGATGAAGGTTTTTCAGCAGCACTGTGCTAATCTCAAGTCAGGGTACTGCAGTGAAGCTATAGGTCAGACAGACACCGTTCCCTGGATCCATACGGGTTTCTCTCCTCTGCAGTCGGCGCATGGGATCGCCCTCCTAATTGGATTTTTAATGAGATATCTATGGGTGCATCCACAATGAAAATCTCCTCTAAATTAACAGGGCTAGGAGGAGTCAGTCATCCATAGCATTCAGCTTTTACTAGAAGAGAGCTATTCATATCGCAGCGTCGTCCGTTTGGCTGCGCTCGGTGCTCTCTGATTAAAATGAGCAGGTCTCTCCAGATAAGAGCTGAGTCACATTGCAGGGGCTTTTATTTTAGTAAGTAGGATCTTTTACGTTTCTGTCGCCTGGCGTCGAGGGGTTTATTCTTACGTCTTTCTCACTTTCATGCTAGAGAGATTTGTGTTTGGTCCAGTCTAATCCAGGCCTGCACACACACACACACACACACACACACACACACACACACACACACACACACACTCTTGACACATACACAGAGACATTCTTTGGTCTGCTCTGTCCATGGTGTGTGCATCCTTGTCAGATCAATTTGGCTGTGCTGTCTTCTCTGTGAGCTTATGTGACGGAAGATCAGCGACAACAGCCCGTCTTTTCTTCTCAGTGTCAGCCGTCCCTGTCCCTCCATCACACTGGGCTCCTTTATAACACCACTGATACAATGATTACTTCTCTAGCCTCTCTCTCTCTCTCTCTCTCTCTCTCTCTCTCTCTCTCTCTGTCTCTCTCTCTTTAACGTAAAGACATACCATGAAACCTCACATAGCCTCAGGGTTTGTTTGCTTCACCAATTAACAACTGTTGACAGATCAAAGCAGAGATTGCAGTGTTACATGATCTAAAACTCAGACAACATGCACATGCATGCAGTCACATACATTTCTAAAAGGTATTGGGGATGTCACTTGGTTTGTATTTGTGGTTTTTGTGTATGGAGTTTATTGGATGAAATGTAGTTTTCCAAGCAAATATTAATGCAAACGGGAAACTACATCAGAGCATACATTTACATTTACCAGTATTCATACTTTTACACTATAAAGGTAATTTTATTTATATCCACACATACTGCTGAAAGGAATGAACCCTCATCATGCTTCATTTACATGAAAGCTTCATACAGTACAAACCGGTTTTTCATAGGCCTAGATATCAACTTTTCAGTGCTTGTGACATGAATTTGTTAGTGTTGTTTCTTTATTTGAACAGGGACAATGCACAAAGAACATTAACCTCATATAAAACAAGGAGAGATGTAACGCGCCGGATTTTAGCAAATTGCTATTTTCCGCCCGTAGTCCCTGGTCAAGCTAGACATTATGGTTGGCTCCATCCTGCAGACATAAGCATGAAAAAATTTCTGTCTTCAGCACTTTTAACCCCAGTGCAGCTAAAACGTTGTTTCAAACCCACAGAACTTTATTTGAATACCAAATGTACCAGACTGAATTCAGGAAACTGTGTATAAAATGATGCACTGCACTGCATGTATGACATCTAATATTACGTAAATGGAGCCATTTACATCTAGAATACATGTATTTCCATTTGTTGATATGGCGCTGCCATGAGTCTTGGGTTTGAATATTTTACTCAGTGTAAACATCATAAAGCTTCAATACAGAGCTGTAACAAGCCACCACAGAATATACAGTATACTATACTGTCAGACAATGTGGAATAAGACTTTGGTATTAAATGAACAGTTTGTAACATTTAGAGCGATCAATTGGCAGAAATGGCAAAAGTATGTTTTCTTTAGTGTATAATCACCTGAAAATAAGAGTTGTGTTTTCGTTAGCTTAGAATGAACCGGAGTCTGCCATGTTTCTACAGTATCCCAGAACGGACAAACCACTGTGTTAGCATTTCCTGCTTGGGCCAGAGTCGATAGCGTTACGTAGTTAACCTCCGTCATCACTCCAATCAGCAGCAGGGAAACAAGACATGGGAAACCTCTGTTGGTCTTGAGGAGCTGCAGCATTCATTTTTGCACAAACTGCAACTTCCACTGTACATTTACTTGATACTCTCAAAGCTAAACTAACTCTGTCTTCTGCTCCACTTGTTCGCTCACACACATTCGCCGCCGCCCTCTCTCTCATGCTTCACCACTCAATTACACACACACTCCACGCACTGACTCTGCTCCAAATGACCTGCCATTCGCGTTTTCGCTTCGGCCACCGTATTTCTTCTACGCGCTTAGCACGCGGTAGAGGTTGCGATCTGCAACCTCTCACTGCTAGATGTTGCCAAATCCTACACAACGTTCCTTTAAAGTGCAGTTTAATACTACAGCAAACACTCGCTGATCAGCTACTTTGTCAGTAATACAACAGAAGAGCAAACGGTGCAACGGTTTACAGTGCAGCCAAACAAACTCACATTGCCTTAACAAAGAAGAAAAATGCTGAAAGCGGCTGTTGTCTTGTTCGTGGTTTGTGGCTTACCGCGTTGACAAACATATTGCGTTTTCCCAAATTACATGCCTGCATAATATTCCTTTGAATCCCTTTTGTGTTTAGGTAGGCAATCTAAATCCAGCACAAGAATGGCAGACTCCGCCACTACTAATGAGAACGACTATATACTGTAAAGGGATAATTACTCAATGTGACTGCTATTGCAGAAAAAATGGCACACATAAATAGTATCAAAAATGAGGTTTCAAGGGAACCTAAGGGACTTTAAAGCTACTTAAGGGGAAATAAAAGGGGAAAACTGAATGATAAGGGGTGAAATAGTTTTAATCTCAATGTATCTCAGCTGTATAACTGATCTGGGTTTTCCCAATTACCTGTATCCATCTCCGTCTCAAACATTCGGTTTCTCTCTCTTTCTTGTCGGCTTTTTCATTACCTCTTACACGCCGACAGTCACATAGCCAGTCAGTCAGCTCTGCCATTATCCTCCCATTAGACAGGTGAGAGAGGAGGAGAGGAGCTTGAGGGCACAGCTACTCACTTAGCCTGAACTCTCTCGACACCTATTCACGCCGCTCCTCCCTCTCGCCAGCTGTTAGGTCCATCAGTCAACTTTACCCTGCCCCTTATGCCAAAACGTGAAAGAGAAGCTACACGGTGAGATGAGATGAAAGGCACGAGAATGTGAGGCAACCGTAGCTGATAACTGTCCATCTAGTGCATTCCTCCTCAGTATCACAGTGTCTGGGCCTGTCTGATTCCAACCCTAACCTTAAACCTGCAGTAGGCAGAAAGATTTTGGCATCATTGGGCAAAAGTTCCGTAATAAACTTTCAGCATATTGTAATTCAAGTGTTCTGAAAACTAGATTTCTGCACCTCCTCATGGCTCTGTTTTCAGGCTTTAAAAATCTAGCCCGTGACAGGAGACTGGCCAATCAAAGGTCATTTCAGAGAGAGCTTTCCTATTGGCTGTGCTCCGGCTGGTGGGCGGTGCTTGGTTTTTCCTCAACTGTTCTCAACATGGCTTCCGGGTCACAAACTTTCTCATTTTACAGCTAAACAGTACACTACAAGATGTTTCTGAAAACATTTGCGGCGAGAAAGAGACATTACAGGTACAGAATACTGATTCATATTTGATCAGCGTTGCCTAGTTTGACCATTTGATTGGAGTTTGCGAGTGATTGACAGCTGCTCATAGACGGCAGGCTCCAGCTCGGCTCCGATTGGTTGTTTTCCTCCGGTCTGTGAAATCTTGCAGATGCCATTAGGAGCACCGGAGGACACAGGAGGAAACAGAGGCACAATATTTCTTTCAGATTACCTGTCTCATGCACCACTGTCAGGATATAGTGACTGTTTTTAATCATATTTGCTCCATTTCTACCCACTTCAGCTTTAAAATTGCAAAACGTAGGCATTTTATAGTTTCTCTTCTAACTCTTTTTATATGACATTGAGCTAAAACAGTAAACACGTTATCAACATCCTCACAGATGATGTCTCCGTTTTTGGCTAGTCATGATCCATCATGTGCCCTTGTTTTTTGACCTGAAACGGTGGCACCACCTGAGGTCCAATTAGTGTTAGCCCTGATTAGTTTTGTGTGACACGCACGGACTGCTGCAGTCTCTGTTTACACCGCCTCATACTGCACCAGGTACATAATACATTGCTTTATATATCATGGGTACCAGTAGCATCTGCATTAGCATTACTTGCTGTTACACACTGCCAGTTAATAAGGGTGGACTTCAGGACTGGACCTTGGGCTGATTTCTTGCTTAGATGTCATTGGTTGCTCTAGCTACTCTCACTTCATTTGTACTGTATGGGATTCAGACTATTTATTTATTGAAAACAACATTTATGTTGTTAAGAAACTTGCGACAATATAGAATAAAATAGAAGTTTGGAGGTTGTGATGTGAGCAAATTAAAGAGGTGAAATGCTAGTATTTTATCCTCCTTTAGGGAGGCACCGATCCGACTTTTCCAGTCCTGATACCGATAGCGATACCTGGGCTTTGGGTATCGGCCGATACCGAGTACCGATCCGATACCAGTGTTTCATTAATAAGCCTCAATGTCTGGAAGTGACTGGGATCATTCTTTAATGTGTAAGGCAACATGAGACCTTAAACATCGCTTTTCTAACTTTGTAAAGCAAAATGTGACAAATAAATAAATAGATGTAAATTTACTGAATTGATATTTATTATTAAAATAATAAATTGTACACCAGCAACTTGGTAAAAAATCTTACAATTATCAGGATTTACAATTCAAGTGTAAACCCTTTTAATGCAGCAACAAATTGCTCAAAACTTAAACAGGAATTAAAATTTAAGTATATAATGTGTATGGTATATAAACATAGAATTGAACTGAATAGATCGGCCCCATTGTCACTGATACCCGATCCAGCTATTTGAGTCAGTATCGGCCTGATAACCGATCCGGTATCGGTATCGGTGCATCCCTATCCTCCTTGATTTTGAATTCTGGGATGTGCTGCCCTATCACATTTTATATTAAATTAGAAGCATTCCTTTTTTCCCTGCTTCATTACAGGACATCAACACCTCTCCAGAATTCGTGAAACAAGTAAAGTCGCCTCACAAACAAATTGAATTATCCCAGTTTGTCAGTTTTTTTCTTACTTTTCAAGAGAAAAACAATTTGAAGAGTTAATTTGAGGCAAAATCCCTTCTTAAAATGCAATAAGAGAAAGAAAGCAAGAGGCTGAAAGCACCCTGCTTGTGCTAGTGCCAAGCGCGAAGGAGATAATCACACTCAGAAACAGGATTAGACCAGTTGACAGTGGGATTAGAGCTGTGGATAGGATTACAGTCTGTGAGATCAGATTAGCACAAAACATGCCAGATTAAATCTGTTAGCGCTGCAAACCCAATTAATCATTTGCCTGGTGGTTATTACCTGGCCATTGATGGAAGAGACTTTATTTTCTGTGTGTTTCTACAATCCAGGTGTATGAGCTGTGTGCAGATAATAATAATAATAATAATAATAATAAAAATAATAATAATAATAATAATGGTGGCAGTGGTGTGGGTTGGAAAGGGAGAACAAACGGCCGGGATCAAAGAACTGCATATAAAAGACAAAAGGAGAGCCTCTAAACTTTCTTTAAGCTTTTGAAGTTTTTTTTTTAGATGCACTGCAAAGCTGGCACTCTGAAGAGGTAGAAACAAGGATGTAGTCTGCATAAAAGAGACGAGAACGATGGGGAAGGCATACAGTAAACTTTTTCTCATCTTGGTCAAAGGATTTTTCTCTCTGTGTGCCTTTGTTACTTCTGCCTTATGTGATCACTTTCCCTTCTTTTTCCATTGTTCTGATCCGTCTGTGACAAAGTTCACGTGATTCTTACTGCTATTCGGGACCGTTAAAGCACATTTGTCGTGATTTTAATGAATACATCGCTAATACATTCATCTATATATGGTGGGGAATCATAAAAGTGCGTTTGCTATTGGTGTAGGTGCTCTGCCAAGGCACTAGAAGCACATTCTAACCATTAGCGTCACCACATTACTCATCTTTCCACTTTTGAAACGGCTGATTAAGATATATTGCCGACTTTGATCGTCAGCCTGTGAGGCCTACAGACGCCGAGAAAAAGAGCGCACCTCAGTCATTTCAGGAACAATAGCGTTGTTATTGACGCCTCGCTGCCGCCCGGACCTTGTGATTTCTGCGCAATGACTCTTCTCTCTCTCTCTCTCTCTCTCTCTCTCTCTCTCTCCCACTGGGGAAGCGAAGCTCGAAGATGATTAAATGAACGTTCCCGTGCCTCCTCACGTACTCACACTGCGAGTACTGGACGGCTTTCATAAAGCACTGCTGTTCAAAATCGATACCTGCGAGATTGCTCTGTTATTACTGATAATGAAAAGTACAGAAATAACCTTGTTAGGCCTTATACAAGAGAGGAAGCAGCGCTTCACATTGAACAGAGACTGTAGAGAAGAACTGGCGTAAAAAAAAGTCACATGAAAGCTTGTTTTTGCATGAAAAGAGATAGAGAGAGATAGCGAGAGAGAGAGAGAGAGAGAGGAGGGGTGGGGGATGGGGGGGCATGTCAGGAGAAAAACAGAGAGGTCTAAGTTTGGATCGAGGGCTCCTGTGTACGTGACATCTGACCCGAGGCATTTCTGAGAACCAACACCCTCTCAAGTGTGAATAACTCATTGCTGTGTGTGTGTGTTTGTGGCTATATAAATAGTGAGGTTTGTGTGGCTGCCACTGTGTCTAACGCATATGTGTGTTTACGTTTGAAGACTGTCATCTCCAGTTTTTGCGCAGCGTTTCTTTGAAATTATTTCTTTGAAAATCAACTGAAATTTTCCACGCGAACGTGTTTTTATATCTGGCCTGACCTTATCGCTCTCTGTGTGGTCTGTGTTGTAGCCTGTAATCCTTTTCTCTCTCCGTAGTTGTTTGGTGAGGGTGGTAATGCGTCACCGGGGGCATACTGTAACTATTATCATAGATTAACACTCCCTCCCTCCTCCATATCTCAATAAGCTCCACCGGTCACATCAACTCCCTGACCACTAAGCTGTGCAGCATGGATCACAGCGTACACCGAGTCCCAGCAGGGAGATATAGACATAAACACAAGGGTACGAGTGTGCGTTGATGGTCTGATTATATAGAAATGCACAGTAAGCGATATGAGCGGGGGATGAGAGGGGATGCCAGCCCCCCCCCCTTGTTGGCAATGTTTGTTAAAAATGAACAAATCACCTACTGGAAATGCAAGCGAGAACCCTGCATCATAAGCTGCTTCTTCACTCTCAACTTTACTCCAAATTTAATGCACAATTAAGTGGCTAAAAACAAAAAGGAAATCAATTGTACTTTACTGTAAAAGGATATTATTGATTGTGAATTGTTCATTGCTTTAGATGGCTCAATACTTGCAAATATACCAAGAATAAGACCACACCACCACCACCACCACCACCACCACATCTCAATATTCTCCAGTAATTTGCATGCTACTTTCACTGACTATCAGGAAATTCCTGTTTGCCATGCCACTGTAAGATTATCTGCACATATCATCAGATCATTGACTTGAGTCGTATATGTTTTCTATTTCGTGCCATATATTCGAGCGCACAGTAGAGACAAAGAGACCAACTGCCGGGCCTGGCCCTTTGAGTCTCTGTTGCTCTCCGGCAAAACAAAGCTTCATTCACAGTGTGTGTGAGGAGAGAGGGCTTTCATCTCTGCGTATGTTTGGACAGAAGTCACTGGAACGCAGGGCAGAGAGGAAAGGGGGTAGCTTCACACCAGAGCCCAACACAACTGAGCCTCACGCCATAACATCACACCACATCACTGGAGCGTCAAACATAAGAGACATACGCTAAACATTATGACATGCAGGATACATATTTATTCATAAGGGATGCTTCGAATTACTGATTTAAAACAGACGTACCATGAGTTGCAAAATATCATATTTCTCTTATACAGATTTTAATAATTTACTAGACAGTTTTACTTCTTCAGGCCTCTGTAAGTTATTCCAATAAAATCAGATCATCAGAGGCCCCACGATACGATATTATTGCGATTTTAAACATTTTTAAATATGCTGAGTATTGCGTTAAGATTTATTGCCTTTTTTCAACCGCAAATTATGCAGTTTGTCGAAATCTGTTTAGGGACCCCTTTGAAAATAGCCATGCCAGTTTTAGCGTAACTTTGGAGCGTAACTTAGCGTTCTTCCCGACAAGCCGACATGACATGGAACCAGTCGATTCCTTAGGTTTTCTAGTTTCATATGATACCAGTATCTTTACTTTGCTTTAAGACTGAGCCTGATACAACCTCTCAAAGACAGAACCGCGACCGGTTGTTAAGAGATTAATAGTTTATATAATACAAGATCGATACTCGGCGTCCGTGTATCGATTCAATATTGCCACGCAAAATATTGCGATACTATGCTGTATCGAATTTTTGCCCCCACCCCTTGTAAACAGATGGTCCTGATGACCTGATAAGAGGTTTGCACGGTTCATAGCGTAGCAGCAGATCAGAAATGTATTTTGGCCCTAAACCATTCAGCACTTTATAAACCAACATATACTGGGGGGTTGCAAGTCAAACAGGTTGGGAGCCACTGGCTGTATTTTCCTCTAACCCTTAAGTAGAAGCCATTTTTTCCCTTCACCTTTCCGCTCTCTCTCACACACACGCATGCGCATTAACACATCTTGCTGCATGGTTCATCTCTTCTCCTCAAAAGGATGGGATGCAGCCCCACCCAGCATTCTTTACACATTGGTTCATTGTTTGTTTAAATCCCACACAGTCACAAAAGCAGGGTGTGTGTGCGTACGGGTGAGAGGCAGAGTTAAAGAGAGGGCGATCAGGGTGGGACATGTTATTACAATTTATCATCAATCAGACTGCACGGTAGCCAGTGGGATTATTGTTCCCTGTTTGGCCCGGAGTTTGGCAAGTCTGATCTCACCAGGAGAAACACAGACCCCCCCCACTATCAACAGAAAATACAGTCTGGACTCACTTTAAAGAAGGCAGGGGAAGGTCAGTTGTTATTAAGTTAAGTTTGTGATCCATCATCCACATTTATGTTATCTAAAGAAATGATGACAAGCAAATACAATGTAAAATGTTTTGCAAAATGAGATCTGAAATAATTTACTTATTTATTCTGTATTGTAATTTTCTGTATTATAAACATGTTAACATAATACTACATGTACTGTAAGGCAAGGCAAGTTTATTTATTAAGGATATTTCAGCAACAAGGCAATTCAAAGCGCTTTACATAAAACATTAAAAACATTGAGAAACACATATAAAAGATAAAATAAGATAAAAACAAATAAGATGAAATAGAATATATAGAATGCATAACATAAGATGGAAAATAAAAACCCACTGAATGACAATAATAATACTTAAATTATATATAATCTTTAGTGATAAGCACTTTTAAGACCAAGAGAATAGAAATAAGAACAAGCTAAAGTAGAATAAGACATAAGGTATAAAATAAAAGAATAAAGGTTACAAATGTAAACCAGTTATCAACTGACTACTTCTTCAGTCATTTTTTTTGTACATATTAGTAGTAATTTTTTTATGTATACACAAACAATTTCTTTGAAATATTCTAATTAGATATTATAATATCTTATACTTGAGTTTTGTCATTTTGGAATCGGGGCCGTTGCTAAGACAATATGTCATATTGTCGTAATATGCAGCTCTGAAACTGATCGCCTGAAGTGGAAAAAAATATTCCTGAAACACACTTTGGACGATGAAGACAAATATGTAACTACTCCATGCTCCTCAACCTGCACCGACACTGGGGAATCAAGTAATGATGTGGATGAATCAATCTGAAGCTGTTTTCATAATTTCTGGCATAAGCACGGAGCAACGACAAATCAGTTTATTTACTAATCACATTCTCATCAGGTACTTTCTCACTGTGCCATGAAAAATGGGACTCGAAGCCTTCTATGGGTCTCCATTAATTTTTTTATTTGCATAATTACCTTAAAATTGTATTGGTATAATGAGATATTGTAATTCTCTGTTCCAGTTTTGAATCCCTTTCTGGAGACAAAAGAGCCGGTCAGTGATAAAAAATGTTAAAGATACCTTTATCATTCATCTGTAGTGAGAATCTGCTCTTTCATGATGGTTGTATTAGCAGCACAGACACAGGACAGAGTGGGGTGGACTCTTGGACTAGTTATCTGTAGTATTTTCTCTGCTGAGTTCCTGTCTCTGCCAGTGAAGATTCCAGGAATCACTGTGTTGTTAGAGCAGGAGTGTCTGGCTGCTCTGTTGCCGTGGACACCATCTCTAGCTGCTCCTCAAGGCCGCTGATGTCACAATAACAGCCACAAGCATGATGTGAGAGGGGCGACGTCTTTCTTCTCCTTCCTGCTCTCTGTCTGCATCTCCATTTCTCTCTCTCTCTCTCTCTCTCTCTCTCTCTCTCTCTCTCTCTCTCTCTCTCTCTCTCTCTCTCTCTCTCTCTCTCTCTCTCTCTCTCTCTCTCTCTCTCCTTCTCTCTGCAAGTTCTGTAATTTCCCTGACGCAGCCCGCCTCTCGCTGGAGTCACTATGACTCTCTCTCTTCCACTTATATGCAGCCTGACGTTTCCTCTTCTGGGACCTGATTCTGTATTCAAAATGGCTGCCCTGTGTTGGTTTGGTGGCATTTTTCTTTGCGTGATTCGGCAGAATGGAGTTAGAATGGAGTTAGCTGAAGTCAAAGCCACGTGTCTCTTACCCTCCCACCTTAACCCACGCAAAAACTGCTGCAGTCGCGGATCCAGCGGTCGACGGACAGGGTCATATGGGGTGAATGCAACATGATCCTCCATGCCTTTGCAACCCCCTCTGCACACACACACACTCACGCAACACAAACACACTATCTCTCTACACACTCTCACCCTCCCCTTACTGCATGCCATTGTCACTCTCTGGATGAGTGCTATTAGAACCTGCTTTCAGCTCCTCTCATCTCACACATATGCACTACACACACACACACACACCTCTGAGTGTTGTCAGTGTCAGAACTCTTCTGAATGCCAGCTCAGCTTATGCACGCATGGTTGGTGCACAACCAGGTCAGTCTTTGACGTTAACAGGAGACCTTCGCCTCGGCATGAAAAGTTGAAAAGTTGAATTTTCCTTTAAAGAAGATCTATTATGCTTTTGTGCTTTTCCCCTTCCTTTAGTGTGTTTTATATATATATATATATATATATATATTTTTTTGTGCATGTAAAAGGTCTGCAAAGTTACACAGCCCAAATATCCACGCCACAGAAACACTGCTCCTGAACTGCCTGAAACGCCTCGATTGGAGACCCGCCTTTTCTTCCGTGACGTGGTGATGTCACCAAGTAACACATTTGCATAATACCTGCCTCGCGGCTAGTTTGGTACGCCCTTAAACAAAGCTAGTTAGAGCGGAGCTGGAGCGGTGTCCGAAGAGTTTGGTGCAGGTTGACCGATCACAACAGAGTGGGCCAGCTGACCAATCAGAGCAGACTGAGCTTTTCGGGAGGGGGGGGAGGAGCTCAAACAGAGCGTTTCAGACAGAGGGTGAAAAGAGGTGCTGCGGCACAGCCGCGATGAGAAAAATAGAGAGGGTTTTTTTTCAACATTAAAGCATATATATAAGTATTCACCTGAAATTGAACATAATAGGTCATCTTTTAACAATTAAAATTGCCCTTAAATTTCCCCTTTAAATGTATATAAAGTTAAATTATTCTATTCCGTTCTATACAAACACACTGTGACATATTCTGTGTGTGCTTGTGTCTTCACGTCGAAGGAAAATATTTCGTGCTTCACTTAATGCACGTTTTCATCTGCATTATTTAAGCCTGACATCTTTGAAAACGTCCTTTAAAAAGTAAGATATCCTGATATGCAATGTCTCACGCCGGTTAGCTCTTCACTCAAGATTTTCTATGAACCATGCAGACAAGAGACGTGGCTGTATTGCTGTCACCTTCCGTGTGCAACACAATCTTTAAGAAATCACTTTAACTAGGAGATCCAATGAGAACTTGATATAGCAACTTCAGACAAGTGGACTAAACAAAAAATCTTAAAGAGACCCCCCTTGCCATTTAAGTGTCCCCCTCTCTTTTCCTTATCCCCCTCGCACCTGTCCAGTGCTCCAGTGTCAGTGAAAGCGAAGGAGATGGCAAAGGGGTATGAAGTCACGTCGGGGCACAGAGATGAATCCCGATGGGGACAGCTCTGTCAGCGAAGGGAAAGCACTGGGCTGCCACAGTCCGCTCAGCTGTGCCGCAGGGCTGAAAGTGAATACACAGCTTCCTTAAACCGTGGACGTGTTCGTGTGTGCGTTTGTCTCGTGTTTGCATTACGTGTGTCCGCCACCTGTTACTCGAACATGACCCCGACGTGCATGCAATAATGTGTACGCATTCTTGAGAATGTGTGTGTCAGGCTTGCTCCTCGACTCCCCCTCTCCAGACTGAATTGGATACTCACGGCAGGCAGCAAAAAGGGATCCCAGTCTTAGATAATTATTTGAAGACTTTGAAGTGTGACCTCAGGATGACTGCTGATACAATATACTGTATATATATATATACGGATCATATGAGTGGACAGTATTTATAGAAATGTAGCTGGACATCTGGAGAGCAGCACCACAGTGTCTGTCATGACCTGAGACTAGCACACGCACACAACGTACACATGTCCCTGATGGGACTGACAGAAATAGCAAGCAATTAGCAATTAGTGGTAGACTCAGCCCAGACCTAACGTGAACTTGAGTTTCTGACATTGAGCATTTATACTGACAGTAGTGCATGAGACAGGTAATCTGAAAAAAAAATCATGTGCCTCTGTGTCCTCCGGTGTCCTCCGGTGCTCCTAATGGCATCTGCAAGATTTCACAGACCGGACGAAAAAAAACAATCAGAGCCGAGCTGGAGCCTGCCGTCTCTGAGCAGCTGTCAATCACTCGCGAACTCCGATCAAACGGTCAAACTAGGCAGCGCATATCAAATATGAATCAATATTCTGTTACTGTAATGCCTATTTCTCTCCTCAAATGTTTTCTGAAACATCTTGTAGTGTACCGTTTAGTACAGCCATGTAGTAGTAGCAGCCATGTTGAGATCAGTTGAGGAAATACCAAGCACCGCCCACCAGCCGGAGCACAGCCAATAGGAACGCTCTCTCCGAAATGACCTGTGATTGGCCAAAGTCTCCCATCACGGGCTAGATTTGGATAAAACTGTAAAAACTTCACAAACATCATCAGGCAACGACGTTTGTATCCCACAAGATTTTTACCGTGGTAGTTTCAACACATATTTGTCCATAAATTGTATATTTCCAATGTGAATGCAGCCAAACCTGCAGTATTATGTCATTCTGACTCTGTTGTTCCTCCTTCAGGGCCGTTGTTCTAGGGAGAACTGCAAGTACCTGCACCCTCCTCCCCACCTAAAGACCCAGCTGGAGATCAACGGCAGAAACAATTTGATCCAGCAAAAGAACATGGCCATGCTCGCCCAACAGATGCAGCTCGCCAACGCCATGATGCCCGGCACGCAGCTACCACCTATGGTGAGAGGGCACACACGTATGAACACACCACAGCTACTGCCCATGGTGAGACCACATACGTGTAAAAGCTCACACATACGCAGCTCCTTCGCTGTCTGCGTTGCTCTTTCAGTCTTTTGTCAGTCCCTCTTTTTTTCCTCATACAAAAAAAAGCTCAGAGTTTGTGCTTTTATTATCCGCTTTGATTTTGCTCTCTTCCAGACCATGTTCCCGATGTCGCCAGGCCTGGCCACCAACGCCAGTGCAGCAGCAGCAGCTGCAGCCGCAGCCTTTAATCCCTACCTGAGCCCTATGTCACCAGGCCTGATGCCCCAAGAGATCGTGTCCAGCACCCCCGTCCTCATGGCCTCCAACCCCAACATCGGCCAAGTCCCCAACGCTGCCGCCGCTGCAGCCCAGAAACTGCTGAGAACAGATAGACTTGAGGTAACAGTCGATGATGAATAGAACCTGGTTTTCTCTACATTTTATGCAGCATAGAATCAACGCACTCCTCACTTTAGTACTTCCAGGAAAACTCTAATAAAACCCACTTCATGATGTGTTTCATAGTGGGTAGCGGAGTCGCCCAGGATGATAATGAGCCTGTAAACAAGACAAGTGTTGTTAACAAGTTGTTTAACAAGCATAAGAATAACGCCACCATTTATTGGACTTGCATAATCTGTCTCTGATACCGAATTGTAATATTAATAGCAGACACCATTATGCAAAGGAGAAGCTAATTAAAAAGAAAATGAAAGTAAAACCGTCAGAAATTCATAAACTGTAATATTTCATCAGATTATGATGCCGAGTGCATCTCAAGAGTTGCTTTGTAATTAAGAGTTGTTTACTTTTTTCATGAACTCCCTCTCACTTAATCTGCCTCATCTAGTTCCAGTACAGTTTGTGCTCTCGCACAGTACGCTTCACAAAATACCATTAGACAGGCACCAGAGATGAGCCCGAACTTGTTGAATATTTATTTGAGCAGATCGAGCAGTAATGATTTCCATAGCACCACCAGTAGCAACAGCAAAGAAACACGTTCTTTCTAGTCAAGCAAAACTTGACATTCGTTGCGGCAGCATTGCATTCTGGTCTTTCGAGGCTGCTGTGTCTTCCTCCTCTACCGTGGCTGGTGGTGTGATTGTTAAGTCTGGAAAGAAGCCTTCGCTCTCTGATTCTGAGAGACCGCCACCAAAATTAAAACTTTCTTGTTACTGCACTGGAAATATCTCAATATTATTAGAAAAAAAGAATCACAAAACCAAACAATGGACCCCAAAAAATGCAGTTTTGTGCGTTTAGTAGAGCGTATATGAAGAAAGAATGTGTTCTACTGCTCTTTTAAAACACATCAGTAAAATTAAAAAGTGAAATATAAATGCAACTGTTACTTTTATAATCTTTATGGAGTTCAACCGTACACTGCTGACACACTCAGAGCAGAAAAGCAAGGTAGATAAGCAGTTAAGTAATACCCATATGTTCATGATACATCTAATTTTAAAGAAGGTGCTGCCCTCTGGTGTCTCACATATAGACTTTTAAAAATCAGACTCACACTCCTTCCCATTGCTGTTCTACGTAAAGAAATTCTAGGTTTATCGTGTTAAACCATCCTCAGTGTGACATTTATTCACGACCAAGCACAGGAACTCTACATCTAACAGTTCCAGTTAAACAGGAAGTACGCTGCAGATATCTGTACAGATCTTGTGTTTGGTGTGAAAGGATATTGCACAGAGGAAGGAACTAGAAAATGACTTACACAACAAGAGGAATGTGACCTTGCAAAGCATTTTAATCTATTTATTGGACTGCGGGTCTCGTGCATTTTTAAGCCAAATGGATGTTTGTAAAGGACAAAGGGAAGGCTTGATGAGTCATACTTGATATAAGCGGGAAATGTTCTTGTGTTGTATCCACATTTGATTTTTTTCAATTTTTATTTTTATTTGATAGGGACGATGCAATTTAACACATATAGTTCCAATACAGGGCATGAAACTGATGTGCTGCACAGAGAGTTTATAGCTAGTGCTAATTTTCAACTCTTCCTCTCACCTCGTCCCCAGGTGTGTCGGGAATATCAGAGGGGCAACTGCTCTCGGGGGGAGGAGGACTGCCGCTTCGCCCACCCCGCAGACAGCACCATGATCGACACCAACGACAACACCGTCACCGTGTGCATGGACTACATCAAGGGCCGGTGCTCTCGGGAAAAGTGCAAGTACTTCCACCCGCCGGCCCACCTGCAGGCCAAAATTAAGGCTGCCCAGCACCAGGTGAACCAGGCCACAGCCGCCGCGGCCATGGTGAGCAGTCTGTACAAGCGTGGTCACACTCATTCAGTCACCACCACACACACACACAACAGGGCTTAAAAGGAGCAATTTTGAGGAAGTTATTACTTTTTATATCAGGGTATTTGCAAGTAGGAAATATGTTTCTGTGGCTCACATTCATGTTTGTAAGTGTCACCAACCTGGTTGGTATTTTCAGTTCTGCTTTTGCCAGGTCAAAATTTTTAAAGGTGTAAGTTGAACAGGATCAGAACAGGATGAAATGAAGAAGGATCGGACAATGGTACAATGGTACATTATTCTCGATGAGTGTTTTTTTTCCTTCCTAATGTGAAAAAAAAAAGATTGTCTTGTTCCTTGTTCATCTCATCCGGGACCACAAGCAGAGAGTCAGTTCCTCTCTCTCTCTCTCTCTCTCTCTCTCTCTCTCTCTGATGGCCTGGTCTTATTTGTGACACCATTGTTTCTGTACTTCCTATCTATTACTTCTCTTCCTCTCACAGTAACACAGCACCTGTGAATAATAGCGCAGCCACACTTGATAACAGTGTTTTCCTACATGCTCTTATCGACATAGCGAGGCTGAGAGCTTTTGGGGCGAATCGTCGCCATGTGACACTGATTATGAAACAGAAACCTGTGACTTGTGCTTCCATGTAATTTTTTCTGTCCGATACGATAACTGAGAAAAAAAAAAGTGATTGAATAATATTCTCACCGCTATATTCATCCATCTCTGTGTGACAATAACTAATGTAGACTGGTAGTTATCATTGATTATTGATGATCATGTAACTGTTGAGCAGTAGAGCTAGTGTCCACACTGTGCATGCCTTAGTCCTGTTATCCCCTTGTATATTGCATTCCAATGATTTGTTTTTTTATTTGTTTTTGTTTTTTCTCACCTATACCCAAACTGCACTGCTGCCCCCATGATGCACCTCTGCTTGCTGGTTTATGTTAATGCGCTTGAACCCCATTGGCCCATTGCCATCATGTGCTCGCTGCCTGCTAATTAAGACTCAGTCGGCTGTCAAATCACTGAAGCGACCCCTCGACGCAACCTTTGACCTGGTACTATGACCTTTCACCTTTTAGCTTGGCATGTGGCTTTGTTGTAGAGCAGTGTTTTAACCAAAGATACCTAGCTATTTTTGTTGTCGTCGTCTCAGTGCAATGTCTGTTTTTTCCTCCTGTTGATCTGTCATTATACTGCCTGTGATAAAATGATTGTGGCTTTTACCGGGTTCAGGTTGCAATCCAACACCACAAAACAACTTACCCTCGTGTAGAAAAAAATCACCTCAAACACGAATTCAAACGTGGAGTTTGTGATAAGGAGCCACAATCAATTCATCACCTGTAGCTTATTTAACAAAAAAGTCAGGGAGGGCTAGGGAAGTAGAGCTTCTTATAACGGTGGCATGGCTTCAGTCTTACGTCCGAGTCAGTGGTCAGTGTTGTGGAGCAGCTCAACCAAATGTGTGCATGTCTGTGTTGCTAGTGCATGTCAGATGGATAAGGGTGGGGCTAAGAGGAGCAGTCTTTTAAAAAAACCATACAGGAGTGATCCCACCATAACAGATGATTACCGTTCAAATGATAGTTCACTCCCATCATCAGATCTTGTCACAGATTATTCAGACCTCAAGGATGGCCTCATGCCAAAACCAAAATCCACACGTGGTGTAAAATATTCACGCCGGAGAGAAATAGTTTCTATCATCTGACTCGCTTGGCCTGAGACCATTTTTGACATTTGTCTGAGAGTGAACCATCACTTAAACATGGCTTCCACAGTTTATCATGGAGCTAGCAGTGCAGCCTCCCTCTCTCTGTGCTTCCTACCTGTTCCACCTCCTGTTAGCAGCCTTATTGTTTTAATAGTTAATGCTTGCTCATGTTGCATTTAGTCAGCCCTTGGAGTACAAAGTTAATAATCCAAGTAAGCTTCCTGATGAAATGTAATGAATATATATATGAATGCTTGTTAGCCAGTTAGCTCCAGTAGGCACCATGCTCCTGCTTGTGTAGTACTTGTGTCAGACTGCTGCTTGCTTGCTACTGATGATATGATGATATTGTTGTTGTTGTTGTTGTTGTTGTTGTTGTTGTACACACAAGGATGTTGTGATGCTGTTCATACGATGTCCTCTAACGTATGTACCCCTTTTTGTTTTCTTTCCCGTTTTTCCCTCTTTCCAACTCTCTCTCTTTCTTTTCCACGCACCTCTCTCTCTCTCTTTCTATCTGTTTTTTTTTTTTTTTTGTTTGTTTCTTTCTCGTCTGGCTGGGCAGGGCATCGCCCCTAGTATCATGGCTCCCCTGCCCAAGCGGGCTGCCCTGGAGAAGGCCAACGGGGCCTCTGCCATGTTTAACACCAGCATGCTCCAGTACCAACAGGCCCTGGCCAGCATGCAGTTTCAGCAGCAGGCTGCTTTCCTCCCATCAGGTATGGCTCCCGAAGCAACCACCACCACCACTAAGTGCTCTGAGCACCCAGAGGATGCCTGGATCAGTCTAACCTGGCTCCCCTGCTTGTCTGGGGGTGGGCAAAGTGGTAGATTGCAGGACAGAGCAGTTTGGTTGTGAACTATTTATCAACTTTTTTTGTCCTCAGATTAGAGCCGCAACGATTAATCGATTAGTTGTCAACTACTAAATTTATCGCCGACTCTTTTGATCGGTTTTAATTTTATAAGCAAAATTCTCTGATTCCAGCTTCTTAAATGTGAATATTTTCTGGTTTCCTTTACTCCTTTATGACAGTAAACTGAATATCCTTGAGTTGTGGACAAAACAAGACATTTGAAGACGTCTTGAGGACACTGATTGACATTTTTTCACCATTTTCTGACGTTTTATAGACCAATCAACTAATCGATTAATCGAGAAAATAATCAACAGATTAATCGACAGTGGAGATAATCGTTAGTCGCAGCCCCACTTCAGATAGAGGGAACTTACAAAGATAGTCATACACATAGCATAACATTAAAGCTGTAGATTTCATTCCAGGCCAGTGAGGGTCGAACATTTGTGTCTCAAAGTGCAGTTCAACAGCTAAGAATGCTTCAACGAATCAGTGCATAATGCTTTGTACCGCATTGCATGGCCACTAGGGGTAGAAGAATGTCTTTCTGCCTAATAATTGCTTTAATAAAACACCACATAGCTACCTGCTCCTCCTAGTACAGTAGTACATGCAGGCTGGATGAGGAAGGCATGGACATTTGTAAGAGAAAGGACAGAACTTGGTTACTAGTTTGTTAGAATAAAGTGTCCATGGTGTGATTACTCATATTTTGGTGAGAAACCACTGCTGGGGCTTTTGCTTGGGCTGGGATGAAGGGGGCTGGGTTAGGGTTGGTGGTTAATGGCAACAAACAGCAGGCTGGCTTCTGTACACATCTGCTGTTCTCCTCACTTCTGTCTAGAGTGTGTATATAATGTCTAATACTTGATACTTACAACCGTTGTCGTATTACACATTCATATGCACTTCAGACAAAAGTTTAGATTCGCACTCTCATTCCGATTAACAGATGTAATGAGTTCACCACTTCGCCTTTTTTTCCAATCACTGATGACTGTGTCCAAGAGATATTAACCTTTTTTTTCCCCCCACCTTATCTCTCCCCCTCACTCTAACGAACCTTGTGACGGGCTGTTTTGATTTCTCTTCCCTATCCAATCCACTTCCTGTTGCACTGCATGATGGGCAGGCTCAATATTGTGCATGTCACCTGCAGCCAGCGTTGGTAGGTTCCAGCTTTCCTTCTTCAGTTGTCTGTAACCTCATGTCTGTGACTCGCACGTCATCAAAGTTGAACCATCCTGTGAAATTTACTGTCGCATTTATAGTGATTTTTTTTTATACATATGGGACTTTGGTGACCTGAGAGTCACTGTTTTGTGATTTGAAGCATAAAGCAAGAGTCCTCCACATAAGGAAAGGCAAATATTGTGACGTATAAATGTTGTTTATTATCTGTACGACAGCTGTTGTTGCTCATAAGCAATTTAACTGACATTTATTTTGTCAATTTCTCTGTGTACACCTACTATATATTGCTTGACCCCTCTAGTTCTCATGCGCGCTCTAAACTTGGCTTTTGGCTGGTCTAACCTGAAACCTATTGAAACACTTTTAAAAAAGATTTTAAAAAAAAGCAGAGGGAGTTCAATTATAACCTTCCCCTTTATCTCCTCTGCCTTAAAGACTCATTTCTATTTTTCGCAGTACTTTTTAAAGTTTGCTCTCATCTGGTGTTAACCGAGAAACTACAGTGTTGCTCATTTCATTACTAGTAATACACACGAATGTGGAAGTGAGTCAGCTACACTGTGTCACACAACGAGTTCTCAAATCACAAGACCTCTTATCAGTGTTGGCAGAGGGAAGAAAGGGATCCAGTTAAATCGAATCCCCCTCTGATGACTCTCCCTCTCCTCCCCTCATTTGCCTGGTGTGTATGTGGCTACACTGCTCCTCTGTGTATTTTTTTGCTTACATGATTTTCCCTCCAAAAAAGTTCCCATGATGCACGGTGGTACTCCAGGCTCTCTGTCTGCAGCCGCCGCATCTGCCACAAACCCCTTCGCAACTGCCTCCGCCAATCAGGTTTGCACCTCTCTCTCTCTCTCTCTCTCTCTCTCTCTCTCTCTCTCTCTCTCTCTCTCTCTCTCTCTCTCTCTCTCTCTCTCTCTCTCTCTCTCTCGTCTCTGTCTTTCAATGCACATGGACGATCTGGGAATGCTTGTGTCTCACAGCGAGGGGTGGGTTGGGTAAAAGGCGGTACTCCTCCTCTTGTTGCCCTTCACTAGAGTCCAACATGTGTGCACATATCATTCATACTGTGACAAGATTACTCATACATTTCTTAGATCTATCTGTCTTTCTGGAAAAAAAAAAACAAAAAAAAAACATACTGTATTGTTTTTAATGTTTTGTCCTCATTGTAACCTCGATTTTTGTCCTTTCCCTTTTTGAGGACTCTTCCTTATCAAAGTTGACTACCAACGAATACATGCAATTGGTATGTATGAGGTAGTTTTTTTATTAAAATCTTTAAAGCACAGCTTGTGCAAAAGTCGCTATCTGTGCCTTTGGCTTTTTTTTTGTTTTGTTTTTTTATTTCCGCTGCTGCTTCCAGCTTGTAAAGCAAAGCTCTTCGTGTTTATTAGAAGCTCGACATATTCATTGTGAAAGTCAGAAAAAAAACCAGTGAGATGTGCTTCCGGTTCTGTTGAAGGCTTCTTGTAAGCAGTTAGTTACATTGCACAATCTCATAATACCAGTGAAAAGACTTGTGAAAATGTAGGATGAATCATCATATTAGCAGTCTTGACCCAGGACCAGTTTTCTGCATTTTACTGGGGGTGTGCAGGTCAACAACACGGAGGACTTAGATTTGCATGGGGGAGCCACCTCACTGACAGAATCCCCTCATCTCTCCCTTCAACCCTCCTCCCCTCCCCTCACTGCTGTCCAGAAGTGTCTATTGATTCTTTTATTGACGTGTCACAACTGACAACGCTAGCAAAATTGCTTTTTCTGTTTTGTCATCTTTGTCTTTTTTTTTTCCAGTAACAAACTCGTTTTAATGCGAGAGGATGTGGTTAAAAATGTGTTTTGTGCGGTCGGCCGACGTGTGAGTGTTTCCGGTTCGGGATGCTTCATTTGATCCCTGTCTGTTTTCTACCCCCAGATTCCAATAATATCTGCAGATCATCTGAGTAGTCACAAGTACTTGACTCAAATGTAGTTCCTCTCAAGAACAGTGAGTTCCCATTTCAATCCTCCTATTCTCTCTATTCATTACAAATGTTTTTGAGCCAATCATTTCAGATCTGGTTTAAGATTTACTTAATGTGCACATACAGTACAACTTTCTGCCTCTTTCAGTAGCAAGTTTTTTTTCTCAAGTGAAATCCGTCATGTCTTCCAGATCAAATGAATGTGTGCTGGCACCGTCCAAGCCAAAAGAGTTCAGCCTTTATGTACATAACCTTCAGAATGTCGAGCAACGGGACGAGGAGGGTCTGCCATCTGTTAGCCCGGTCCACGACGATGGTCTCATCACACGTGTAAACATCAAAGGTGCAACACACGATCGGTGCCATCTTCCCACATATCAACGTCGAGAAGAATTTGTCGTCGAATTCAACGTCCAGCCGAGAGAGAGAGAGAAGAGGACATCTTGGTGCCGGGGTCAGTGTGTGAAACATTACACCTCTGTGTCTGACTAAATCATAGCACTCAATTTGTTCTAATTATTATCATTACCGCACGCACACAAGGTCAAGAGCGTGGTTGCATAAAAGCAACATCCAGTGCTGGTACGTTTAGTAGACAAAGATTTTTCTTTCCTTTTTTTTTTTTTTTTTTTTAATTTGTTCTGCTTTATTTTTTATTTTTTAAATCAATAGCCATATTTCATAGTTTACAAGCAAACCTGCAGCTTGAATTTGAATTGAAATCTGAAAGGCACAATGATTTTTAACAGGAATTTTATTCGCCAAAAGAATTAGGCATGTACAGTATTGTGTTTTTACGGCTACTAGTGAAACTAGATGTTGAAATGAGGGTCTTGGACGTATGAATGTTCTGGGTAAACCAACATACCTGTGTACCTTGAAAGCACAGCCAGGCTAGCTTTTTCTCACCTTGTCATGTGCCATCAAGGCCATACAGCTAAAACCAGAGTGTTATCTCAGCAGTGTTATTTGTTTACCGAAGGTTAAAGTTTTGTATGGCTCTTTTTTTGTATTTGTTTTGTTTTCAGAATCTCCATGTGAGTGTTTTTTTTGTTTTTTTTTACTTTTCATTTCTCTAATTAATCAGTTTTAGAAGTGGGGTTTTTGCCAAATTGTGTTCATAATTTTGATGTTTTAAAATCAAAAATGGAGGGTTTTTCTAAAGTTTGTCATACCTCTTTTCATAGACTAGTGTTGTTTTTTTTTGTTTGTTGGGATTAAGTTGTTGCTCCAGTCCATTGACTCTAAAGCCTGGTGAAGTAGAGGGTGTAGCTTCAATTGACATCGTGTTACCTTTGTTCTCCCTCTTTTAAAGAGGAGCGACTCTAAAACTGTGCCTCCAAGAAGCACCGTTGAGCCACGTATCGATGGGAATTTAAAAACAGACCCGAAAGGTCTATTAGGTCATTGAAACCACATGTGCACTTGAATGATTGTTTGTCTGGTCACCCTGTTTTTAATTTCACAACTCATTCTAAGTGAACTTTCGCTTTCTAGGAAACGCAACACATTACGTGTTTGTGTTTTCGAGCAAAAACGAAGGTTCTCGTTCACTTGTAGGTCCGACTACAGAAACCAAAGCACAGCTTTTTCTCTCAATCATATTCACAAAGGGTTACAGAAGCATCTCTCAAGAGGCTTAATTAAGGAAACATGTTTATCATCTTTCATTCATTTGTCAACTTTATGATCACATCCCTTTTCTGTTTTCACAGAGGTGTGTCGTGTGTCTTTACCGATTGTAATGTACCTAACGAAGCCTTAGATTACAATTAATGGGCCCCAGCCCAATCAAATGTACTTTCAATCACCATGCAGGTAAAGAACACCAATGATGTTTTATAGTTCTGTCACGTGCCGCTTATGATCTCTTTTTTTTTTTTTTTTTTGTTCTTTCTCTCTATGTAAAAGTAACAATTACTCTCTTAAATTTCATTGAACTTCTGTGTTATGTACTACTTAAGGATTTGAATCTATTTGAGGTATGTAGTTGTAGATTTTTCTCTTTTTTTTTTTGCCTTACTATATATTACTTGACAACATTGATATAGCCGTTGTAGATTTTGAGGTAGTATGACATTCATAACTTTTTCAAACCATATAATGGATAATGTGTTGAGTCAGTTTTAAATATTCACTTCATTCATATAGCTGGATGACTTTTTTTTTCAGATGATGTTACATTATCAGTTAATTTTGTTGATGAAAGACTTTTTTGATACAAGGAATGAGATCGATTAATTTAATCTCTGAGCAGACAAAATAACTAATGTTTTAACCAACTTAAAAATTTTCCTTGTAACATGTCGAGATCATGTTAGAAAATATATTGTATTGAAATATAGATTGTCCATGTTTTAGAGTAAAAATTATTTTCTACTGTATCCATTTAAAAAAAAAAAAAAGATATGTACTTTTGTTTGAATATTTCTTAAGTTTGCCCTGAATGTCAGGCCAAAACGAGCAGTGAGATTGACGGGTCTATGGATGTTCGGTGGATAGCGAGATTAGGAGCGAGTAAAGACTTTTCCAGACCGGAGAGGTCCGAAAAATGCTGCAGGTGATGAGTTCTAACCTAAGGGACGAAGGTTGACTTTTTGCACTTCTGTATATAGTCAAATGAACAGAGAAAAAAATGTGTATCATATTGAGATATTATTTTGAATAAAAAAAGATCTATAATTATAAGGAATTTTGTTAGATTAATTTAAATTCTTAAATTAGAAGACCAGCTAAAAAAAATTGCTTGCAAAGAAGGGCACTAGTTTCTTGGCCAATGCATTCAGAGAAAGCTATGCGCTTTTTGTCTTATTTCATCAGTAGTATTGCCAGGGAATGTCGAAGGGGAACAGATATCCCCGTGTCATGCTTTACTCCAACCATCCTGTGGGATGACATATCCAATAATATCCATATATCATTTGTTAGACTTGGTCATGCAGTATTGCTGCTCCCATGGTACATACAACTTTCAAAAAATTTGTATTCTATTATAGTTTGATTTGACTGCATGTAAAAGTACAAAACATGTAAACAAAATAAACTGCGTAGTTATGTAAAGAACGATAACACATTCAGATCACAGCATACAGTAGATAACATCCACAGTGGGGAGAAATAATACTTCAAAAACAAGTCATCTTACTCTTGTGTGATAAAAAAAAAATATATATTTTCCAAGCAAACATGTTATTTAAAGAATGATCAAATATTAGCACTCATCCACCCTGGATCCTTTCTCATAGCCATATAATAATTACAGTGGACACTGACTCACAGGAAGTTGTTCCTGCTATCTTAGCTGTGCACTCAGCAGGTGAAGGCTCACCGCACCAAATGCATATTTGGCAAATTCAGTCTTTGAATGTAACAGTCGACCGGTCAACGTGACTCGAGGCTGCTGTGTTTAGTTGCTACAGAACCAAAGCACCATTTTCTCCAAACCAGATGTTCAGGCTGCTGGTCTGGAGCCATGGTTTCTCTTCCCTGCTGGGGGCACACGTACGCTTTGACTGCTTTTTACTTGTAAGTGCAACCATCGATTTATGTATTTGCTAACAGTTGCCACACGATAATGTACTATTCTGTCTTCAGATTTTGTTTATGCACATTTTATTGTTGCCATAATTGACTCTGAATCTGAATCTGAAATCTGAATAAAACAATATTTGATTTGCTCATGCAACAGGTGTGTGTGGTCACTGCCTCTGTGTGTGTGCTGAATGTGTGAGTCAAGTTAACCCCTTAAAGCTCCCAACGGCGGCCTGGCAGCTTCTGTCTATCGGACGTTGTTGCGGGCTGAGTTTTCAAGCTAGAGTGAAGATACTAGTATATGAAACTAGAAAACTTAAGGAATCCATTGGTACCAACCATGTCATGCGAGCTTGTGAAAGAAGAATCGGGGAAGATCACATGCAGTTTGGGGCAAAAACCATGCAGTTTTTTTGCATGCAGTAAAAATGTGTTATTTTAGCCAATACTAAAATGGTGTATTTGAATATTTTTGCATACTGGAATACCTAAACAGTCTTTGAATTACAAAAATTGGGTATCACTGTCAAGCTGAGCCTCTTGTGGATCCAAAGGCCCCAACCGTATTCATGTGTGATGATGTTAGTCCCCATAGTAACCATTTCATTGTAGTGAGACCATTTTTTGAAACTTGACCTCACTATATAAAATGACCTTTGGTGACCTCTAGGATAATCACAGCCTCGTGAAACTTTACAGCCACAAACTAGAGACCTCGAGCATTCCGAGGATGGATGGCTTTCCCAGCTAAATTGACAATAATGAGCAGTTTCCAGAACAGAAGTGCTCGTCATCCAATCGCCGAAAAATGCAATTTTTGCAGAACCCTCCAAATGTCAAAAGCTTTTGAAACCAAATCACAGCATGGCTTTTTCTATGGTGTTCCCCAAGGTCTTGGTGTCTTAATGTGGTATTCTGGAGGGATTATTGATCACTTTTATCAATTCTCGAGTGGTAATTTTTTTTTTAAAATTTAGCACCAAATCTGTTTAACAAATGGTATCAACCCAAAAATTGCTGCAACAATTTATGAGACATAATAGAGCATGGGGATGACCATCACATACTCATATCATCACGTTCTATGCTCTTATACACACTCTTTCACAATTTATTTTAATTAATTAATTGATTTATTCATTTTTGTATTTCTTATTTATGACTAGAACAACACAGTGCTGAGCTGCATCTGAAATGAATCTTCGGGTTCATATCAGCTTTCAGATGATGCACACCAATTAAAACATACTGTAGGGACATTTCAGTGCTTTAGTTCAGATATTCACATTCAACTTAAGGTTTATTAACACATAAATATTGATGCCCCATTGCTGAAAAACATACCTATTATCTTTTATATCTTGCAGGTCAACATGCAAGTGTTTATTTCCCATTATATTTTGGCCCAATTCATATATGAAGGGGACAATCTAGGAGAGTGTATTCAATATTGTTTCTGAACTTCAACCTTGAGGGTTCAAAGTCAGCAAGACTGGAGCAGCTCCACAGAGACTGATATTATTCATTAAATTGATCGTGCTCGGGGCAATTTTCATGACATTGCGTGCTTTATCTGGGTCAGAAGAGGGTCTTATTTCCCCCTTTTTTTACCTCTTTTGGAGAGTGTAGCCTATACAGTTCAGAAGGTATCTTATTCATACAGTGAGTTGTGTTTTACAGTCTGTAATCCAGATGTGAACAAAGGTCTCACCCCCAAAATTCAGAACACAGAAACCTGCTTTTACTCCCAAGTTGGCAGACAGGTTTTCTAATACAAACAATAACACAAAAACTGAATCTTCATATGCTTTTATCTTCAGAATCATGACTTTTCCATCTATAACTCAACCTTTCCAATTACATTAATCAAGTATTGGTCGTGTATTATGTTTGCATTATGTGTTGTATTACGTGTTTTTATTTTCCCCACCTTTACCAGCTGCAACATTAAAGTGATGTTAACACATAAATATATATGATAATCTCATAAACATTTGATTCTGAAATGGGAGATTCTGCATAATGAGTACTTTTACTTTTGGTAATTTAAGTATATATTGATGCTAATACTTTGTACTTTTACGTTACTAGAATTTTGAAAGCAGGACTTTTATTTGTAACTCGGGCTGGGCGATACGGCCAAAATCTTCTATCACGATATAGGTCATTTCATATCTCGATAACGATACATATCACGATATAGCATGTTTTCTGGTAATTCAATAAATAAATGGTCTATATGAAATAACCACATGGTAAAGCCTATTTTTGTATATACTCCTGAATTAAATACTTGACAAATGAAAAGTACTGAGGATTGAGAACATGAGTGCAAAATGAACATAACAGTTTTAAGTGAAATTATAGAAAAAGTAAAATAATTAAATAATAATAATAGTAGTAATAATAATAATAATAATAGTATAGCCCTAGCCTACATCACGATAGAAAAGATGTAGAAAATACATTAGACATTTTATATCGCTTTGACAATATACTGTACATCATCATATTGCCCAGCCGTATTTGTAACAGAGTATTTTCACACAGTAGTATTGCTACTTTCACTTAAATAAAATATCTGAGTACATCCTCCACCACTTACTGGCCCATGTGGTGAAGATAAGTAAGCTTGTGGCAGAAGGGGAAAAGAGAGGAAAAAGTACAGAATAGCCCTTTCTTACCCTGACAGGAGAAGAATGTGAGGAGGTAAATGACACACACCTGTGAGCTTTGGGAAGGGAGATCAACCAACTAAAGCAGCACGGAGGAGAACAGAGAGAGGAGTGAGAGGAGATAAAGGAGGAGATCATTTCAAGTTAAATTCAGTTTCTGAACATCTTTGCTCTTAAAAGAAAACACAGTGACATTCATAAAAGTAAACTTTGCAACAAGTGAGCTAAGAACCGTCTGGATTCAATAAACTTTCTTGGACAACAGGGAGCTGCTGGAGGTGTGCTGATCCCTGGAGCAGGTGGATTACTGGAATCTGGTTCATCTTGAACCTGTTTGGAAGCAACATGTGGTCTCCCTGATCAAGATAAGTCTCTTTTACTGAAACTCTCCAGGCTTAAACACCTGATTACTACTATTTGGGTTGGATACAGCAAGATTTAATTTGATGAAAATGAATTGATTGGTTTCTGTTTTGTTTATCTTGTGCCCTTTGTAGCGAGGGTAGCAGGCTATCCGGGCCAACTCTCCAAGTGGTTTCCTGTAACTTGTTTTAAAGTGACAGAGTAGAATTGTGATTATTCCTCTGTCTGGCACCCAACTCTTATTTAGGATATCTTGGGGTTAAACCTATACGCTACAAGCTGACATATGTAAATTAGTGAAAGCTTCAGTAGGCAGAAAGTTTTTGGCATCATTGGGCAAAAATCCCATTATAACCTTTCAGCATATTGTAATTCAAGTGTTCCGAGAGAAAACTAGACTTCTGCTCCTCCTCATGGCTCTGTTTTCAGGCTGTAAAAAAAATCTAGCCAGGTGACAGGAGACTTTGGCCAATCACAGGTCATTTCAGAGAGAGAGCGTTCCTATTGGCTGTGCTCCGGCTGGTGGGCGGTGCTTGGTATTTCTTCAACTGATCTCAACAAATAGAGCAGTGTGCCGCCTGTGTGAAAATGAGGAACGTGGAGCATCAACTACTACATTATCATAAGTATCAGGACCTTGAAAAGATTGTGCAAGAAACTGTGTTTATTCCGAAGAAAGAACCACACGGACCTGGGGGGAAATTGCCTCTTTTGTGGAAGAGGAAATTACTTTTTTTCTCGTAAAGTTATGACTTTATTCTCGTAATATTACGACTTTTTTTCTCGTAAAGTTGACTTTATTCTCGTAATATTACGACTTTTTTTCTTGTAAAGTTATGACTTTATCCTCGTAATATTACGACTTTTTTTCTCGTAAAGTTATGACTTTATTCTCGTAATATTACGACTTTTTTTTCTCGTAAAGTTGACTTTATTCTCGTAATATTACGACTTTTTTTCTCGTAAAGTTATGACTTTATTCTCGTAATATTACGACTTTTTTCATGGTAAAGTTATGACTTTATTCTCGTAATATTACAACTTTTTTGTCTTGAAATAGTATGACTTTATTCTCATTAAATTAAGACTTTTTTTCTCGTAATATTATAACTTAATTCTCGAAATCTAAATTTTTTCCCTCAATGTGGCCCTCATACTCCGGTCATATGGTGAAATTAAGTAAGCTGACATATGTTAACTCGTTAAAGAATGACCTCATTAGCATGCTTATGTATAATCATAATTACAGGGACAGTGTGCATGCAGCTCAACAGCCTCTTATTGAGAGCAGCGACCTGGAGGTCAGAGGTCACGCAGACTAAAGCCACAGACATGCACAACAGGGCTGCAGTATATCAGCGTGGTCAGCTGACTGGCTGTCTGTGACTGTGAGGGTTTTCGGGTGTGACGGCTCCTTTAAGAAAACGGAACTGAGCTTCTGCGTTTTTGACGCTGCTGAGGATGTGGGCAGGAAACGCCATGCAAGAGCGGAGGAGCGATCACGCTTCCCAGCGCCGTCGTTGCACAATACAGCGCGATCAAAAAAAAAAAATGTGCTTTAATAATTTCCCCCGCTGATGTCCGGGAGCGGGTCATTCTCCCTCGGACGGCCACGGTCACGGAGCTAGGCTATAGGAGGATTTGCCGGCGTGGGGATTTGACTCCTAACCGAGCGAGAAGGGCAGCCTTCCCAGCCTGCTCGGCTTGAAAACATCGGGGCTGGTCAGCGGGTGGGAGAGAGAGAGAGAGAGAGAGGGAGAGAGAGAGAGAGAGAGGCTTCGTCGTTGAAAAAAAAAAGGAGGTGTCTGCCTGTTCCCCCCCCCCCTAGCCATGAGGGAGTACAAAGTGGTTGTTTTGGGGTCGGGTGGAGTCGGGAAATCCGCGCTGACGGTCCAGTTCGTGACGGGCTCCTTCATCGAGAAGTACGACCCCACGATAGAGGATTTCTACAGGAAGGAGATCGAGGTGGACTCGTCCCCGTCGGTGCTGGAGATCCTGGACACGGCGGGGACCGAGCAGTTCGCCTCCATGCGAGACCTGTACATCAAGAACGGGCAGGGCTTCATCCTGGTCTACAGTCTGGTGAACCAGCAGAGCTTCCAGGACATCAAGCCGATGAGAGACCAGATCATCCGGGTGAAGAGGTACGAGAGGGTGCCCATGATCCTGGTGGGGAACAAGGTGGACCTGGAGGGGGAGAGAGAGGTGTCTTCCGGGGAGGGCAAGGCGCTGGCCCAGGAGTGGAGCTGCCCCTTCATGGAAACTTCAGCCAAAAATAAAGGATCAGTCGACGAGCTGTTTGCAGAAATAGTCAGACAGATGAATTACTCAACTGTTCCCAGTGGTGGCAACCAGTGTTGTTCATGTGTCCTGCTCTAAAAAAAAAAAAAAAAAAAAAAAAACCCAGAAACATACAGAAACAATGCATCCGGGCTGAATTTGAGCTTTGTCTTGCAGGCTTTTTGTTTTTTGCAAAACTGTCCTCTCTCTCCTCACACTGTTGTCTTATTGTTGCACACAAATTGACCACGACAACAAATCGATTATGTATTATAGTCTGGAAAAGTGTTTACATGACAAAGTACTTGAATGTTTTGGGGAATTTTTTTATAGCTTTGTATATGACACTTCTCTGGAAATGTGCCTCAATGGGAATGTCTTATTGTGAAACCTAAGAGACACCTGGTTTATTTCTTTTGTGGTTTTTATTTGTTGAGTTGTACTGTTACATCTTCTAAGCTGGGTCCATCTGTATTTGGGGGGGGGGGGGTGGTGGGTCTTTTTTGCTGAGAGCAGGAGGCCTGATCATAAACGCATCGATCACCACTCGAGTCTTGCACAGGTAACTCTAATCGGATCGCCACAATTTATTTCCCCCAAAAGGTCAAGTGTGATCCAAGAGGCGCAGACCCCCCATCCACTAAGATACTGTATTTGAAGCTGTGGACTGTGGTGGAGTTGTGTTATATTTTTGATTTTATCCCCCTCCTCCCTCTCCGGTCTGGTGAAAAGTGGATATATCATGGAACTTGCACTTAGCTGACGGTGTCCCTCCTCAGTGTGCACAAACAAGGACCTTAGTGCATTGCTGTCGCTGCATGGGGAACGCCACGACCCCGTGTCAAGTGCCTTCCTAAAAGAAAACTCCTGTGACTGTGCCAACTGATGAGCCCTACTTCCTCTGCAGTGCGTCTTGATGGCAATCAGAACTTCTTTTAATTTTTTAGCAGTTTTCGGCGAACAATCTAGTTTCATTTGGTGTCAATGTGAGAAGAGCTTCTTCCTATTTTACTGTCAGGAAGCTGAGCTTATGTCAGACCTGCTGTTTCAGGGTCAGATTCAGGCCGTTTCTCGAGGTACTAGTCCAACAAGAACAACAGAGTAACTTTACTAGGATTATGGTTCAGTGAATGGCAAGCCATGTTTGTCTGTATTATCTAGAATTTTTTTCTTTTCTAAAAAAAAAACAAAAAACATTTTTGACTTACCGTAATTGTAATTCTCCCTTTGGACAAAATCTTCTGCCATCCATCTGTCAGTTTGAAAGACTTGTAATACAAAAAAACGCATTTTACGTAACGCTGTGTGCTGTGCTTGTCTCTGCTGTTGACATAAAGTGTCTACACTTTGAATGTGATTGTTCCTGTACACAAGTAGCCCATTAATTGATCAGTCAACAGATAGAAAGTTAATTGACAATTGATTAATAGTTTTAAGGTCCCATATTGTAAATTATTACACGGCTTTGTTGAATACTCGATTCTGATTGGTCAATCACTGCATTCTACAGTCTATTATTTCTTTATAGCAGACCGTTGCTATGGACGTAGTTCAGATGATCCGACGATTTCTTAAGTGAAATAAGCGCGATAATGTACAGCTAGCTTCGCGATAATGACCGGCTCGCTGTACATTATCCTTTACATATTGTCTTTTTTATTACAAAGCAGGTTTAAGTCCTATATAAATACTGTCAAAGTATTGAAACGCTCAGTCCGTGGAGAAATACACACAGCCCGTATTATTCAGAAACTGTGCCTTTGAAACAAGCTGTCAGGATGTCTGTAACTTTGTGATGTCACAACTGTACAATATTTCACAGTTTTAAACATTGGTTGCGTCCGAAATTCCATGCTAACATATTATTTAGTACGCTAAAACAGTATGAGATATTTTAGTATGTTCGAAAACTTAGTATGAAACCAATAGTATGCGAATTGCATACTATTTGTGGTGAAATATTACAGTATGCAATGCTGGACACTACGGCGGCATATATATCCCACAGTGCAATGCGCTAGTGACGACAACGTTCATAACGGACGTTGATGGACGGCTCTGTAACATCAATAAACCTTCAATTTAAGTGTAAGTATAAGATTTCACTTTGCTAGGCGTGATGTATATTTTCAATTAGTTCAGACTTTGATTCTCACAAACCGTCGTTTTGGTCACATGATGTTGGTTACCATGGTTACACGTCTCCAACCGACAAGGAGGCTCTCAAGAGGTGACGACGTAGATTACAGCTCAGTGCATCCAAAAAGACACATACTGTTTATTCACGCAAAAGTATGTTGAACGATAGCACACATATTGAGTATGCAGTGCATAGTATGCGATTTCGAACGAAGCCGTTATCATTCCAAATGTGTCCCAGTTTATTTTCTGTTGCAGTGTATGTGAATGACATCAGCTGACAGGAAGTAAACATGGACCCAAGCTGTTGCCTAGCAACACAATTCCGTTGCAATGTGCTAAAACAGAGCGTTTCAGACAGAGGGTAAATACAGGCATATTCAGACAGTATTGGGAAAATAAAGTTTTTTTTGATCAATACAGCATGTTAACATGTTCTAGTAGAAGTATGAACTTGAAAATGAGCACAATATGGGACCTTTAAGTAACACACGTAAAGGAAATACAAATATTTTCTAGTTCCAGCTTCACAAATGTGAGGATTTGCAGCCTTTCTCTGTTGAATATCTTTGGGGGTTAGGGTTTGCACAAAACAAGTAATTTAAAGACATCACCTTGGGCTCTTGGCACTTGTGATGCATATTTTCCAATACTTTTGGACATCTTATACACTAATTAATGAATAAAGAAAAACGTAGATTAATCGGCAATGAACATAAGTAGTCGCAGCCCTTCCACTGTGTCAGACAAGCTGTGGCTTTTTTAGGTGTTTAGATATCACGTGGTAATAGATGCGGCACTAGATGCCACTTGTTTACAAAATTAAAAAAAACAGTTGCAGGTTTTACTGTTCGTATGAGGATGCAGAGCCTTCGCCGCCTTGTTGGCATCATTAAATAAGTGATCGTGGCCCACGTGAATAAAAACTCTTCTCAGTCCAGTTGTTTGGGTAGTGGGTAGGGTTTCCAGTAAGTGTGTTTTGCTGGGGGAGAGCTGCTTCCCCTCTTCCCGCCGCATGTTTTCTAGGCTGCCCAGCGGAGGACAGAGAGGGCTTTTTGTGTCTGCAGCCGAGTTCAATTGGCCATACATACTGTAGACTGGTATTTGGTAAGCCGTTCCTCAGACCGGCCAATCAGCTGCTGCCTCAAGTGTCCCTCTAACCACAGAGATTCAAGGTCCGATTACCAAATTCAATCTGAGGACATGCTCTCGCTATTCAGGTTCCATGTGAAGAAAGGGTTGCTTCAATGAGTCTAGCAATGCCTACTTTGTTTTCACAAAGACCATCTGCAGTAGCTACAACTGTCAGTGCATGTAATGGTTATCTAAGCTACAACTCTAATGCAGTAATTCATATCTCATCCTTTCATTAGAGCTGACTGGAATTTACTACTTATTACTGCAAATTACTCCAGTTTTATACAACACATGCATCTTAATGATTATTGATACATTAATAGGCCTTCATTTATTTCTATTTGATTGGAAAAATGCATCACTTTTTCAATTAATGAAACTTCTCATGCACACAAAGCAGGAGATGAGCGTACAGTAATCGCATGTAAAGCTCATACTAACTAACTATTAGGGGTCAGACATTCGCTTGTCATTAAAAAAAAAAAAGAAAAATTCTGCAATATTTGAGGAAGAGGTTTCTGTAGATCTTTTGATTTTTAAGATAAAAGGGGAACTGAGCACAAAATAAGCTGTAAAATAGATATGTCAAACTGATTTAGTTGCTTAGCTACAAATGTTGGATCCTAGCAGGTGGTTAAACGTGTTCACTCTGCTTTAGAGATGTAAAATACTACGAAACTCAATGTCTGGAATGAACAGGACTACTGTCACTGCCTATCAGTGGAAAATAACAGTGGAAAGTAGATTTTCTCAAGTACTGTTCTTATGTCAAATTTGAGGTACTTGTACTTTACTTTTACTCCACTACATTTCAGAGGGAAATATTGTACTTTTTACTCTATTACATTAGTTTGACAGCTGCAGTAACTAGTTACTTTTCAGATTAAGTCTTTACATAAAAAAAACACATGATCAGATTATAAAATACAAAGCATTGTTAAATATTAAACCAGTGGTTCTCAACCTTTTTGACCTCTTACAAAAAAGGCAGTGTCTAGTTTGGGCCTCTTGTCATGTTTCAGATGACTGAGTTGTTTGCAGTCAAAGAGAAAGTTCCCCTCTAAACTTCTACTTCGCCGCTGCCTGGTGTGAATTTGGCGTTACAGTTGTTGATAAAAGTAGCTAATAGGACTTTGGCATTACCTCTATAAATGTACACATATTATATGAATAATATATACATGTAATATTACAAATACAGTTTTCCAACTGCGACCACGCCTTTGGAGCTGGAGGTTTGCCGAAAATCTGACACCATCTTACTGCAATATTACACAAACCCTTTAAACTGTTCACCCTGAATTTCACAATCTGCCTGGCATAGTACAACATGTGTACATGTAAGCTAAAAGCCATCTTCCATTTAGCTTATCCTCTGCAATATTTAACCTGTTTTGTCTAAAGCCTCTATCTGCCTATAACCTGTGTTACATTAGCATTTCATTGCAATAAAATGGGTCGACCACAGCTTACTGATAAATTGATGAGCTTTTTTAGTGTTTGGAGGAACGGAAGGGTGGGTGATAGAGTGCTTCCTGTGTTGCTGTAACTTCACCTCAGATCTATGAAATGTTGAAACAGACGCAGTTCCTCTTAACCATTTTGAAATAAATGCTTTGCATTGTCACATCCTCCCTCGATTTGACCCTAGTCCTGTAATGCTCCGAGAAGTGTCCTGTGATCTTAAATCTTTGACAGAAAATGAAGGAGTGGGACACGATGGGGAAAAGGATGAATAGATTTCACTTGTGTGGCTGTGGTGCATGGCATGTGATATGATTTGAGCAAAGCAGTCAGCAGGATCATATGACACTAATTTCCAGTCGTTGCCACGACTGGTTATCTGTGAGCATTTTTGGACTCGCAGCCTGAGAAAGAAATGCTAACCTTCGAAGAGGTCATCTAATTTGCCACCTTCCAACCACTGCAGACATCTCCTCCGGAAACACCTTCTCACTGTAGACTATTGAAGAGCTTTCATGCCTTTATTACTGTTAAACCACTGAACCACATGAACTCAAACCAATGTGACCGCTGACAACATATACATACTCAGTCTGACCCCAGACACAAGACTGGGTTTATCATGTGAGAAAATGTGGAAGTAAGAAAGTCTTCTTTCATCTCATGTCCTGTATCTGTAACTGCAGAGGAGAGAGTGAGAAGCCGTACAGGGATAAAAAAGCTGGCTACTTCACAGAAGTAAAAGTGGAGATGGCATATTGCTATTTTCATGGTTAGCTTACAATGACATCACTTCATAGTGACGCAGACGGGCTTTGCTGGTAAACATATGGAAGGTCAAGTGAGGTCATGTGTTCACCCATCACTACCCTTCCACTCTGAATGGGAATTGCGGAGCATTCTGGGGCGGCGCTGTCATTTTTGAAGGGTAGCGTACGGAGCTACGGTAGTTGTATGTCACCGGTCTATTCATATGTCTATAGGCATGATAAGAGAAAATGTAAACTTGAGTTTTTCATTTGAATTACAATTAGTCATGATACTCATATCATATCGAATGAAAAGGAAAAGGAATGACCGTTTGCATTTTTTTTTTCTAAATGATGGCAGCATTTGTTCAGGCTGGAGTTGCTTTATTAATAGAAGCACTTTGTAAAGGCAAACATGATATCAATGAGTATACAGTTTTCATATTTCAACATCAAACATGCAACCGGACATCTTTATCTGGAATTATTGGAGACTATTGGTGCCTTCAAATGAAACTCGTGAGCTCCTCGTTTACAACATGGGAAGTCGTGTACACCTATTGGTTGACGTTCAAGTGGTTAAGTCTTGAGAACACCGCTGCTAAGCAACGGCAATATTAACGTTACTGTCGGCATCTAGAAGCCACAGAGGCTAACGATTTAGCAAGCTAGCGAGTGGGTAACATAATGCAGGAAATGCAAAGGCATAATGACAGAGGAAACAGATTAGTCCGTTGGGAATATCAATATTTTCCTTATTATGAAATCACGAAGAAAAACAATATACGACTAAAATTACGATATATTCTATTATTATGTACCGAAAAAAGAACTTCCATGGTCCCTCCATTTCTGACAACGTCAACAAACACGTCACAACTCGTGAAAAATCGAAGCTTTCAGAAACTTTCCACTTAAAAGGTCGTGAATACCACAAGAGGGGTGCGCTCATATGGACTCTCCTTGTGAACACGGTAAACACGACCCCATTTGAAGGCACCATATACCAGAGCTAAAATTAAAGGGAATGTTGGGCTTACTTTTATCTGCTTAGATAGCAACCGCTACATTCTGCTTTCACTTACATAGGGAATAACAAATGGCCAATGAAGGTGCTGTCGCTTTTAGTATTTTCAACGATCCAGCTGTGTGCCAGGAGTCTCATGTACACCTGGTCTCCCACTTCAAGCTGTAGAGTCATGCCATTGGTTGCCGTGTCGTAGCGGTTTCCACCTGGATGGTTGTACACAGCAACCATCTGCTCTCCATTCTTCATCAGCCGCATCCACATTGGATTAGTTGAATGATTATGGCCAGAGAAGCTGAAGTAATAGAATCCTTTGACTGGAGCAGTGAAGATACCTACAGAGAGAGTTACATCTGTTGTGCTTTCCATTTCATCCAGAGTCAAAGACAGTTTTTATTTACCAAATGAACCTTATGAATCGGTATCATTATGGTAAGTTTACCTGTTGCAGGGTTGTATGCGCCTGTGTTTGTGAAGACCGTAGTGTAGGTCACGGTGATCTCACTGTGAAAAGGTCCAACATTTCCGACATCGCCGATAGCTGCTCCAAATGCCACGCGCTTACCTTGAGAGGTGACATGAAAACAAGGAGTTATTATTCAGTTACTTTTGTTAGTCTAGATCAGCTGACCCCATTATGCTCTGGATGTACCCTTGAATTTACCAGAAAACCAAAGGCTGTTTTCTTCTGCTCTGATGGACTGGAACAAACAAACTCTTGTTTTACCACTTAATATAGAATAACAATATGAAGAGGAGGTTTTTTAAATATTGTTCTCTGAACTTTAGCATTTATTAATTTATAACTTTAATGGTGTCGCTTTATGATAGCCCTAAGATAACTGAAAAACAAGACATAAATCAATAATAATATAAGAAGATACTAGATAAAACAGTACATGATACAGGAACATAATTTGCTATAAACAACGAGACAGATGATGTTCTTTGAGAGTAAGTGAAGGCATTTGCACGTGATCGACCGCAGTGGCTTCCACTTTGAGGGGTCTGAGTTTTCTAGCAGCGTCGCCTTGCTGCCTCCAGGAGTCAGATTGTGTACAAGTGTGGATGAGTCACTATGGTCTTGGAGGGAACAGTGAAGAAAAGACCTCGCATATCCAGGGACTGAAATAGACTAAATGCTCTCACATTGCACACTGAGTGGGAGGACACAGCAGACACACAGAGGTGCTCTCAGCTCCCCCACATTCATGCAACATCTTATCTTCATTTTCAGCCTATATGCTCGTACGCTTAGGCCTTTGAATGAGTGATGTGCGTCCATGCATCCACTTCCATCTACGTGATTGTTTCTGAAAGGCTGCGTGTTTCTTTTTTGGGCGGAAAATCTACATAATAATCTACAAATATAACTTAATAAGACTTTAGACTGTTCAGGCTCAATATGCTGATGTAAAACTGAGCGTTTCCTTGGATACGGCTGCTGTATCTTCTCTGTCCACAAGAGGGCAGGCAGTCAAAACTGAGGAAGAGAAAAGAGGGTACGGAGTCCTATTTGCTTACATTCAAGGATGATTTCATTAATGAATCACTTCAAGATTTTTCTAAATTGTAGCGCTAAAGTGATGACATGCATACCCCAATAAATAAACCTCCTCCCAAATTAAATCCCATGGACAACGGATACATTTTTGAGTCCTCAAACAATAAATCATGTAGAGTTAGTAGTGTAAAATCAATGTATTTTTGATTATTTAATTAAATAACTGTGATAAAAACTGGTATTAGTAGGCTGGTTGCAAGGTTATTTATTTTGAGGCAGGACCTAAAAAGCAGTACCCTTAGCAAAATGAAGTTTTTTCAAGTGTGCTATTAGTATATTTCTTTTGAACTTAAAATAAGGGAGTATACTTTTTATGTACTTATCAGAGATGTACTCATACTGCTCAAGTATACTTAAAAGTCTAAGTATACTTGGCTCATACTGACAAGTATACTTAAAAGTCTAAGTATACTTGGCTTATGCTGACAACAAGTATACAGAAAAGTCTAAGTACTGTATACTTGGCTTATAGGCCTACTTACTCAATCTTTTGAACAAGATTTACTTAAGAATAGTATAATCAAGTATTCTTGCCTTATAGGCCTACAGAAAAGAATACAAGGCCTACAGAAAAGAATACATGGCTTGTAGTTGTGCTTACTTTTTTATAGAATAGCCTATTAAAGTGTGTGAGTTTGTAAAAGGATGTTTTGATATGAATTTACTTCAATTCATCAAGTTTTTGGATTATCCGTTCACCAGGCAGAAATAAACACATTTTATTTTTTTTTTTTTTAAATCTCATCACAAATCATCAAGTCAAATAAGAAGGATCGAGTCTCTTTATGTAACACACAAATCATTGACTAAGTACTATATGTTAAAGTATACAAAGTATACTTTCATGAAATAAAAAGCAGAGATGCTCACAAGTCATTTTTGTGCAAGTCCGAGTCAAGTTTCAAATCTTCATCTTTCATCAGTACACTTATATTGCTAATATTTAACTAAAACATGAATATAATAACCTCTCAGTAATAGGGTGCCACAGGGGTCTATTCTTGGTCCTATTACTTTTTACATTATGTAAGGGATATCCTGCTTATTACACATCTACTTACTCAAGAAATCAATAATTTGACACAAAAATGGTCTTCCAGAGTCCAAGATCAGATCTGCGTCCTAGCAACAGTCTGTTATACATAGCAACGGTTGCGATAAAGAAATAACAGACCATAGAATGCCGTAATTGACCATTCAGAATCGAGCATTCAACAAATTTGTGTAATAAACATAAATAACACTATTCTTCCTCCGTTCTTCAACGTTATGCAAATGATAACATTTTATAATCCTCAGGCTTCACCTCAACCCAGGATCTGACTCAGCTTCAGTCTGCCTTTGATGATTTCCAGTTATCACTTCTTAATCATAGACTTGTTTAAAATGCAGATAAGACCAAGTACGAGGTATTCTCCATTTCCAACAGTGTCTTAGACTATCCTGCCATTAAAACATTAAATGGTACCCGTATCACTCTTGCTGACTTTGGAATTTGGCTCGATAGCAACTCCGTCATTTGAGATTAATATTTAACATTTGACCCAATAATTTAAAATCAAACTGGGCTTTCTGTATGGAAAGTGTCTGGCCTTGCATTATTTTGTGTTGATTGTCTGATTAGGAATGTATTTGTTCTCAGCAGGTCTCTCTTGGAAAAAGTGAGCTCAATGTCAACGAGACCACCTGATTACATAAAGTTGAATAAAACAAGGTTTTCTGCAGCACTAAAGTAATGCATTATATGTATTACCAGGTGATGACAACACTGTGTTGAAACATGAAAAAAAAAAAAAAAAAAACATGAAATGAAAGGGTGGGAAAAGTCTAACTGTTCTTACCTGTCATCTCTTGCTCCATACGCTCGAACATCATTTCAGCCTTGGTCATTCTGGCCTCCATCATTTCAGCCTTGCTCATTCTGGCCTCCATCATTTTCATCATTTTCATCATTTTCATGTCACAGGGCTGAGGATCCTGAGGATCCTGAGGAGCCTGAGTAGTGCTCTGAGCGTCCACAGGCAGGAGGAGGAGGAGGCATAAAGCCAAGGTAGCCATTGAGGTCTTCATCTTCTGAATTTCTTCTGTCCTGTACTTGATCACCTGTGCTTTATATACCATCCTGACAAGGAAATACACTTGTATTTACCAGAAAATGAAAACCCGTTTTTCCAGCTGTCATTGCCCTGTATTTTTTTTTTGTGACAACTATAGGTCATTTTCTTCGCTCGGGATCCCTCACAAAAACAACATGAGGAGGATATTATCTTTCTTTATTATCTTTAAGATCTTTAATTTTAAGTCTACTAAGCCTTTACAATTTAATAGAGCTGCTACTAATGGTTATTTTCATTGTCGTTTAATCTGTTGATTATTTTCTCGATTAATAGACAAGTTACTTGGTTTAAAAAATGTCAGAAAATTGTGAAAAATGACGATTAGTGTTTCCCAAAGCCCAAATGACGTCCTCAAATGTCTTATTTTATCCATACCTCAAAGATATTCAGTTTACTGTCATAGAGGATTAAAGAAACCAGAAAATATTCACATTTAAGAAGCTGGAATCAGAGAATTTTTACTTTTTTTTTTTCTTAAAAATCTAGTCAAACCAATTAATCGATTATCAAAGTTGGCGATTAATTTAATAGTTGACAACAGCTCTACAATTTAACCAATTTAATGGTGGTATTTTATGATAACTTCAAGACAAGTTTGAGCAAAGAAAACCCAACATAAAGCAAATCAATAAGCAAAATTAGAGAACAAAAGGAAGATATGACTACAGATAAATGTTTAGTGCACGCCAAGGGTCACAAAGTAATGTCGACCTTTTGAGAGTAAGTGAAGGCATTTGGACGTGATCGACCGCAGTGCCTTCCACGTTGAAGGTCTGATTTTTCTAGCAGCGTCGCCTTGCTGCCTCCAGGAGTCAGATTGTGTACAAGTGTGGATGAGTCACTATGGTCTTGGAGGGAACAGTGAAGAAAAGACCTTGCATATCCAGGGACTGAAATAGTCTAAATGCTCTCACATTGCACACTGAGTGGGAGGACACAGCAGGCACACAGAGGTGCTCTCAGCTCCCCCACATTCATGCAACATCTTATCTCCATTTTCAGCCTATATGCTTGATAATGAGTGATGTGTGTTCCTGTTGGTTGGTTGGTTGGTGTGTGTGTGGGGGTACATGCATCCTCTTCCATCTTCATGATTGTTTCTGCAACACTGTTTGTTTCTTTTCTGGATGAGCAAAGTATAAAATGTACAAACTCACAAAGACTCTTCCGGCTTGATACTGTATGAGAAAGTATAACTGAATGTTTCCTTGGATCTGGCTGCTGTATCCTCTCTTTCCACTAGAGGGCAGGCAGGTACAACTGACCAAGACAGAAGAGGGTACTCATATGTAACTTTATATGTAAGATATACTACTTTGCTTTAGGCTCTTTATACCAATATTTTTTATGCTCTTTATACTAATGTATGTGCATTTTGGGATCATTAATTACCTCTACCACTCCCTCACCCTCAAATCATGCAGACAAAGGATAAAAACCGGTCACAGTACACAAACAAAACAACAAAAGTTACCAAAAATAAGTCATGCGGGGTCAATAAAGTCAATGGATGTTTTTGATGTTTTACTGTTTAAAAGTACAGCATTAAAACCTGGTCTTAGCAAGCTAAACGGTACACTACAAGATGTTTCTGAAAACATTTGAGGTGAGAAATAGGCATTACAGTAACAGAATATTGATTCATATTTGATCAGCGCTGCCTAGTTTGACCGTTTGATCAGAGTTCGCAAGCGATTGACAGCTGCTCAGAGACTGCAGGCTCCAGCTCGGCTCTGATTGGTTGTTTCCTCCGGTCTGTGAAATCATGCAGATGCCATTAGGAGCACCGGAGGACACAGAGGCACATGATTTTTTTCAGATTACCTGTCTCATGCACTACTGTCAGGATATAATGACCGTTTTATAGAAATAACTTTTTTTAATCATATTTGCACCATTTCTACCCACTGCAGTTTTAAGCGAGGAGCACAAAGAGCTCAGAGATATAACAGGACATACTGTTACATGAAAAACACCAGCATAACATAAGTGACAGCAATGACATAATCTATCGAAAAGAGATCTGTTTAGCAGATAAAGTAGAAAAATTCATATTCATAGAAAGCCGTGATTTTATCCTGCTAAAAGGCCCAAACTTGCAGATCTGTGAGGCCGTTTTAAAGAGTTAAAAGAAACAGAAATGTTACCTGTGGCATGCTAAAACGTAGCTTACGTGTACAGTAGTACAAATAAAGTAGGATCAAAAACTCTGTGATCTGATCAAGTAATATTACACAGCGATATTTATCTGAAGTTTGCTAACATTAGCTACTATAAGCTACTGGTCATATCAGACCAAATAAGTCAGCAAAAGAGGACGAGTGTGCCATATCTTTTTGCAAAAGTGATGTGTCTCATTTCAATGTCTAAAATAAATAGCAAAAGTCATTTAATACAGGGGATATTTACAACTCCAAACACTTGTGGTCAGTTGGATACTCAATGTATTCTTATTACTCGCTACCTGGCACATTGTGTTGGTGGCAGTAGGCTGTTTTCTTTTTATATGTGAAGTCTCCTCTAAAAAAGTATCCTGGTATCTGTGTATTCACGATCAATAAACATGTTCACATACGTGGCTGCATTTCTGTTTCTGTCACCATGTAAGTATTTGCTATAAGGAAAGCAGACTAGATGGACCAGGCTTTGCTCTCAGCTGCAATTTGAATTGGCTGTAGGCTACAACAGATATATCAAGAAAATATTTCTGACGAGTATAAGTTGACAGAAATATCCCCCCTGGCTTTGCTGGGCTTATACGTATACAGACAAGCAGGCTTCTCTCGCTGGAGCCACCAGGAGCTCAAACAAAAGCCGCCTTTGTCTTTTAATCTGTCAATCATCTAAGAATAAAGTTCACATCATATGTATGGCACACAGAGATGTGAGATACTGTTAGTGGGTTAATTCGATGCGTGTGTCTGTTTGTCCGGCTGTCTTTGCTTTGTCTATGCTTTGTTTGATATATCTGTGGAAAATGTGTCAGGGTATTACTCTAAATCACCCTGTTGGCCCTAGTAGACAAAAACTCTGTGGTCCCGCATGACCGGCATTGCATTGTACTTACATGGAGATGTTTTTAGGCCACATTCTCTCCACACACGATGACTAAATATATTGAAAAGGATTTGCTAGCTAAAGAAAGTGTCCCAACAGCCCTGTGGGAGACGAGGTTTATCCAAAGATGTATCTCAAGGCAGCCTGCACTGAGGTCCCCGTGCCCAGGCAGAGAGGGGGGCCGAGGCTGGATCGCTGCCCCAGTTCTATCCAGCAGAGGCACGGGGCAGGAAACCGGGTGCACCCCTCAAGCCCCACCAGCTGCCTTCCAGGAAGCTTCGAAGCCTGCAGACCTCGAGAGCAGCAGGGTTTGGAGGAGCTTCTTCATGTGCACGACCATTTCTTTCAGGCATCTGGTCAGCCTAGAGCCAGCATGGTGTACAGGTAAGAAGGATGCATGCTTAATAGGTTCAGTACATTCAGATAAATTCAGGCCATGCAGCATTATCTGATAGAGTGATAAAAGGTATCATTTTGGCTTATCATGTTGGTTCTACTGAATGAACTGCAACTTTTTGTCATCTGTTCAAGGGTAAATGTGAATTTAGTTTGAGTCCAGTCAGGGTAAACAGCAGCCTGTTTGTCAATTTACTCCAATTTTATTTCATTTCTAAACCACTGGAAGTGGGGATTACAGTTTAACTCTGCTCAGCGGGGTCCCTGTCCTGTTAAATACCTAATGCTTTCATCATCTCCTGATAAGGAAGAGTCCTTCTTGGCACAGCGAGACCCAGCACTAATTCCCATCCGCAATTAGACTCGACGTTCAAGGCACATGAGGCCACCATCATACATGCCGCTGTGTCGTCAGTGGCTTCGGCAGGTTTCAGTACCGTGGAAGGACTGAGGATTTGAATAAGTAATGAAGCATAGGGCTAATGTTCGAGTTGATTGTCACAGCAGAAAGAAAGTGAGTGATGATCATATAGAGATCTTTAAAGGAAATTACTTCTTTTTTTTTGTTGACAGTTTCTGAAACGTGATCATTTTCAGGATGTGGGATGGATGGTAAATTAGTGCAATTATCTTTTTCTCTTTCAGGGTTCACACTCACAGTATTGTATGATACCAAATCCGCATTCTACCTAATAACAGATATAATCGTGGGTGTGTAAAGAATAATAATTGAAAAATAAGACTGCGACAGCCAGCTAGAACCACATAAGTGTACCTGTTTTAGATTCTACCTCGACTGTATGCTACATCAAGCATGAGATTATTTTTTTTCAATGTGTTAATTGGCATCTATAAACAAAAAGTGGCTCGTTTGAAGAATATATTGGCATTTAAGAAAATACACTTTTTTCTTGCCAAGAGTTAGATGAGAGGAATGATCATTTTTTTCATGCTGGTAGGCAAAATAAGAAGCTTAACTCAGCGTAACGATAAGAAGCCATGGGAGCAGGGAAACAGCTAGCCTGTCCAAATAAGTTACCAAAAGAAAACTGCTGCCTATACCAGCACCTCTCATTATTTTCTAATGAATGTGTAATATTTATAATATTAGTTGTTTCATCTAAAAACCAAAGTGTAAAAACCACAAGTTGTGGTTACAGGGGTTAATTACCTGCTAGCCCTTACAAAAAAGAAGTACACTTCAAGTTTATTTTATGAAATAAAAAAAGTATAGTTCAAGTATAATCCTAATTATTCTTTATGTAATAAGGATACTAATATCAATGTACTAGTAGTATACTTGTAAGTGTACTACTTCAATACTCCTTGGGACTAAATTGGCCCACTTTTTAGTTAAACTTTAAGTACACAACTAGTTTACATCCAAGTTGTATTTTGCACTGCAACTATAATATGAACTATATAACAAGTAAACTTATAGGTATACTGTTTGTTTACTAGTTATATACTTGTAGCCCACTTTTTAGTAAACTCTCAGTAAACTACTAGTTTAATATTTTTTTAATATACTCTAAAGTTCTCTTTAAGATTTATAGTACTTAGCCAAATATACTTATACTTTTCTGTAAACTTTTCAGTATAAGCCAAATATTCTTGGACTTTTCTGTATACTTGCCAAGTACACTCCTAAACTTTTTCATGTCAAAGACCCCTAAACTGACACAGATTAAACCACGGACGCCCATTTGATACGATTTTGTCCCAGGGTCGATAGGATTTTTGCTTTTAGATGTTTTGTTAGAAAAAGTGTTTGAAACCCATGACCAACACAGTTGCACATTATGTCATTGTGTTACTGAAAATAAATGATTCCCGTTTTTGCTGGGGACCCCCTGGAACCTACAAGGACCTGGGATCTTAATTGGTTGGGATATGACTTTCTTGCTGTTTTTACATTTTTGTGATTATGGTTAAAAACAAATAACTTGGCCTTTGGACAGAAATTAGTCTGTGTGGGGACTGCACATTGTTCCCATGGCCCATTATTCCGAAACCCCAATAGTCCGAAAAATGTCCCACTGGACCCAAAGCCCATTGTGCAAGTTATCCAGTTATATATAATATAAAAATAGCCAATTGTTCTGAAGGCCCGTTGCTCCGAAAATACACTCTCCAAGCACATGGCTCATTATTATGCAGAATGACGTCATCGGACCTTGCCTATTTTTTTTCCCCAACTGCCGTGTTTTCGGCTGCTCGCAGCTAACTGTGCTAACCGCGCTAACTGTGCGAACAAAGCTAACAGTGTTAACCTGAGGGGGAACCAGACGGGTGGGCGCTACTTTTGCAATGATGCCAGCGGTCGGGAGGTCGGGACGGGACAGTGTTATCAACCATAACCACCGTATGGGCGCAGTGAAGAGCGGTGACCGTGAGCTAGCAAGTGCTGCTAACACCTGCTATGAGAACAAAGCCCAGCGAAGGCAGAGCGACTCATTCTCTGCCCAGGTAACATAGCTACTGTTGTTTATTTATGCAAAAAGTGCCTGCTAGCTCTAGCTTCAAATTAGCATACAGACAGGAGAGTGGTATCAATGTTATCATCTAACTTTAATTTCCCAAAATGTCAAGCTATTTATTTAACAGTAACCCTTTTTTTTAACTATGACTATACTAATAACCTTACTGTTGATAACAAATTAATGAAGCTGACTTGTACATATAGCATAGGCAAAGAGTAAAGAAGCAAAAAGGAGAAACTCTGGTGTTTTTTCGACAACAGCTGCTGCCGCCATTTTGGACTGAAAACGCTTATTGATTTAATAATATTTTATTGTTCAATACAGACCATTTCGGTAGTATATGATAATAGAACAGAACTAATTTTGTTTTACTTTTGTACAGCACTTTTTAGGTGGATGTTTTACTGGGAAAAATTGCCACCTTTTATGTGGAAGTCCAATCAGTGTTGATGGTAAATGCATCCCATTGAAAAAACTTAAAAAAAACTTTAACTTTATTACATTCAACATATAGGTACACATATAAAGTTTGACCTCTGCATTTAACCCATCCTTAGGAGCAGTGGGCCGCTCTGAAGAGCCCGGGCAGGGGCGTTGTTTGTTGTAGCTGCACAGTTGTTTCTTGTTAATACCAGATAAGTTGGCAACCCTACAGAGAAAGCTGAGTTTGTGGCTGCAATATCTGTTGTTCTTCCTGCATCCAGCGCAATGCATACTGGTACATATAGGCACTGCTGGTACGGCTCCGTGAGCAGGAGAACTCAGCTTTTTCGGTCAATATAGCACACACTGAGGAATTTATTGCTTCAATTGACTATGTTTATTGCTTTACCATCAACACTGATTGGTCAGCCACATAAAAGTTTCCTCTTTAAACTGTGATGCCCCTGATGTATTTTATCAAAGTGTTTTATTGCAAATTCAATCATCTCCCCTGTGCATTTAGGATGAGCTGTTAGACCAGGGGTTTTCAAGGTCTGTTGTTATGTAGACACTCAACAATTGAGATAGCCAAGAAAGCCTAATATTGCTATTTGGCATAACTTTAACTTCACCAAATACATTAAAAGTTCCGTCCTAAGGCATTTATTAGTTTCTGACTCTGGGAAAGTGGGGGAAAACAGTAAAATTCCCCGAGACAATACAGTGTCTCTGAACTATCTCTTTAACCAAATCAAACACATTTAGTCTATTCTATGTGATCTTCTTTCGATAACTAATGTAATATTTTTTCACTTCCATTCACTCAGCCTCCCCCTTTGAAAACCTCTGCCCTAGACAAATTTAGTTTCAATAACACCCGATACATAAAAGCAAAAACTCCAAAGTGAGGTTGTAAGCCATTTAAACTGAGGTTGAAATTCTGCAGGTACATAAACATTTCATCAATACTAAATCTATGGACTGCTGAGTGCTTCACCATTGGAGAATAAATAAATCTGCATCCGCTTCCCTCTGTCATTCAATATCCCCGCTATGAGGCCACATGCCTGCTGGGCAGACGCATAAGGTCACTAGGCTTCTGTAGGGGCTGCTACAATACAGATGTCAGCATTCATCAGTGTCACCAGTGGTTTCAAACTGAGATGAGGTCGCGGCACAAGAAGTTGATAATAATGCTGATGGTGATGATGGGAAATGTCATAATGGGAATAGTGGTTGATGATGAGGATGACATGATAGTATAAGTAGATGACAAAATTGGTGCTCTTGGTGAGGGATGGTGATGATGAAGTTGCATCCTTCTTGTCCCTTCCTATCGGATTTAGAGTCGAGCTTCTTCAGCAATATTTCATGCATGTTTGCTGGCCTGGAGTGAAATCTGTAGCGCTTAATAACCTTGACCATTATGTCTGCACAGAGCTGGTACCACCCTATTAGGGCAGATTAAACAACCAATTCTTCCTCTGTGGTGTTGCACGCGCAGTGAATCACAATTACTTGTGCTGCCGGTTTAATCTGCAGCATAGGGGGAAAGACTATGGACTTGGAGTGAGGGAGCGTGCTGTGTTAAATTGAGACTTTAGAGAGGAGAGATGGGGAGAGGGGGGATGAGAGACGGACAGAAGATTTGAGTGAATGCAGAGGAAAATACATAGAGAGAGAAGTGATCATGCAGCGAGAGACTGGGACTGCTGCAGCAGTGATGTCACAGGCAGCTTGGAAAGGTTCTCCCCCTTATCATCTCTCATTTACGCAACAGGAGGTTAGTGCTGATAAGGACAACTACCTATTAGACATGGCATAGCCTTTTCAACACCAGGGTAAAATGTGCAGCACTAAAATCTTTCATCTGTCCAGCAGCAGACTCTTTAGAGAGGTGTAATTGTGTGACATGAATGTAATGTTGCAGAGAGTGGCTATTGTGGGGAAAGAAAATCACTGCATAGACAGATGTTGCAGCATGTTGGAGTGCTATCAAGCCGACAGATGTTCACACTGTGGGAAATCCAGGGTTAGGTTCGAGGTATTTATCAGTCTCCTCAGTGCAGCGTCATGGCTCATCTATTTCAACATGTGCATATTCGCCGAATGGCAGGTTTGTGTCTTAGCAACGGAGTTTCAGAACTCTATTATAGGTTCTTACTGGAGCAATTAAAGCCGAGTGGTTTGCCTCAGGGTAACGGCGTTATCGCCCGTTGGGGATTTCAGCCGAGAGTGTAACAGTTCTAGTTGACGCTTTTGACTGACACACTTTTAAATGGGATCGACAGGGAGGAAAAATGTAGCCTTGGAGGTGCTGGTGACATTAGAGGGATGTTCGCAACTTTGTCCAACTGTGCAGTTACCTCTCCAGAGCGTCGCAGAATATGATCAAGCCAAAACAGGGTTTGCCAGCAGGCAAAGAGGCTGTGTAGAAGATGTAGATAATGGCAGCACAGTGTGCAGTTTTTTTTTTTTATTTTTTATTTTTTAAAGGTTGTATGATGTAAAGGTGCACTTTTACACATCAACATCAGTTTACTTGTCAATGGGAGAGCATCTGGGCCTGCGAAAACAGTTGTATAATGTCTTCTGTGGCTCTGGAGGGAGCTTTCCGAAGTCTGCCAAATAACCCTGATGATGTCAGGTTGGGCTATGAGACTTCAAATCCTTAACTGAAAGCATTTGTTACTCAGGTTTAAAGGGATAGTTCGGGTGTTTTGATGTGGGGTTGTATGAGGTACGTATCCGTAGTCAGTGTATGACCTACAGTACAGCTGGTTGCTTTGGCGAGAGCATAGATAACAGCTTCAGTTCCCCGTCGGAAATGTAGACTGTATAGCTGTCCAACTGCAAGGTAAGCCAGCAAAACTATTCTAAATATAGCGTACACTTAAATTGATATTGATTTTTTTAGATGGGCCTTTCTTTTAGGTGGCTAAAATACGTTTTGTTACCGGCCCCGTCTGCAGCAGTACATTGATTTGCCCCCCTGCAGTAACTCCTGCCTGCTTCTCCAAACTGGGGGCGTGCCGACCGTCATCTACTGTAGGTAATACACTGACTATGGATAAGTACCCCTGTGATAGCCCTATTCCTTTAATAGATGTAAGAATTTACCAGACAAGGAGGGTCTAACAAATGACTCAATCAAGTTGCATTATAGGAAATGTAGGATCCAGGATTTTTGGACCCATACCTGGGACTAAAAGTCAGGATATCTCGGCCTCTGTTGCTTCAATTTTTACATTTTTTTTTTTTTAAAAACGTGACTTGTCAGTCCTCCAGTTTTGTGGAAGTGCAAATCACTGGATTACCCCTTTAAGGAATATTTGTCTTAAAATAATTATTTGAGCTCGAAAAGTCAAGTCAATACAAGTCTATGGAGGTCATATGCCAAAAAAAGTTTAGTAGCATGATACTTGCACTGAAGTCTATAGCGTTCCTATTAGGGCTGCACGATTTTGAAAAAATATCTAATTGCGATTATTTTGACTCGCAATTGCTATATGATTTGTGATATTAGAGGGAATGATGATTTTTACATAATTATTTTCATTTTCATTGAAAAACATATTAAAATGATTATGGGTTGATTTTTTTCGGTGATCTGTACCAAACAAAGATGTTTTCTTAAGTCTGAAGAATATGATGTATAGGCTAGGACATCTCTGCAGCACAATATTAATTAATCTAAAATGGTGTTTTGACACACATTTTGCCTTTAAAAAATATTGCGATTTGAAAATTGCATTATAGGCCATATTGCAATTTCGATTAATTGTGCAGCCCTAGTTCTTACATTACATTTCATCTCACACAACATATAGTTTCTCAACATATATAAAAATCCGCCCCTACTGACCCAGAAGCCAACTGTGGCATCATAAATGACGGGGCCCCGCCGAACTGTTTTTCACTGTTATCAAATGCAATCAGAAGGATATAAATAAAACCGCGCTGCCCTCGAGGTTCGTGGATGTTCAATGAACCGTGAAATCCTGCATTGTCACATTACTGCTCAGTGGGGGAGGAAAGTAAGACGCTGCGCTGCCTGAACGCTGGTTTATGCTTTATTTCACTGTGCCACTTAACATCTGCTCTGAGATGTCAGCGTCGGTCTCCCCGGGTTCTTCTTCGAGACTGTAATGAACTATAGCCCTGCAATTTCTCACAGTACAAAACACGAATTGCTGTTACGCCATTTGTCTTAGATTGGAAGTTATTACATGATTGTAAATGTGATGTGAAGAGGGCATGCACTGTGATGGCAGACGACAAAAAGAGGGGGTAATGCCTCATAAGTCGTGACCGGTGAAGTGAAGCGCTCCTGTGACGTTCACATTTGGGTTACTGTAATCAGCCACCATATGCCACTTTAACATCCTGCCTGAAGTCAACGAACACACACACACACACACACACACAAACTCGCATCAACTCCGCTCCCCTGATTTCCATTCAGAATATACCTCTTCCTCTCTTTCTCTCTCTCTCTCTCTGTGAGTGTGTGGCGCCATAGTGAAAAAAACTGCAGTTCTTTCAGCCAGTCAGTCAGAGCCAGTAGCCTACACACAGTGTCTCTCTCCCTCATTCAGCGCCTGGCTCGCTCTCCCTCTACGCTCAACACACGCTGCTACTCGCCTCCTCACTGCATCTGTCCTCTTCTCCCTGAAGTGAGGTACCATGCATCCTGCTTTCTCCTCCTCCTCCTCCTCCTCCTCCTCCTCTTCCTCTCCTCCGCTTGTCTGTTACCATTCCAGGGTCCCTTTATCAAACAGAGCGTTCTTGCTGCAAAGCCGGGGACCATAAGAGCTGTGTTACTTGCTCGAAGGACTTTGGAGACGGGACAAGGCTGTTTGCTGGGTCTGAGGACAGCTGCTGGAAAACGCCGGTGCCGCTTTCTGTTGGGATGCGGATCTTTGCGGGGCCTCTGCTTGCTGTGTGACAACGCTTGATTCCCTCTCAAAGTTGCAGGAGGGCACACGTCAATCAAGAATCTCATCCTTGTGTCTGAGAGAACGCTGACGACTCGCTGTGTGTAAGAACACTTGTATTAGTAAAGATTTAATCGTGTGTGTGTGTGTTGAAGCAAATGTTTGCCAGAGAGTCTTAATTTGCAAGTGTTTGCTTTTCTGTGAAAGCATGACCTTATTTTTAAGATGTGTGACAGGAGTTAGAGGGTGTCTGTGATTATGTGTGTGTGTACGGTGTTGAAAGCCCGGTTTGGTGGTGCAGTGTTACTCTCCTCTCTCCAGGTGTTTGACTAAAAGGCTTAGCCGCCGGTTGGAGGGTGAGAAAGACTCCCCAGACACCCACAACTCTTCCCTGGCTGCCCGACAAATCCTCCCAGACACCCTGAAGAGAACACATTAAAAGAGGAATTATAGGCAGACTTTTTGAACAGGAATGGACTAATCAGAAATGAGAGGGAAACCAAATTTGAGTCGGAAAAGTGTGCAATAGTTTAAATAGGATGAGGCGAGGAAGATAAAACGGGACAGACGCAGAAAGAGAGATATGAGATAGAAATGCAAGAAAAACTAGGGCATTCTTCACATGCCACGTCGAAGCAGCTTAGAGATGTGAGCACAAGACGTTAAACAGCGCGGGAAAAAGAAAATACAGAGGTGTTTCTCTTCTTTCTGGTTTAGCAGGACATTTTCCCTCGTCCCCTCACACCTTTAACCCTCACCCCTCTAACCCTCTGCAACACACACGCTATCAAGTGCTCTTCTCGATTGCGCGACTCTTTCAGCGACTCATTCATTACCTCTTCTCCTTCACCCTTTCTCCCTCCATCTCCATCTCCATCTCCATCTCCATCTCCATCTCCATCTCCATCCTCTCTCATATATCCAGGTGGAGTCAGACCGGCACAGGATCCCCGTCTCCACTCCTCACACACTGACCAGGACTGCGCTGCTGCTGCTATGTGCGATCTTGACGTGACATCAGCTTGAGATTCTTCTCCTGAGAAAGAAACTGAACAATCTCATGCTCCCGTCGTTCCTGCCTGTGATTTCCACATGAGATTCAGCAGCTCCAGGCAGAACTGGCCGGGACCACAGACTTTCAACTTCACATAAGAACAACGAGGACAAAATCGACGGACAGGAAAAAAAAAAGACTGTTAAAGGACACGAACAAAGCCTTGTTTGTCTCAGAGCAGCTCTAGTGGCCTTTGCCAACAGCCATGCAGGTGTCCTTTGCATGTACGGACCACGGGCTGAAGGCCCCGCGTAACGGCGAGCACAGCAAGCAGAACGCCACCAGCCCCAACACAGCCAGCAAGGCCCGTGCCCGCTTCCGCACCGTGGCCCTGATAGCTCGCAGCCTGGGCTCCTTCACCCACCGCTACCACCACAACCTCAAGGAGTCCACCGCCAAGCTCACCGGCATGAAGTACCGGTACGTAGACTGATGGTGGAGACTGTGTGAGAAAGTAGAAGGAGGAGGAGGAGGTGTATTTAGTTTTAGTTAGTTTCTCTCCTCTGCCCTGCGTATTGCTATGAAAACCTGCCACACATCTGAATGTGAGAGAAAGAATAATAATAACTGAATATGAACGTCAACACAATATAATATGTTAGAAAGTGGTAGAAAAACAAGATACCTAAAATGAGACGAGAGCCCTGATGGGAGACAGTGAAGATATATGAGCAGTGACAGGTGATGAGTGGGATGGTGTGTGAGTGTGTCTGTGTGTCTGCGTCAAGATAATATACATTTTTCCGAGATGCAGAATAATTGGCGGCTCTATATAATTATACCACAATTAATAGCGTCTCTATAGCAAACTAGGATCTGGGACAGTTTAGTTTGTTTGGAGTTTAATTTAATTGCTTGCAAGTGAGATTTGAAGTGAAAGACAAGATATTTGGTGTGGTAATGACCGATAAACATACAGAAAAGATCATATTTTTTCACGCACAGAAATGCTTTTTTTAGTCAGGCATATTGGTTAAAAGTTGGAATGGTTTTGACCTCACAGATTACACCTGGCACTGCATATAGACAACACCCTGGAACATCATTCCATTGCATAATGAAACTGTCACAAAAATATGACCATGCTAATATCATGAAAATAACATAATAAAATGAACCAATAATAACCATATAAATCATATCACACAGAGTTGCAGTAACAGTAACATCAACATGTACATGTAAGATAAAGATACAAATTTTAGATTCTTACAATGAAGTTGAACAAAAAAGTGGTGGTGAACATCTGTGACAGCTGTTACTGACAAAATCTGTTTATGAAGAGGGGGTTTGAGGAGTTCAGTAGGGCTGCAACTAACGATTATTTTCATTGTTGATTATTTTCTCGCTCCATCAATTAGTTGTCTGGTCTATTAAATGTCAGAAAATGGTGAAAAATGTCGATCAGTGTTTCCCAAAGCCCAAGATGACGTCCTCAAATGTCTTGTTTTGTCCAAAACTCAAAAATATTCAGTTTACTGTCATAGAGGAGTAAATAAACCAGAAATTTTTCACATATAAGAAGCTGGAATCTCAGAATTTTTACTTTTTTTTCTTAAAAAATGAATCAAACCGAAAAATTGATTATCAAAATAGTTGGTGACTAATTTAATAGTTGACAACAAATCGATTAATTGTTGCAGTTTAGAGGCAAATGTGGGAGCATAAGTGATGCTGCTGCAGTACAGTATGGACACCATAAGGTACAGTATGGGAAAATTTAACTAAATGCTGATTCTTTATAGACAAGATATCGGTAGGAGTAGCAGTAGTAAAACAACTTGAATGCACACGTGAAATAAAAATAATATCACCAATAAAATAGATAAAAAACGATGAAATATGTAAATAAATTACCCGATACATTCTGTGCATGTACAACACAACACCTCACTGTCACACAGCTGAGTTTGATTTTTAAGGTCTATCATCATGAGCTTATTCAACTCCTCCAGCATCTGTTTAAGACTCCGCCGCCGACCGTAGAGTACACTCTGCAAGGTGTCACAGTAAAGCCGAGCGTGTGTGTATGTGTGTGTGTGTGTGTGTGTGTGTGTGTGTGTGTGCATGTGGGAGTAGTAGCACAAAAGTAAACAACGCTCTCTTATCTCAGTGAGTGGGCTCTTAACCCAGACCGCAGGAGCAAAATAGTAGCTTTCACCTCACGCTGGAGAAGGTGACATCATCGCTTATAAGGTGTCGGGATCAAGAGAGACGCAGAGAGAGACTGAGAGAAACGGGATAATTGGAAGGGATGGAGTTAGAGAGAAGAAATGAAAGACGGAACAAAAAAAAAAGACAGAATTAGAGAGTGAATGAAAGAGAAAATTGGGGCACGCAGGTCAGTTCACACAAAAAAGAGGCAATTAGCAGAATCTCTGCAGATTGGATGCAAAGCAGCTAAACGTGATAAGTGTCTGCTTGTCACACAATCTCATCTCGTTTCCATAACAACATTGAAATGGCCAACTTCAATCTGTTCCCCAGCAGCAAACAAGCCTGGCGACTCCATTGTGCTAACTGGTTCAGCATTTACAAAAGAGGTTGTTTTTTTCCATTAACTGAGAAGATTAATTTTGAAATTGTATTTTTTAAGTCACAGCCAACCAAGAGGCCACATTTTTCCCATGCTTGTTTCACAGTTTCTTCAGTTTTTCCTTAGAGAGCAATTGATACAAAAACTTGCAAACAGCACTGATGCAGGAGTAATGCAAAGTGCTTGGCCTCTAAAATGTGTTTATTTTGGTTTTTAACATGAGGATTTGCTCGTTCTTGTAGCTCCTTATAAAAACAGGTGGAGGATGTTAGCAGTAAAGCTTCCGACAAGCCTTCAGCAAATCCCCAATTTTCACCACAGAAGCAAATGTTGGATGAAATATCTCAATTTGTCTCTCTGCTCGCTGTTTGTCTCATAATTTCTGTCCCTCTCTCTTCCAGTACTCTATCTCTGTCTCTCTCTCTCTTTCCAAACCACTGACTCAAAGCTGTTTGGTTTAAGTAGACGCTCGTATTGTTTTGGATCTGACAGGGAATCTCTTTCTCTTGAGGTGAAGCCAAGTCCGCAACTAAATCTGCTCTTTGAAGTTTTCTCAATGTGATAACAAAGGAAAGCACTTTTTCATACAAAGAGTGTGTGAGTGGGCGTAGGCGTTTGGCACATTGCATTACATACATGAGTGCACGTATGTGCATCAGATGAGTGTGGCGTCGAGGCTCCGCAACGGGAACATCTGAAGGCGTATAGCAAGTTGAAGCATGAGATGTAGTGTGCAGAGCAAGTGAGCATAAACTAATAATACCACCATCCGCAGCATTTTAGTTGTCATGGCGATATATGGTGTAGCTCTAATTGTGGTGTCCCCGAGTTGCGATGATGTTGGACCTCTTATAGTAGCATACAAAACCCACAAACAATACGGAAGCAGGCCAAAATATGTGATGTAACAAAACATGTAGCTGGCTTCACAAATTGTGCAGATTATTTCTGGTTCCTGGTAGGGAGCCCCCTGTTCGCCTGGATTGAAGTTCATAACGGTCATTAGGCAGCAGAAGGCCTTTTGACAGTGCAGGAGGAGGTTTGGGGAAGATTCCCCTTGGTTGGTTCAGAGCTGTGCTGCAGATGGGCATGCAAAAATCCCTTCTGTCGGTTCCTTCGGATGCAGCAGGCTTATCAGCGGCCAGCAGCGAGAGAGAGAGGCACTCTGCTGTGTGTACATCTGTGTGTTGACAGTGTGAGTAATGCATGAAGCAGCCATATCAAATAAGGCGGCACGATTATGGCCAGAATGCTAATCAAGATCATTTTGATCAATATTTGACATCACTATTATTTATCACGATTGATATTAGGGACAAAATATTTGTATTGCACTTTCACGTTTAAATAAACGGAGCCACTGCTTTCACTTTCATGTTGTGCTACATTCCTGCCATTGTGCAAATCTTTGTATCAAAATAAACTCGTCCTTATTCATAGTGTATCTCCTAGAAACAAATTATGAATAAAATTGTACCAAACCTTTTTATTCAAAATTAAATCAACAGAGCGTTGCTTTGACTTTCGCGTTGTGGCACACTCGTGCTAATTAACACATTTTTGCAGCAAAATAGCCTTAAAGTGGCAGTAGGCAGTATATTCTTGGCATCATTGGGCAAAAATTCCATAATAACCTTTCAGCATATTGTAATTCAAGTGTTCTGAGAAAACTAGACTTCAGCACCTCCTCATGTCTCTGTTTTCAGGCTTTAGAAAATCTAGCCCGTGACGAGAGACTTTGACCAATCAAAGGTCATTTCAGAGAGAGAGAGAGCGTTCCTATTGGCTGTGCTCCGGTCATGTGACCGGAACTTGGCGTTCCTTCAACAGATTCCACAATGGCGGCCGCCTCACAAACTTTCTCATTTTACAGCTAAATGGTACACTACAAGAAGATACTGAAAACATTTGAGGCGAGAAATAGGCATTACAGTAACAGAATATTGATTCATATTTGATCAGCGCTGCCTAGTTTAACCATTTGGTCGGAGTTCGGGAGTGATTGACAGCAGGCTCTCATAGACAGCAGATGGACAGCAGACCTCAGATCAGCTCTGACTGATTGTTTTCCTCCGGTCTGTGAAATCTTGCAGATGCCGTTAGGAGCACCGGAGGACACAGTAGGACACAGAGGAAAATGTTTTTTTTTTGTACTACTGTCAGGATATAGCGACCGTTTTATAAAAATAACTTTTTTAAATCATATTTGCTCCAATCTCGCCTACTTCAGCTTTAAAAAAGGTTTTTCTTCACCTGAATTCAGTGCATTTTCGTTTTCAAAGGGCAAAACGAGTAATTTACAATATATATTACCCTTCTACTCTGGACTGCAGCCGCAGGCAGCCACTGTAGGGTGCGTGCGCAGCTGCATGACATCTCCCCAAAAGTGAAGCCAAACACCTAAAAAGATATTTTAATCAGTACTGTATGTTGTTCATATTGCTCATTTAATGGTATCCTACACTTAGTCCTGTTGCACAGTCGAGTGGAATGAAAGTTTTGGAGAAAACCGTAGAGTTTCCGCCCCGTTTTGCAGCCCCATAGTGATTGTCATCCCTGCATTCTGCTGTGCCTCTTGCTTGATCCGTTTAATTAAGAAATCTCTTTTTTAATAAACCAATGGGCTATCAAACCTTAAAGCAAAAATACTGGTGTAAGTGACTTTTGTGTAACGCTATCGTTTCTCCTGATTCATCTAAAGGCTCAGACCTCAGAAATTAAAAAAAAATGACTGATGACATGCGTAGTATTGTCAATTGGAAAGTACTTTGTTGTTATTACATGTTGAGGCCTTTAATCAGTTCAGTCATGGACTTTCATTACAATAGTTTGGCGGGGGAATACACTGCAGATGATTTTTACGTATTTAGCAGGAAGTCAGCAAGAAATCAGCGTTTTTCTTTGTACCAGGAATTATTCAGTGGGTTTAGAGAAGGTGTATGGGGGGGCTTGTGTGATTGAAGATTACACTTCAGTTTTTAACAGCTGTATTGTGAGGACTGATGCGACCTCTGTCCGCCTGTCCACGGAAAGATAACAGATATTCTGCAGCTGTGGCTCGTGTCGGGGTGCACCATAAATCACAATTTGCTTCGTCGTTGCTCTCCGTGTGTTTATGTTTGTGTTTTGGAGTGAACTTTGAGTGTGTGTGTGTGTGTGTGTGTGTGTGTGTGCATGCGCAGGTGCCTGTGTGTGCATACATGCGTGTTTGTTTGCATGACTTCATGCGTGTCTTCACTCACGGAGCCCATCATGCTGCGTTCGCTCAGAGACACACTGTTTGGCAGTAAAATGTGTACGCAGCGCTCTCCGAGTTGCTTTTTTTGCCCAGTTTTTCATCACAAGTCATCATCACCCTTCAATAAAAATCTATTTATTTTGTGTTCCAACATCATTTACTTCAGCCCATGTCTCGGCCGTTGGGCTGTGATGTGTAGTTCTGATACTATGAGCCAGGGTGTTGCACAACAGGAGCCCTGTATAGAGCTCCACTCTGCCTAAAGACCAAACAAGCCCCCAAGGATAAGATCCGCCCAATCTCTCAGTTAAACCGCCAGGGCGTTTTGCATGGATTTTAGCATTTTAATTAAAGGTCACAACTAAAATGGTTTCCCGTGAGCGTAATGGTTTTATAATAGTGTTGCCTTGCAAATGCAAGTTTTGCCTTTTTCTCCTCAAGTGGACTCTGTAAACAGACTGTTATCGCAAAGATAACTGGAAGTGATAAAAATGGAAGCATGGAACTGCTGCAAGTGCATAACATTAATAGAATAAATTGACTCTAAATTACAAAACCATGCTTGTCGGCTGCGCAGTAAAAGGTAAAAACGTCAAATAATCAGATGAACTTTACCCATGAAGTCTATCTGAGCCGTCCTCATCTCTCTTTATTATTATTTTAAGTTTGTCAAATGTCACTGAAAACAGAAATTTACCTCCAACAGGTCAACAGAAAGCAGGTTTGCAGCTTTGCAATCTACTATTGTAATCAAACCGTGTGATTTTATAACATCATAATGGCCACAGAGCAGCTATTCCACCTGATTTCCTCCAGAATTACTTCTTGACAATGCAGTTGAAAATGTTCCAGTTCCACGTCTTCATTTCAATGCATTCCAGCGAACAGAAACCAAATCTAAAAAAGATACCGTGACATATTTTCCATCAGTACCGTATGAAGGTTTTCCAGTGATCATGACATGATTTTTTTTTTTCTCCCCCCGCCCAACATTGCTAAGCTCTCCACAACGTTCTGAATCAACCACTTCAGATCTGCCCACATGTTTTTCAATACAGGATCAACCCACGGGCCACTAGCTTCAATCATGTGTCTGCCGAAAATACGGTTATTCTGTGAGAGATTCTCTACCCATGGGTTTGGAAAAAAACAAATGTCCGAGCATTTTGAATAGCCTCGCAGTAAAAATAACAGCGTGTGCATGCATAAGAGGGTCAGTGTATACTGCATAAAAACGAAATAAGCAACGTTGACTTGAGGAAAAACAAAGTCGTGTCCGGACTCCGGCTCTTTATTGCACACACACACACACACACACACACACACACACACCATGCAAACATGCGCATTGTGCAGGGCCCTGTAGGGAGCCGGCTGTCATTTCAAATTTCCCATTCTGTGTCATATAGAATGCTTTATCTTTAGAGGGCGTTTGATCTGCTTAGACTTGGGGCTTGGACTAGCAACTCTGCAAGCCTCAGTCTGCTGCTAGTGTCTCTTGTTCTCTGTCTCTCTTTAATATAGCACCCTTTCTCCTTCTCTTCTCCATCTCCTTTCCCTTCTTCTGACATTGGTGTGGATTCAACCATGAGCTTCATCAGTGATTATTTCCCCCTAGCAACTCATGCTGAAGCTTTTCTTTCATACTTAATCTATTCATTTTTTTTTTTTTCCCTCAAAGTGCTTGATTTCACTTCCCTACTTTCTTCCCGCCCACACAGGCCCTAGCTTTGATATATTTAGAATATGACCCGCCTTTCTACCCTGCACTGAATTATTTTTGATAACAACATTATGGTTGCCATCAGGAGAGCGGTGGGAACCGAGGAGGTGGGCGTCGTCTAATCCCTCCGCCCGTCGAGGTTGGCTTGTGTGGGTTCGCTCAGTCTACATTAATCCCCAGCGAGTGAGGAGTTTTATCTGTTTACTCACAACCTTGACAAAAGTGTTAGCTGACAAATATTGATTTGAGCAATCCAATACCGGGAAATAAATCACATGAAATCCCCTGGTGTGACTAGAGAACCATAAAGGGGTTTCCAGGAAAAGAAAATACTCCCACAATAAGAGATTCCTCCAAAGATTTAAGCAGAATAAATGTAGCCAGATGTTTTATTTCAACTGGGGATCCACTAAGAATAGAACGGGCTACATACAGTAGCAGCTCGCAGGATGCTCATAAGCGGTGACAGGTTTGTGTGAGGGGGCGTCTTCAAATGACTCATTTGTCATTTTACTTCAAGGCTTCTTTTGGGGAACCATCCAAGCATGAGGGACCGAGTCCACGCTCGCTGGCTTGCAAAGTTGTTTATGTGAAGGTTTGTGCAGACAAGTTGTCCTTTCCGTAGTGCGTTTATCTTACCATTTACACTATAATATATGAAGAACTTGCATCCTAGCAACCCTATTTTTCTCTCCCACAAGCACCCGTTTCCTCTTATACACAAAGTTGTTGCATTTTCTTTCCTTTTGTTGCAAATGACACGCTGTAATCCCCTGAATCATTAGCTTCTTTAGCAACGTGCCTCCGCTGGCACCCACTTCCCAGACCTGGACAGATCTATTAATGTGCTCCGGGCAGCTGTGTGGTTAATAATCAGGTATGGCCGATGCTGCTTCCTTCACTGGGGACAAAAATACAGCAGCTGAACGTCAGCTCTGTTCTTCTTCTCCTATCATTAAGACATCCTGTATGCATTTACAGCATCGCCCAAACACTGCAAATATAGCTTATGGAGGATCTCCAAAAAACAAAGCACAAAGCACAGCTCTATTTGGAGAGATGGAACATTTTTTTTGCACAAGCTTGTTTATTGTGGAGATGTTCTACATCACCACTGTATCAATGTATCAATGAAGACCCGAGGCAAATGTATTTACAATTTACAACTATTCCAGGCGTTAAGCAGATGCTTCGCCCAGAGCGGCTTGCGATAAACGCAGCCGTGAACATTCCTCATCAGCGGCGCGGTTTGTCCTCAATAACCCCCCCCCCCCCCCCCCCTCCCCCCCCCTCCGACCGACACACACACGCAGACTCTGTCAGTATCACACTTCTAACCTACAGTACAGCCCCTCCCCCACACTTTCGTGGATCTGAGCTCCCACTCCATAATACATCAGAGAGACAGAGGATACAATATCTAAACTCCTCCACCGTATCAGAGACGAGGACGCATCCCACGATCTGTGACTGCGGAGAGATCCGTCTCCCGTCATGTTAATTACACGCTACATCAAAGAATCCATACATGCATCGAGTCAAGTGTTTATACCGTATGTAAACACTTTCCTTTATGTGCTTTCCTCCTTCTTTATCGTGGCAGCTCGGCTTGAACTGCTGACACGATGACTGACGCTTCTCCATGTTGAACACCTAATTGAATTGGCTGAGGGCACGGTTACATAGCACGGGCTCCTCGGATTAGTCCGCCCTCGGCTCGCCGGGCACAGGCCATTAGTTGTCAGGCACGAGGAAACCACTGCTGGCACTTTTTTTTTACGGCCTCATTTGGTGTAATGAGTAAATGCCTGCAAAAGCAAGCAGAAGGCACAGACCGTAATTGGCGGTTGTTTCTGTGTCAAGAAACAAGCATTCAAACATATTCTCCTCTCAAGATGAAGCGCGCTGCTTGCGATAGCGTCTCTGCGTGTGCGCGTGGCCTCGGCGATTCTCGTCAAACGACTGTGTCTCAATTTCACGGCGTTTCGCTTCAAATCGTTTCCTCTATCAGATGGTTGCCTCCGCGGGGCCGTGCATCACCTTGACGCGGTTATCTTTCACCTACAGTCCACATACATCACTCTGTGGTAAGACACCTGCTGGCTGGAGGGAGAACAATCAGCTCTTACTGTTATCGCCGGTGTTAAGCCATCAAACACTCGCGCCACATGAGTTCCCCCTCTCAGTTGGACATGATGTGGCACAGATTGTAAAACTAGATGTGAAGTGGAGCACTGAGACTCTGAGTCGAGGGTGGCAAGGACCCTGTCTGAGTTTATCTTCCGCCGCGTTAATGAGAGCCAAAATGGCTGTATTGCATTGCCGCAGATCAGCTGGATGTAAATTAACTGTTATCGAAGAGATAAATATCAGGAGTGTGTGCCGTTTCACAGTTAATAGGTATAGGGATGCAGAGAAAGAGAGAGTGTGCGGCGCTATCTTGAGATATGATACAACCTCTGTGCTCGAGAGCGAGCATGGCTGTCTGCATTTTGTGGGTTAGACAATAACAGTAAAAAGCCCGAGGACAGAAGTGCTCCCTGCTGCAGGAGGAGGCCGAAGGCTCCGAGACGTAATTGAGTGAGGGACGAACAAAGGGCAACACTTGTCAAAAAGTAGTGTACCAAACACCCCAGTGCAGCAGTACAAATAGTAATTGGATTTTTTTCACGAGTAGAATATTTCTCAGGGTCTTTAGAGGGCCGTCCTCTTCTTCCAGCGAAGGTGGGATCCATATTGATGGAATAAATCAACTGTCCTCCCCGCTGTAATCTCTCAATTCTGATTCATGATTGCAGGTGTGACAAAGGTGGCCCTCACATTCAGTGATTCTCCTCACGATCACACTTGAGAGGTTTTGTTATTATTAGGGCTGTCAAAGTTAACGCAATAATAACGCAAATGTGTTTTAACGCCACTAATTTCTTTCACGCATTAACGGGATCGATCTTTCGGAGGTTGTAGCGGGCTCGGTTTTAAAGCTAGAGTGAAGATACTGGTATCATCAGTACCAATACAGTTTTACACGGCAGGCCAGCCTCCTGGTTGAAAACCCTGTGTTTTGTATCCCATTCATCATCCCCGTCCTCCACCCTATATGGAGTTTCATTCAGTCTATAATACAGCGCCTCATTTCCGCTTCTGCTCGTGTCATAATTACTTCGGTCGCTGTCGTGGTCTTTTATACCTTCTTTCGGTGATCTACCATGTGAATAGATGATAAAACCTACTATTGGGTGTAGCAGGCCCCTAATGACCCACATCTATGGGGCTTATAGCGACCGATAACGCCTATTTAATAGCCTGACAACAGTGCTGCAAGTACAATTGATTTGTTTTTGCCTGTAAGCTCCACAATAGCAAAATTGCTGTTATTTCATGTCAGTCTCTCGAGCTATGATGTGGAAACAAGATAGATTTTGGCTTTATTTAGGCAGAAAATCTTTGTGCGCCCAGAGCAAAACACAGCAACACAGTACTATAATTGCAATCATATTTGACTGATGGCGTCTTGAGCCTAAACAACGCTGTTTTTTTTTAATCATAGTCTGTTTTTCTTCATAGGAACCTGGGGAAATCTGGGTTGCGTGTCTCCTGTCTGGGGCTTGGTGAGTACATTTAATTAGCATTAGAGGCAAATGTCTAATGATTTCATAAGCAACCAAGTGCAAACTCAACTCATCTGCGCGTGTGTGTGTGTGTGTTTGTGTGTGTGTGTGTGTGTGTGTGTGTGTGTGTGTGTGTGCCAGTTAAAGAGCCAGGCGGAAGGGGGTAGTGTTTTAAACCTCATGCATCTTTCATACATATGAAGTCATGAGAGACAACGCAAAGCTGGTTGCAGAGTGTTAATATTTTCCCTGTTAATATTTAATAAATAGCACTGGTTTCAGCAAATAAGTTGCTCAATTATCACACATATTCAATGCACACCAGAGAGTAAACACTCTCATTCATCTTGTAGGACTGATTCAATTTATAAATCTCTTGTGTATGTGTGTTTGTGTGTGCATGCATACGTGTGTGTGTGTGCTGCCTATATCTTTATATGTACTGTGTTGCAGCGTGTGTGCCAAGTCGCTTGATGGGGGTGTGTCTCTGAAGACAAAATAACTTGATAAAGCAAAGGAATGATGCAGTGCTGCCCAGGCCCAGCAGATACTGAACGATGGGAAGTCTGTGAATGAGTTGGTTAATCTTTTGAAAACAAGACAAATATCAACAAAAATGTGAGAAAAGGTGATATATATCAAGATATATCAAATACGAGTGTCCCCAGTATAGATCCCTGTGGGACGCCAGTGGGTTATAAGAGGGGTAGATTCTCTGTAGATTAATGAGAAATATTTTGACACTTGATACATGACAGTTTATGGATAGCTTCCAGACTGCTATTACTAACAAAGCCTCTCTTAGCTTTTGACAAATGACAAGGGGCTGTCAGTCTTTCTGCACCACCCTGTTTAATGATGGAAATAATGAGGAAATGCACAAAACAAACACAAGCATAATGTGCGGAAGAATTCCCACAGGAACAAAATCAAAACACCTAAACCTGCTATGCTATGTTTCTTGCTGGAATCACATTAAAAAAAAATCTGCATATAGTAGCTTACTCACAAGACACTCATGGCAGTGAACATTTTTCTCAACCCTGACATTTGCCGGGGGTGTTTTGTCATGTGTCCATGCCAAAATGTCAAAGTAATTATTTTATATGCCCAAGGTCTTGTATGTTTTTTGTTTGTTCTAAAACTTTGACTTTAATTTTTTCCCCTTCAACAGGCACATGGGTAACATTTGGAGGTCAAATCTCTGATGAGGTAAGACGTCATGTCAAATCCATCATTCAGTCGTCACAGCTCATGAGCAGATGTTGGCTTTCATTATTTTAGACCTTTACAACTAGTGAGCACTTGTGACAGTCTACAACACCCAGTTAGTAGTGAGCAATTTAGTGCAACTGGATGTAAAATGGAGTGTGAGTTGACGGTAATCATTCCAGTATCAATTTCCCAATATCACAGCAGGCTGTTAAGTCCCTGTTGGCTCTACCAAGTCCAAGTCATCAGGTCTTATTGCTCCCTGTCACAAGTTATTAAGCAGAAGACCTCTTCCAGTGCCTTGATCCGGCCTCGAAGGGGGGAAGCCACTGAATTGGAGACAGCTCATCACTGCCCGATGACCACTGGGATTAACTGACACACACAGACACAAACAAACTCACCAAAACAAAGCAGGATCCGAGTACAGAAAGAGAAAGTCTTGGCCTTCCCATGAATGGCTGTGGATAAACTGCAGGCACGAGAACTAGGTCAAAATAGTCTGGGAAATATATTGAGCAGTAAACAACTTTAATCAACAAGCAGCCGGGCAGTTTTCCTGGTGATGTGCATCTCAGTGGAAAAGAGATTTACTCTCCTTGAGCTTCTTTGGGGAATTTTCCCAGCCCATTCTTTTTGAAGTGTAATTTTGTGTAATATTTATAGTCGTGTGTATTATACCACACTGGAGTCCACGATGGGAAACATTTCTTGTGTGTGTCAGGTGGCAGAGCAGCTGATGACTATCGCCTACGAAAGCGGGGTCAACCTGTTCGACACGGCTGAAGTCTACTCCGGGGGGAAGTGAGTGTGTCTCAGATTTGTTATCTATCTTGCAGTGACAGGGCAATTTTCTGGCCTTTTCAGCTTTTTTTCCCAGGAGATGTTAACAAGGTTTAGCCCCAGACCAGGAATTATTCACCTGAGAAGGCCAAAAAAACGAAAGGTAGCTCGGCTCTAAAGTGATTTACATAATCTTATTCGTCACTGGAGGCTCCCCCATTATGTTCACAGCTCAATCTAACTTTATAGGCCCGGACATTGTCTCCCTGAATAATGCGGGACAGGCTGTCGCTGTGTGGGGATGAATATTAATTTCAAGGTTGCGGGTGAAAATCAGGCATACAATGCAGGCATTTATCCTTTGTCTTGTACTCCTGCTGATTTTTAATCAGGCATTCATGCTGAAGATATGTGGCAGATAACCGTCACGCGTACATGCTCTTAGAGAAGTGGCAGCCTGAGATATAATCTCATCATCTCCTTGTGTATTTTGTTCTTTACAGAGCAGAGATCATCTTGGGAAACATCATCAAGAAAAAGTGCTGGAGGTAAAGTACTTCTCTCTTGAGAAGTGTGTTGCATGAATAGGTTTTAGATTGTGTGTGTGCGTATACACTACATGGCCAAAAATGTGTGGACAAGCCAACACAATATCTACCTATATGTTAGGATCTTATTCCAAAAAATGCATGCACTCTTCTGAGGCTGCAGGGATTTGACTGGCTCACTGTTGGCGTTTCAATTTATCCCAAAGGTGTTGATGGGGTTGAGGTCGGGGCTCTCTGCAAGCTCAAGTTCTTCCGCCCAGATAACCATTTCTTTATGGGTCACTTTGTGCATGTTTGCACTGTCATGTTGGAACAGCAAAGGGCCTTCAGGAAACTGTTGGTGAAAGCGCACTATTGTCTAACACGGTTGTCCCCATTCTTTTATGAATTGAAATCTGTTGCTGTATTTATATGTACTGTGTTGCAGCGTGTGTGCCAAGTCGCTTGATGGGGGTGTGTCTCTGAAGACAAAATAACTTGATAAAGCAAAGGAATGATGCAGTGCTGCCCAGGCCCAGCAGATACTGAACGATGGGAAGTCTGTGAATGAGTTGGTTAATCATCCCTGTAGTGATTTTTTTTTTTTTTAAAGATTTAGTCGCAGCTCATTCAGCAGCAGGGAGGAATAGTGAAGAGGTAACCATCCTTCAACTTAAAGGAATTGGTTTCACGCCTCGATATTGGCAAGCCTCAGCCATGCGGTAGGGCCCTTAAGCAAAACATTGATTCCTCCTTGTACTGATTTTCAGCAGAGGAGTGCAAAAAAAAAAGAAGAGAATTTCACTGTGGGGATCAAAGCAGGTCGAATCCATTGAATCTGCGTGGGTGTCTGTATCTTATTGTCTCAACTGCATAATCAAATTTTAAAAGAAGTAGTTTGAGGCTTATGCTATTTGCTGTTACCTACAGACAGAGCTAACTGTTTCCAGTCTTTATGCCAAGCTAAGCTAACCGGCTGCTGGTTCTAGCTAGCTACATATTAATGGTGGTATCAATCAATCAATTTCCCAAAATGTCTAACTATTACTTTCAAATTGTGTAGCTGATGATAAAGCAGATAATTTAAAAGAAAATATATTTCAATTGCCAGCTTAAAAAATCAGGCTGAGCCTACACCAATCTACTCCCACTTCTGGTGCAGTTGGCTACAGACTTAACACCAGTATTATTTCTTATTAGTGGGAGATGACAACAAGCAGCATGTGACAGGATCAGGCAACAGAGGATATAAAAATATCTATAGAATATCAAAATTCTAAGGTCTATATACTTACAAAAGAAAGTATAATAATACAGTAGACCTACATCGTTGCAGTCTGTGCATGTGCATGTATTCACAGTCTTGTGTGTGACAAGAGGACCTGTCACATGACCTGAGACTAAATCTGAACCCTGATACAGGGGAGGTAACTTATCAAGTCTCTTTTAGCTCTTGACAAATGGCAGGTGTTGTCTGTCTGTCATTTGAGGTCAGAAGGAAAGAATGAGGAAAAGAAAGGTTAAGATCAAGGATACAACATGTTTCCCTGAGGGGCATTTCGGAAACTGATCTTTTAAAATGATGAGAGTATAACGAGGAAGTGAAGAATAAAACATAAATGTGAATCCAAGTACTTGTCATCAGAGAGCTGCAGAGAGGACAAACTCTCATTTGTTTACTCGAGCAATACAGTGATTCCTCCTCACCTTTCTCCTCTATTGCGTGGAGCAAAGAAACAGAACTTCACTTAAAACGGGTCAATTTAGCATTGTTTTTTATGTGGGTTTCTACGTTTCACTGCCTCAACTTTATAGTATACAATATATGCCAATTGGGTAGCCTATAATAATTTGATAGATTTTTTTTCTTGACCATTGCCATCTTAGAAAAATCAGGCTAAGCCTACACCGATCTGCTGCTACACTTCTGGTGCAGTTAGCTACACATTTAACACCAGCTTCTGCTTTATTTCTTATTAGTGGAAGATGACAACAAACAGTACGTGACAGGATCAGGCAACAGAAGATTTGGAGGAGGATATAAAAATTCTATCAAAAGCTGTGTTCAGCTTATGCAAATCAGAGGCTGGGGCTGCTTATATATGCATGAATTACCTACTGTATATCAGTGCAGTCTGTGCATGTTTATTTATTTTATTGTATTTGACAGGGACAGTACCCATTCTTCAATAGAAACAAAACTGTAAATGAGCCACAGTTTGCCTAAACTGTTGTTTTCATCTGTTTTGAACAAACCTTGGTGTGCATTACTTTTCTAGTATTTCATATTTTCATCTTTTTAACATCTTGAAGATGTTAAAAAAAAGCACCCAATCTTTTTGAAAACAAGACAAATATCAACAAAAATGTGAGAAAAGGTGATATATATCAAGATATATCAAATACGAGTGTCCCCAGTATAGATCCCTGTGGGACGCCAGTGGGTTATAAGAGGGGTAGATTCTCTGTAGATTAATGAGAAATATTTTGACACTTGATACATGACAGTTTATGGATAGCTTCCAGACTGCTATTACTAACAAAGCCTCTCTTAGCTTTTGACAAATGACAAGGGGCTGTCAGTCTTTCTGCACCACCCTGTTTAATGATGGAAATAATGACGAAATGCACAAAACAAACACAAGCATAATGTGCGGAAGAATTCCCACAGGAACAAAATCAAAACACCTAAACCTGCTATGCTATGTTTCTTGCTGGAATCACATTAAAAAAAAATCTGCATATAGTAGCTTACTCACAAGACACTCATGGCAGTGAACATTTTTCTCAACCCTGACATTTGGCGGGGGTGTTTTGTCATGTGTCCATGCCAAAATGTCAAAGTAATTATTTTATATGCCCAAGGTCTTGTATGTTTTTTGTTTGTTCTAAAACTTTGACTTTAATTTTTTCCCCTTCAACAGGCACATGGGTAACATTTGGAGGTCAAATCTCTGATGAGGTAAGACGTCATGTCAAATCCATCATTCAGTCGTCACAGCTCATGAGCAGATGTTGGCTTTCATTATTTTAGACCTTTACAACTAGTGAGCACTTGTGACAGTCTACAACACCCAGTTAGTAGTGAGCAATTTAGTGCAACTGGATGTAAAATGGAGTGTGAGTTGACGGTAATCATTCCAGTATCAATTTCCCAATATCACAGCAGGCTGTTAAGTCCCTGTTGGCTCTACCAAGTCCAAGTCATCAGGTCTTATTGCTCCCTGTCACAAGTTATTAAGCAGAAGACCTCTTCCAGTGCCTTGATCCGGCCTCGAAGGGGGGAAGCCACTGAATTGGAGACAGCTCATCACTGCCCGATGACCACTGGGATTAACTGACACACACAGACACAAACAAACTCACCAAAACAAAGCAGGATCCGAGTACAGAAAGAGAAAGTCTTGGCCTTCCCATGAATGGCTGTGGATAAACTGCAGGCACGAGAACTAGGTCAAAATAGTCTGGGAAATATATTGAGCAGTAAACAACTTTAATCAACAAGCAGCCGGGCAGTTTTCCTGGTGATGTGCATCTCAGTGGAAAAGAGATTTACTCTCCTTGAGCTTCTTTGGGGAATTTTCCCAGCCCATTCTTTTTGAAGTGTAATTTTGTGTAATATTTATAGTCGTGTGTATTATACCACACTGGAGTCCACGATGGGAAACATTTCTTGTGTGTGTCAGGTGGCAGAGCAGCTGATGACTATCGCCTACGAAAGCGGGGTCAACCTGTTCGACACGGCTGAAGTCTACTCCGGGGGGAAGTGAGTGTGTCTCAGATTTGTTATCTATCTTGCAGTGACAGGGCAATTTTCTGGCCTTTTCATTTTTTTTTCCCAGGAGATGTTAACAAGGTTTAGCCCCAGACCAGGAATTATTCACCTGAGAAGGCCAAAAAAACGAAAGGTAGCTCGGCTCTAAAGTGATTTACATAATCTTATTCGTCACTGGAGGCTCCCCCATTATGTTCACAGCTCAATCTAACTTTATAGGCCCGGACATTGTCTCCCTGAATAATGCGGGACAGGCTGTCGATGTGTGGGGATGAATATTAATTTCAAGGTTGCGGGTGAAAATCAGGCATACAATGCAGGCATTTATCCTTTGTCTTGTACTCCTGCTGATTTATAATCAGGCATTCATGCTGAAGATATGTGGCAGATAACCGTCACGCGTACATGCTCTTAGAGAAGTGGCAGCCTGAGATATAATCTCATCATCTCCTTGTGTATTTTGTTCTTTACAGAGCAGAGATCATCTTGGGAAACATCATCAAGAAAAAGTGCTGGAGGTAAAGTACTTCTCTCTTGAGAAGTGTGTTGCATGAATAGGTTTTAGATTGTGTGTGTGCGTATACACTACATGGCCAAAAATGTGTGGACAAGCCAACACAATATCTACCTATATGTTAGGATCTTATTCCAAAAAATGCATGCACTCTTCTGAGGCTGCAGGGATTTGACTGGCTCACTGTTGGTGTTTCAATTTATCCCAAAGGTGTTGATGGGGTTGAGGTCGGGGCTCTCTGCAAGCTCAAGTTCTTCCGCCCAGATAACCATTTCTTTATGGGTCACTTTGTGCATGTTTGCACTGTCATGTTGGAACAGCAAAGGGCCTTCAGGAAACTGTTGGTGAAAGCGCACTATTGTCTAACACGGTTGTCCCCATTCTTTTAGGCTCGTAATTCAAAATGAAGCAATCTCTGTTAAGCTGTACTTTTATATATAGTGTTTACCACGTTAGCATGGTAACATATGCTAGTTAGTGCTAAAAACAAAGTACCGCTGATGGGGATGTCATTAGTTTTGCAGGTATTTGGTCACAAACTAAAGTATAGAGTGGTGCAGGAATTAGTCCTAAAACCCAGAAATGAGTTAGCATTTTAGCACTTCCGGTTCCCTCGTCTGGAAGTCAATGGGTTTTTTGAACAGGTTTTTAGTTAGATGCCTGAAATTTGGTCTGTGGTTAACAAAAACTTAAGAGATTTAAGCGTTTTGTTCGACTATATAAAATGCTTCAGTAAATATCCCACTGGTGAATTTTGTGTGTCTTAAAAAAGGTGGTTGCCAACGAGTGGCTAAATGTCATCTCGTTGACTCGTCAGCCTTTACAGCCTTGTTGTGTATACTCGCGTTCATGTGACCGTGGTGTAGTTTATAGCCTAACGTTAGCTTTTTACTTCTGCTGATTGCATTCACACTTCAAAAATCATAAAAGTGGTGTTCATTTGTGAAGATTATCTTGCTGAACAAAACGTGTAAGCGTCACAAAAGATCTTATTATCTGCAATAATCCAAAATCCTTTTTGTCGAGGGAACTAGTGCGATGCTAACTTCCTGTTTGGCCTACAAAATTATGTCATCCCTGCAGCGCTCTACTGAACAAACTGAAATTCTGAACTGATGGTGGCGCTAGATGAAGGTCAGCAATCAAACTTATTACATCTTCTGGTAGACATGAATGTCTCTCCATCCAATCCATCCAATATTTGTTATATATTTCAATAAAAATCAAAAATGTCAACCTGCTGGTGGCGCTAGAGGAAAAATTAGGGAATCATCAAAGACATTAGGATTCACCCTCTAGGGACCATAAATGTCTGACCTGATTTTTGTGCCAGTCCATCCAAGCAGTCATTTTTAGCCATGCCGACAGCATAGCTAAAAATGAACTTGACTTTTTGTAACAGAAATGTTTTCTTTCCAATTCCTTAAATTATCTTGTGATCCAGAATCTCAGATTTATGTTAGGATCCCTTGTGGGGGGGGGGGGGGGGTCCTGACCCCAGGTCGGGAACCACTGGTGTCAAATAGTATTGTATGCTGAAGCATTGAGGGCCCAAGCCCAAACCATGACAGCAAACAGCCCAACAATTTTGGCCACATGGTGTTTGTGTGCAAGATGCCTGTGCTTAATATGTTCATGTACATTGTCTGTGGTGAATTGAAGTGGTGGAAGGTGCAGAATGTGCATCCATCCTTACCTATCTGTAAGCTAATTCACTGAAATCTCCCTACCTAAATGTAACCATGTGGCTCACAGTTGAATTGCAAGCAGATGCTGTTGAGTGTGAGCTTGTATCTGCACCACAGAAAATATCAGTTTCATACATCTATACTGCATGAACTGCCACACTGCAGTGGTGAGACTCACTTATGTCAATTTCCCATCTCAACATCTCAGCAGCTCTCTGCCTGCCATCACCTCAACTCTGGATACGTTTAAATTATTGATCATTCAAGCATGGCAGATTTTATAGTTAGGGAGCTATCTTGTTAGAATTCAGAGAAAAGAGTCCCTCTGTGATTTTTAACTCTAGATAAGTTACATGTTTGATCCGGAGAACACTTGCATGTCCATGCACACATGCAGCATTGGACATGCTGACCCACATGCATCTTTTTGACAGCAAAGTCCTTTTTTATGGTCTTTTGATGTGTCTGTCTGTCTGTCTGTCTGTCTGTCTGTCTGTCTGTCTGTTTTCCCTCAGGAGATCCAGCCTGGTGATCACAACAAAGCTCTACTGGGGAGGAAAGTAAGTGTGTGCGTGTGCATGCAAGTGTGTGTATGGCGTTTTCCTCCTCGTTGTTCGGACTATCTCAACAACTACACATTAAGACATCAGCCACAGAGCGTGACATGGCATCGACCATTTTGTAAAACCCATAGGCGCACAGACATAGAGGACACGCTCGAAAAATGAGTGACACACACGCAGATTTCAACATGGGCATGTTCTCACCCCCTCTTGCTTCCCTTCATACCCTTCCTCAGCCTTCCTGCCAAACTGCCAAGAGTCATATCTGCTTCGTCTGTCATGCTGAAGTATTCTGCTCTCAATCTGCATTAGTCACGTTCCCTCTGTTTCTAAAAGTCTTCAGGCTCGTAGTGAGGGAAGTAAAAAAGCTCCATAATCACATCCACATTCTTCTTCTGACTCTCTTTTTAAGTATCCGATGTAGATCAGTAGGGTAGGGCCCGGGTGCGATTGTGTAAATTTAATTTAATCTCATCCTCTCAGACTATCGTCAAGGTACCAAATCAGTCTCAACGCCGGATGGATTTAGAGAACAACTTAACTTAACCCCCCCGCTGAGCCTCTCAAGCATCTCATCATCCAAACATACAGTAGATATTTGCACACTTTATTCTCCATTGCACTTCCCCTGCCCCTCTTTGCACAGAAGGTAAGAAGACATGATAATATGGAGCAGGGGCAGCATGTTTTTTTTGTGTTTGTACTACATTATTATAACCCTGAGCAGGCTGGGACACAGGAGGGAGGCAGAAAGAGAAAGTGTGAAATTAAGCGAGGACAAGATAAATAGCACACAACTGAGCAAGGAAAGAAACAGCCAGAGCAGAAAAATGAATTAAGTGGAAAAGGAAACTGCTGACATGGGGGAAGATCTGAAAGTGACTGAGTGAACACAGGTGGGGCTATACTGACAAATCACTGGAGCACAGTTTTGGAGATTTGCAGGTGTGTTTTGTCACTGTTTTGGTTGACTCTCACCACCATCGGCAGCTGTTTTCAGCAAAACAGCTTTTATAAACCCACTGTATACTAAACACATAGTGCAGCATTTAGCAGCTACTGAGCCAGATATTTCCCTCAGGAGTTGGTGGAGACCAAAATAGAGCTAAAAAGGAGAGAGAATATTGGACTTACATTTGTCAGGCGGCCAGAAACACGACTCCGAATGAATGCCAATGTTGCTCCATGTCGACTGGATGTGTAAATAGGTGTCTGCTAACTTGTTCGCCATAACGACTTTATAAGGTGTTGTTAGATTTTGTGTTTATAGCTTGTTGCACTGCCCTAGAGTAGCAACAAAATCAATAAAAGCAGGTTAAAATAAATGTGAAAATAACGCAATAGTCAATGACAAATCCTGCATTCAAAACTGTGCTTCAGTAAAAGCACAGAAGTTTTTTTGCTCAAGTTTTGTAGGAGGAGTAACAAAAAATCAGACTTGGACAAAATTAAAAATGACGGAAAATCAGTCTAGAAACATAAGGGCGTGACTTATATAGATAGATTTGTCTGGACTCCCAAAATCCAGGGAAATAAAATGTATAACTGAGACTTAAGTTTCAAAAGTTACAGGCAAAAACTTAAAGTTCATTGTTATAGCACCACCATCTAGCGAAATTACACTACATTCGACACTTCACTCCCTTGAGTCCTGAGCAATAGACCTGCCAAGTGTGAAGTAGATCAGATGAGCGGTTCTCGAGATATGCGAATAACACACAGAGGGACACACAGACAGACAGAGATTCCTTGCTTTATAGTCAGATGGCATGTAAAAAGTACTACTAACTATAGATAGATAGATAGATAGATAGATAGATAGATGTAGTGAAGTTAAAAGCACAATATTTCTATGTGTTAATGGAATAGAAGTATAACATTGAATTAAAGTACTTGATGTTCCAGCCCTGCATCTAAAACATAATACAGTATTCAATCATGTGATGGTCCAGTTTTTGCCTAGATATATTTTCGCCTGCAAATCGCCAAAGCCCTGCTAACTGGGAGGCCACTGGCAAATCACTGGCGATCAGGACAAGACAGTGACAACAACAAGCCTTGTGTTTTACCCACTGCACAGTTTGTTCCGTAGCTGCGGGCACGCTGCGGAGCGTAGAGTGGGTGTATTTCTCCTCAGCGATTTGTAGGTAGTTTGTTATGCAGGCTCTTGTTTGGCATGCTTAATGATGTGCTTCACATATGAGAGTATGTGTGTATGTGCATGAATGTGTATGTATGTGTGCGCTGACATGCACTCCTTCTTTCCGTCCTGTTGCAGAGCAGAGACAGAGAGGGGCCTCAACAGAAAGCACATCATTGAAGGTAACAAGTCGATTTCCTCTCTGCTGCTTTGTCCTTCACATCACCCCCATCACTCGGAGCCCCGCCGCACTCCTGTAATCTCCCTCTTTTATCTCTTTTCCTCCCCCCCCCACTCTCTCTTCCTGTCTGTCTTCTCTCCGCTCTTTGATTTTTATCAGCATGTGCACCCAGCCGAATTTAAAAAGTTGTAATAGCCAATGGTACATCAAACCTCGTCTTTTAAGTTGTAATACCTTTACAGGTGTCTTTTTAAGAAACCGTTGCATCATAGTGTACTACAGGCTCCTCTTCTCTCCTCTCATCTCCTCTTTTAGATGAGTTCTGGCTTTGCTCGAGCTTATAATGACATACCTCTCTCTCTCGTCCCATTGGCCCGCTCCACCCCACTTCCCTAACAACTCGCCATCCGGTCCACAGCGCAGTGCACCTTCTGCAGTGACTCAGCTCTTTCCTATGTTATTAACATTCACCGCAGCCTCTGCTACTTTCCCCACCCAAAAAAGAGAAGGGGGGATACACTTAGAAAGACGGAGGAGAAGGGCACAGACTGAGAAAATTGAAGGGAAAGTGGCACCGCCAGTTAACTAAAGCCAGTCCGGATCATAGGTAGGATCCGTGAGAGAAGGGTGCAGCGTCCTTGTCACTACTGGTGTGGCACATGTCACCACGGGGTAATAAATTGGCTGAGTTAAAAGTCTGCTGACAACATCATCCTCACTACTGGTTGTACACATAGACTGTATATAAGAAGTGGACGTAATCACCATGACGTCACCCATTGGTTTGTTGACGAAGCCTTGAGTTTATTTTTTTACTTGCTCTAAGGTCCGTTTCACACCGCCGGAGTCGGGGAGGCAGCTGAAAGAAGGCTGAAATAGTCATACACGCTACATTGTTGTCAAAGGGCGTAATGAATTGTAGTCTATTCATCCATTATACGTGAAAGCTTTTTATAATATCACTGCCCCATCTAGACGACTATATCTGACTTTTGAGTGTTCCGTTAACTTAATAAATTTGTTAATTTACGCACATCGACATTTTTTCTTTTGCCAGCTGTCCGTCCTGCAGTTGGCAGCTTCAACTGTGTCACTATTAGTCTGGATTATGTGTTTAACTTCTTGGCATTTGTCTAATATTATAGTTTGCTCTTGGTTTGTAAAATGTGCCGCTCTGCTGACAGTGGACTTGTCCATGTTTGCGATTGCTCATACGCTGCAAACACCTCCCCTTTCATGTGAACGCGCTCATACCCAGAGTGAGAAACCCTGGGTTGATTTACCGAGTTGATAACCACCGTCGTAGGACCGCTTAGCGGGATCTCGTTTGTTAGGGTTAGTTAAGCCAGATAACAAGAAGATACCCTGGGAATGTTGAACTCGCTTCGTAGTATAGGTCTCCGGAGGTTGCCCACTGGTTGTACATCCCACCACGGGCCAGTCAATGAATCATTTGATTGGTTAAGTGACACTTACTAGGAATGATGGGGTGTCAAACTTAATGATCAATCAGTGATCAATAGTAATAGATAATAGCTTAGATCCGATGAACTCTGAGGTGCAAGGCTAAGTCAAAAGTCTCTCTAGCAACCAGAGCGCGTGTTTACCATTTTCCTCGCAGGACGAAGAAATTCCCTGATCATTTCAAAGAGACTTTCGTAGAACACATAATTAAATGCATTATTCATCGCAGATCCCAGTTAGAATAGCTTCGTTTTTTCAACATCTTCTTCTCAGCTCCAAAAATAGACTTCCTCCGCAGCCGGTAAACTCCAGCTAATCCACGAGACAGCGGAAACCGCTCGCGATGACGATGCAGGCTCACATTAGGATCCATGTTAATGGGCGTTTCTGGGATGGCGGGAGTGCAGATGACAGAGGGAGGAATAAGTGGTTGGAACGGCGGTGGGGAGAGCAAAACTCTCAGCTGGGATTAGCGGGGCAATGATGAGGCCCGCTGGCACTAATCTGCCATGCACACTCACACATGCTCAAGAGTGTCTTTTGCCTTGTCCCTCTACTACTCTGCTGTCCTCCTTTGTGACAGTGTCCCGTGTTCGCTTCTCATCTTTCATCTGGTCTTCTTTCGGTTTGTGAATGGGGACTATTCTACTCACAATACTACGCTGCCATCGCTTATCCTCTCCTCCATGTACAGTGTTTCACTTCCAACAAATACTGAAAGCTGAGCGAGAGAGAGAGAAAGAAATGAGCGCTACCTTTTTTTTCTGATCCCTCGTCTTTCTTATCATCCTCTCAGCTTTGGGCTGTTTGGATCCTCCACATCCTGTCAAAACAGAATTCGTTTATGTAACAAGGATCAAAGTTTGCACAGGTGCAGGGCTTTTTCCACGTCGATCTTCTTACCAGGGGATAGTGGTGTGAGCTCCAGCTTGAGACTGATTAACCTTATAAAAATTCTCGTTGTGAATGAGACTTGTAGCCCCACAAGCATGACTCCTACTAGGTAAACCAGACGGAATATGACAACTCGGATCCACACGCGAGCCGAATCAAAAGATGTGCCAGGCCAGATGCAGCTGGCGGCCTTGAGTCACATGTGGTCAGCTGTCACTTTGCCATGTTTATGAACATGTTGACTTTAAATCCCTCTGGATCTAACTCACCCTATTTGTCCTTTTACCTGATGCCATGGTTCAAATGAAAAAAGAACAGCTAGCACTCTTGAATGCATCGATTTTGTTGCTCTGGGCGCTGGGAACTGTCGGAGAAAATTTTCAACCAGGCCAGATGATTTCAGGTCTTCGGTGACATTATTCAATAACTTCAATAAAGACAAACTTTAAAACAAGCCAGACTCCAGAATTCAATATGTATAGATTTACTGTAGATCAAGCAGAGTACAATAAACTGAGTGCTGGTCTCGAGAGCACCTCTATGGTGCTCCAGCTTTTATGCTTTAACTCAAGTCTCACCTTCTCTGTGGCTCACAACAGGTGCCCGCCTGTCGTTATTCCTTTTTAAAATTATTGATCACCTAGATACGAATCAGCATTTTCCAAATCTCATGGTGTCAATACTTTTTTAACGGTTAACCTTGCATGTATGGTAGCGACATTTTCTTAAAGGCAGTTTTAGACACCATTATCTTTTAACTCAAAAATAAATGTTTTATTACAGAAGAGATGATTGTCAAATGATTATTAGACTTGATCATTCACATATTAATATATTCTATGCAAGAAATTATTTTCCACAGCACCATCACAACTATTTAAGTTAAAACGGCTATAATCAATATTGTTATATTCAGTGGTGGAAGAAGCACTCAGATCTTTTACTTAAAGGGACTATTTGTAACTTTTCACTCGCATAAATCCTAACGGGTCGGATTCCCATGCGCGCTCGCGTGTGGGTACGCGAGCGCGCAGCAGCTATGCTCCTGCTGCCTGCTGCCTGCACACTGCGCTCGGCTCGCTCCAACTCCACGTGAACGCGCGCACACTACACACTGCAGAGAGTTAGTTTAGCTAGTGAATGTGCAGTGGACGTTTTTGCAGAAATAAATGCTGCCGCTCCTCCAGACCAACAGAGGTTTCCCGTGTCTTGTGAAGTGACGGGGCTCCGCAGCGAGTTACGTTATCGTCCCGACCGGGTGTCGCTGTCTCCCCACCCCCGTTCCCTCCGCGGTCGGCGGGCTGAACAGGAAAAGCAAGCACTAGTATCAGCATTGATCCATGGAGAGACCTTCGTCTGGTCAGCTAACATTACTGCCAAGCAGGTGAAATACAGAGTGATATTGTGTGTTAGCTGACGTGTGTCGCCTCACTGTTTAGACCGGTGCTCGTTCATGTCAATGTAGCGCGAGCACATGCGCGAGCGCGAGCAACGGGACGCTGACTTTCGTTGACATTGCGGCCACAGGTGTCGCTGTGAACAAGCAATTTCTGATTCTTACATATAGCCTCTTTAAGTAAAAGTAGCAATACCACAATGTAAAAATACTCAGCTACAAATAAATCCTGCATTTAAAATCATACTCAAGTAAAAGTACAAAAGTATTAACATCAAAATATACTTAAAGTGCCAAAAGTAAAAGTACTCTCTATGCAGAATGGCCTATTTCAGAATCATATGTATGTTTAGCTCAATCTACAATAACATGGCAAACTGAAGCCCAACAACAACAACAGCCGTCAGTGTGTAAGTTTGCTGACTTGACTATGAGTTGCCCCAAACTGCATGTGATTATCATAAAGTGGGCATGTCTGTAAAGGGGAGACTCGTGGGTACCCATAGAACCCATTTTCATTCACATATCTTGAGGTCAGAGGTCAAGGGACCCCTTTGAAAATGGCCATGCCAGTTTTTTCTCACCAAACATTTAGCGCAAGTTTGGAGTGTTATTTAACCTCCTTTGTGACAAGCTAGTATGACATGGTTGGTACCAATGGATTCCTTAAATTTTCTAGTTTCATATGATACCAGTAGCTTTAAAACTGACCCCGCTACAACCTCCGAAAGATCGATTGCGTTAAAGAAATCATTGGCGTTAAAACGAATTTGTGTTAACAGCCCTAACAATGATACATCATAGTTTGATGATTATTTTGTATTAATAATCTAAATCTGCAAAGTAACTTGTAACTAAGGCTGCCAAATAAAGGTAGTAGAGTAAAAAGTATAATATTTACCTCTGAGATGTAGTCGAATAGAGTTTTATAGTAGCATAAAATGAAAATGCTCAAAGTACAGTACTTGAGTAAATGTACATAGTTACATTCCACCCTTGGTTATATTAACGATGGATGGTGGCAGAAATTTTATTCCAGGGTTAAGCATGCTGCAGACAATCTAATTTTAATGTAACGTCATTGGTATCTGCATAACAGCATTGAATAAATAGCAAGGAGAATTGGAGGGTGATACATGCACACGGTGATTATCACTCTTCCTCTGCAGATCCAGGCCAATGTCCAAAGGTGTCGAGGGACAAATGATACAGTAATAAGTCTCCTTGGTCCACTGGTATTAAGAGATTTTTATGAGTAGAAGGATGATACTCGGGGCTTATGTGGGCTATCTTGAATCCTTATTTATAAGGGTGTCAAATCACCCTTTTGGAAATTAGAAATATTTACCGATGTGTTAATGCTGTGGTCGGTAACACGTCTATTCCAGCAGTACAACAAATATGCTCATCGTGATTCCTATTGACTGCTCTCCTCTTTCTCGACATCTTCTCTCCTCTCACCTCAGGTTTAAAGGGCTCCCTCCAGAGGATGCAACTCGAGTACGTGGACGTGGTTTTCGCCAACCGGCCAGACAGCAACACTCCCATGGAGGGTGAGTGATTGATGGCTGACCAGGCCCCGGGGGGGCTGGTAGGAACAATGCATGTTGTTCTGTAACATGAGAAGGTGAGACATACTGACAAGGCCGCTGCCCTCACCGGACTGGTGACCTTTGCCTTTCACCGAAGGGGTTTGTCTTTGTGGTCAAGCGTGTTTGTGTGTCCTCATCTGACACACACACACACACACATTTCAAGCAATCTGCCAATCTTGCCTCATCTCTCATCCTCTATTTTAGTCGACCACTCTCCCTCTCTTTCTCTTTATCCGTCCCTGTGGGATCACTAGTTTCCACAGGGGTCTCCGAGCTACACCCGCTCCCAGCCCGCCCTGTTCTTCAGAAGCAGGATTATCTGGTTCCCCAGGGGGAAGCTGGTGTATTTTTGGGCTGGTCTCACTAGATACAAGCCCTACTGTGCGCTCCATTCCTTCACTCTAGTGCTGCCTTTCCCACACATCTACCTTATGTGACTGTTTATTTCTTTTACACACTTCCAGTTTCTTCCTCAGTTGCTTCTCCCTTGTGAAGTGGCCATCATAGATACTTCCATCCAATCCTGAACCTTGTCCACAGGTTGGCTGAAAGAATGGAGTCCCACTGGGCTCACTAAAATTTTCCCCTTTGCCCCCCCCATGCTTCCTCCCCTGTGAGCCAGCAGACTGTGGGTGGTCAATCTGTCATACTTATCGTTCCCGGGGACTTGCTGTCACTGGTAGTACTGGTGACTGGCAGCCAGACCCTGCAGCCTGCTTCTAGTAACCTGTCTCTGCAGATAAAGTCACTGATGTAGAGAAGTCTAATCTGATTGATGGATTGATTGATTGATCGATAGTCTGACGGGATGATCGAAACTACACAGAGAGAGAGAGAGAGAGATGGCAGAGAGACAAATATAAAGATAGATGGGCTGTTTCGCCTTCAGCAGCTCTGCCACACAGTCGCTCCATTAATCAGTGTACAACATTGTGCACATTTTCTTCATCCTTCATTACAGTGGAGCAAGGCCACTGCCATAAATCACTGTGTGGAGGGTCACAACAACAACTTGAGAAAGAGTTAGGACTACATGTACAAGACACACAAAACTGTGCATCCTTGTGCACAAGCTTTTCTAAACAGCTTCTTTTGGGGATGAAGTAGCTGTGCAAACATGCAAAAACATGGGACTTCTACATCTCTGTGGGCATTTGCAGTTCATAGGACTTGTTGGTAACACTTCCTTTTACAGGTCCGCAAATGTCATGGTAATTAGGTGATAATTAGCAAGTAACCTATATGAAATTTCTTTGGATTTAATGCCAAATTACCCCAATATTTACCTAAAGATTTATCGAAAACTACTTTATTATAAACATGATTTAATAACCAAAACTAATAAAAGACACTTCTGATCAGGCACAAATCTAACCATTGTGTGACTTATTGTCTACACAAATGTAACCTGGTAACTAATGTAATGATTCAGGGAGTTTTTAAAGTAATTTCAAAGAAGTTATTTGCCAATTATTATCTATTTATCAGCAGACATGGAAATAAAGCATATCGATTAACTTTGTATTCTTTTCCTGGAAATGTATTAAATAAATTGCCAGCTATTTATTACTGTTTATTGGGAAATAGCGGAATACAATTATTCAATAATGTTTATAATAGATATAAAATAAAAATAATAAAAGTCCAGAGTCAAGTCCCAAGTCAGGACAGCCAAACAAATACATTTTTGATAAATTGTGAGGTAAATATTGAGGTAATTTGGCAGCAATTCCAAAGAAATTTCAAATAGGTTACTTGCTAATTATTACCTAATTACCATGAAATTTGCCGACCTGTAAAATGAAGTGTTTGTGTCTAACAACTTTTAAAAAAAACAAAAAAAAAACACTTGAGCTCTGAATGTCGTGTTAAAGATAGGAATGTTAAGATAGCTAACAGGTGTGTGTGCACGCATTCATGCGGAACTTGTGTTTGCGTTTTAATCTCGTGACTTTAACTGCTTCCGACTTTGTGTGAGACGACGCGTGTCGCCTTGGGGACAAAGAATGTGATGTCATGGCTGCAGAGTCTCCCTTTGTTACCGTCACTGCGTTCTTTCTCCCATCCACTCATCCTTCCCTTTGTGTTTCCCTTTTTCTCCCCCCCTACTTAGTTTGTATCCAGTCTACCAGGCCCAACATGTGTCACAAATATCCAACTTTCTCCTTCCTGTCCTGGATATGACTCCCCTCTCATTCCCCCTACTGTTCCCCTACTACTGCAGCTTTCACTCATAGTGATGAGACTGCATAGAAGTTTTCCCCCCCCCGAGGGGTTAAGGGCCTTGCTGGAATTTCATCTCACATGTGGCCAAATAGTGTACTTCATAAAGCACTCGCATATATGATGAGAATGTGCCTCAAGGAGAAGCTTCTGTGCCGTCCACTCATTGTTTTAATAGGCATACCACAGCCTGCAGAGAGCAAACTGTCCAAATATCTGCACAATGTTGCTATCCAGTCACTCCGCATCATTTTTTTTTTTTATTCGACAGAGCAATATGCAGCAAATTGAATCCATTCAATCAGCTGAATATGGAAATCCCACTGGAGAGAGTGGATAAGGAAAGGGATACACAGGCAGAGGAAAAGAGCAGACATGGCATCAATAAATAGACTTTATAATAATCCCTCCAGCCAAGAGCAAATGAAGTGGAACTGCCACAGCATACTGAACACAAACCCAAAGCAGTCAGGACGTTCCTTCAAGTGCCAGGATGTCACCTCTCTCAATAAAGAGCAGCGTGCAGGATGATCTCGCCCACTCAGTACCTCAATACTTCCTTCTTTCCCACGATTATAGAACTAAGAAAGGGCTTCAATCGGTCATTGAAAATCTCCCGTGGTGTGACATATTGATTACAGCTCCGTGTGTATGCATGAGGAGGATAAACTTCAAAACGAGTACCACCTCCCAGTAAAGCAACTCTCACATCGACATCTAAACATCCACGTAGACGCTGGGCAGATCATCAACACCAGAGTGTGTTGCTGAATGATTTCTTCCACTCTCCTTTCTGCACTCTGCACTCTGCAGAAGGGCGCTGTGATACCTGCTGCTGGCTGAAGTCGAGTGTCGCTGCTGTGAGAGGTCTCAAGGACGGGCTGACATTGGCAGTTTTTCCTCGCCAAAATTTAGCGTAACTTTGGAGCGTTATTTAACCTTCTTCGCGACAAGGTTAACATTTTAGGGTGCTCCACCTTCTTTCACGCCGCACTCCTGGAAGAGCCATGGCCTTTAGACACAATGTGTGGGAGGTCTTTGATAACCGCACTTCAGTGATTGACAGGTATGATTGATAGACTTGGCCTACCACATATGGCTCAACTCATCCTCTCCCTAGGCTCATCGAGGGCAAGTTGAGCCAAGAGACAGCTTTTTTTTGTAAAGTCATATTTTGATTTTTGATCCAAAGTGATCATACCCAAGGATGCACCACATCCTGAAACATATGTATATATTTTACTTGGAGCCATTACTGTCATGCCCTCACTGTAAAGTAAAAACTGGCTCAACTCACCCTGCCCTCCCTAGCAATCTTCTCATCTAAATTGTTCACTAATCTCATACATTCAAGAGCATATTAACACAGAATATGTCGTTCATATTCACAACTTCACCCACATCCTCCTCCCTGAACACCCACAGTGGGCTTATGTGAGTGGCGGTGTTGATGGTGTACGCTGGATATCTCACCTGAGCACTTTGCTCAGCGTGGCGTCTGGGTGTTGGAGTTGATGACTCACCGCGGCCTCGTGAAAAGAAAATTTATGCTTAAACTGGCCAGTAGGTTTAAGCACGGATGTTGCCGTGGATCAAGTTGTCAATGGGCTGGATTATTCGTAAACTTAGAACCTCTTATGAACTGTACGCGCCTCCGAGGTTCCTACTTGGTTCACAGTTTTTCCCTCCGTCCTTATATCCCCTCCCTCCCTTACAGAGCAGATGCACTGTTATCACTCTACCCTCCCACCTGCTCTACCCACACCCACACACACACACACACACACACACACTTGCTCTCTGTCTCTCGCTGAGCTACATTTCGGTCCAGAGAGAGAACTACTGATGAAAAGGAATCGCTCTTTTTTAATCACACTCTGCTGCGGTCTCATCTCTTCACCCTCATTTTCAGGCTTCATATTTTGAACTCACAATTCGCATTGCTCTAACGTAGTTTCATTAAAGCATTGTAAGTGCAATTACAGACTAAAAGCAAGCATTTATAGACTAAAGTAATCACATTAATTACTTTATCACCGTGTTGTTTTCTTTAGTAATTCGAGAGTTTGTGCACGGCATACAACAGACACGCATTCAAAATAATAGCCGTAATTTCGCCCTCCTATGTGAGATGTCCTCGGCTAAAAACTCCTTTGAGAAAGAATCTCACCGTGGTTTTTATTAAATCCGATTTTGCTTATCCACTATTCCACCCACCATTACTTACCCAGGCGCAAATAGCCTACACAAACCACTAAAGGCCACTGTGGCTGATTTCAACCCCTCCAGCTGTAACTATGATTTGTTCAACTGCACAAGCAACATTGTGCCAAGGTTGGCTGAGTCTTTTCATTTAACCCCTGCAGCGTTTGGCCACATGAAGTCGTGTGATCCCCAGGAAAGAATATCTGCTTACACATGAGTTTAAAAGGACCCGAGCCTTTCTCACAAAGAGGCTGAATACATCTCAAGCATCATCTTTGCTTTTACTGTCCTGACGTGCCAGTTTTACCAAAAGGCTTTTTTTGGCTGGACCGCAGAGGGCCAGCCCTACAAACGCAAAAGTCTGTCACTGAGTGACTGAGTGAGTGAGTGAGTGATAGAGTTACAGGATTGGTCGGCTGGGGTTGCTGGAGCTTCCTCATTGGTCGTTGCTCTTTCAAAATGAAAAGGCGGAGAATAGTTCTGTTTTTATGTTTTACGTGTCAGCGGTTCAATGTAACATTACATAGCGCTGTTGTTGTGCATGTGTTATTGTTTATGCTCGTTTAAGTTACGTTATGTTCGCAAATTTTCGCCTCGCTTTCCTCCATTTCCGCCATGAACTGACTATCTAGCAGCCCACGTCACTACTGCGGTATGAACCCAAAATAAACAGACTGTGCTGTGATTTAATTGCAATAAACGGGTCAAAATAATGCCGAAATAACAACATAAATATATCGATTTGTAAAAAGACCGAATTCATTCTTTGTCAAGTCTGTCCGCAACACAACAAGGAAACAACTTTTAAAATGCTTGTTTTCTGAACGGAGTTCGGATCGATCAACGCCAGGCTGTGATAACACCAGCTGCTCCGTCAACACTCAACATAACGTCATCTAGGCATAAATACGGCAGCGACGTTGTTGTAAACGGATCAAAGTGTGCCGAAATAACTACATAATGATGCTGATTAGTAAAAAGTCTGAATTCATGCTTTGTCGGGTCTGTTACCATGACGACAGGCAAACAACTTTTAAAATGCTTGTTTTCTGAACGGAGTTCGGATCGATCAGTGGCAGGCTATGCTAACATCGCAGCTGCTCCATTAACACTCCATCTAGGAATAAATACAGCAACAACAACGTCAGTGATGACAGCTGGAATATCTCAACGCTGATAAACTTTTGCAACGTTTGTATATATTGTTACACATCACTTATATGATGAATGCTTTTGATACACATGCTTTCATAAAAATCTGAAATACTTTTAACCTTGCATAATGTATGTCATGATAATACCTTTTCACCTTCTATACAATGTATAATATACTGACTAGTAAATGTTACCATTTACATTACTGAATGCCATTTGCTTCATTATAAGTTGGCTTTCAATCAAACATTAAGATATAAGTGAAAAAAACTGTTCACAAAACATTATAGATATGACCACTGACTATTTGTGTAAGAATTTAACTACAAATTCAAAGACTTGACCATACGGTCCAGCCATATACTCGGTTTTGACCGAGTCTTGTTTTTTAATTTGTTGTAGTCTTCTTTAAACCTTGTTCAAGTCTTTTATCTGAATTGTGTGTTATTCTATGTTGAAAAATACTAAATTAATCTAATTATTCAGTTTTTTTGTGTGTATATAATGTGAAATTTTGCAACTGTGGCGCCATCCACTGTTTGATTATTGACAATGTACGTATCTGCTCTTTAATATTTTTGTTTTTACAGAGATAGTGAGATCGATGACGCATGTGATCAACCAGGGGATGTCCATGTACTGGGGGACGTCCCGGTGGTCCGCCATGGAGATCATGGTGAGTGATGGAAAAAGTCTTTGTGCATCTCCTAACAAGCAACATGAGATGAATACATTTAAAAAAAGCCTCCTATGACAAATAGTTCTTAAGAAACTTATTTAGAGCTGGGCAATATATTGATATTATTGCTTTTGTCTATCCCTGTGATCGTATTGTGGGAACTTTTTTGAATAAATGTGTTGTCTAAATTACCACTACAAAGCTATTACAGAGTCAGACATCTTCCAGAATGGTTTCAGGAAATGGGAAAATGCAGTTAAAGGTGACAGTTTTAGTTTACTACGCAGTTTAATGTGCTGAACATCAGCGACAACTTCACATGTGATTTCCGGTGGCTATACAGATATTTAAAATACATCTATAATGATATAAAGCCTAGTGGTTCCCAACCTTTTTCCTTCAGGGACCCTTTTCTATCATTGAGTAAACTGACGACCCGGCTGACTATGTGACATATTTTATGGATATTTCATATTATACTCAATGCATAACAATAACAGTAGAGAACAACTGATAAACTGTACAATTAACCCAAATAGTGAACGCAGTTTCTGCAGGAAGTTTATGTAAAACAAGCAATTAGGAAGAATTTTGAGCAGATTATTTCCTGTGAATGTAGCATCAGAGATGAGCTTTCCTGTTATTTTTTAGCAACTATTAATCCAATTCTGTCTGTATTATGTATGTTTTTTTTATTGCTAACAATCACACATACTTTGTAGGCTTCTTTTTTGACAAATTCAGTGTTTCCTTCTCCCTGACGCTTGGCCATTGTTCTATTAGCTCTTTGGTTGTTTTAACTGCGTACTTCTCTAATGCAGGACGAGGCTGTTTAGCAGAGAGGAAAGGCTCAGTGAATATAGCTTGTGTTCAGGTCTTCACCGTGCCCTTATCCTGTTTATGTCTTAGATAATAATCCAAACTTTAAAAACTAAAATTTCTTATAGTTTTCTTCACAGAGGTGAATGAAATGCTGGGATATAGGCCAACTGTATATTTTTAAAAGAAGTTGTCTTACACCCCTTAAAATCAAGAAGGCCTCGCGACACCCTGTGAAGCTTTGGTGACCCCTGGTGGAGGTTGGGACCCCCAGGTTGGGAACCAGTGATAGAGTACATCTATTTTGCCCGAACTACTAAAGCTATCAGCACTTCTTTGTACTTTAGAAGGGGACAATGAAATCCAAAATGAGGTGATACGTTGAAATCCCATACCTAGAGCAGTGGGAGAAAAAAAAAATAAAGTCTTTAAACATAAAGGTCAATATTGCACATGTTTCTCACCTCATGAACGCTTCTCCCCTTTCTTTTTATTCCCTCCTAACATTCAATTAGGAAGCGTACTCTGTGGCCAGGCAGTTTAATCTAATTCCACCGGTGTGTGAGCAGGCAGAGTATCACTTCTTCCAGAGGGAGAAAGTGGAAACTCAGCTGCCGGAGCTCTACCACAAGATAGGTAAGTCTACAGCAGGGATGGACAACTTTTTTGATTGTGGGCCATAGACAGACAAATATGATGAGTCGCGGGCCAAACAGTAGTAAATGTCTAGTTTTCAATCAGTTACACTGCAAGAAAATCAGCGTTTCTATACCAGAAAATCACATGTGCCGGTGTACAAAGTATGGGACTGATGTTTAGTTTCATAGTCTTCCAACATTATACTCTTTCATCGCCGCAACGGATTCCTTGCGAATTAAGCAAACACACTTCCCCTTGACTTTCCCAACGTTTCTGAAATTTTCTCGCAATCTTCTGTGTTTTCGATTCCACTATTTTTACCTCATCAACTGACGTAAATGTTTTCATCGTCTCATAATCAATATAGGTCAAGTAGTTGTTCAAAATGGCAGCAACATCTAGTGTTCAAACTAAGAAGTGCAATGTACACACACTGCAATTTATCTGAAATACGCTGAAGCCACATTCTAGTTTATTTTTGAAAATTCTCCGCCGGCCATTTAAAAAGGGGCAGCGGGCCATGGTTAGCCCGCGGGCCGTAGTTTGGCCACCCATGGTCTATAGTAAGTTTCTCCTGAAGTCAAGCCTTTGTGAGTCAAAAGATTCAGGACTGTGGTAGATTTTGTACCCTGTTGCTCAGTGACTCATGTTCTATCTCAGGTGTGGGTGTGGTGTCTTGGTCTCCTTTGGCCTGTGGAATCATCACCGGAAAGTACGAGAACGGCGTCCCAGAAACCTCCAGGGCCTCAATGAAGGTACATCTTAAATTTCTTTTGACCACCTGCCTACTGTCTATATGTTCCAATCTTTTCACTCTTATCCAACAAGTACAATACCAACAATTAAACATAATCTGGTTCATGTTATTTCTGCCTGATTTTTACTGCTCCTCTAGCCATACCAGTGGTTGAGGGAGAAAATAATGAGTGAGGATGGGAGAAAACAACAAGCCAAGCTAAAGGACCTGGCTCCTATCGCAGAGAAGCTCAGTTGTACTTTGCCGCAGCTAGCCATAGGTAAGGGACAATATGAACACCCTCAACTTTCCATCCCTGTGAGAGCAAACAAATAAAATGTTGCTCAGTTTTTCTCTACATACTGTCTGATACCTTGATACCATAATAACAACTGTAATATCCCTGATCTTTAGCCTGGTGCCTGAGGAACGAGGGAGTGAGCTCAGTGCTGCTGGGATCCTCCAAGCCAAGCCAGCTAACAGAGAACCTGGGAGCCATTCAGGTATAAAGACCATTTCCTGAGTAATACTGAATATTTATTTCATTATTTGGTTCAGTCTAACAGCACTGATCGTGTGCTTTTCCTTTGTTTTGTGCACCGCAGGTAATTCCAAAGATGACAGCAGGCATTGCCTCAGAATTGGATCATATACTGGGAAACCGTCCTCACAGTAAAAGGGACTACCACCATTAGGATGGACCCTGTTTTAGTGAACTATGCTCAAGAAAAGCTTCTCAAAGCTCACTTCTCACAGCCATGGCACCATAAGTGCGTGCCCAACTTTGCTTGTGTGCGCGTATGACTGTATGTGTGACTGTGTAAAGTGTTCTGCTTGGCTCCTTGTCTGTATGAAGATCAACCAGTACTCATTAAATGAGCTACTTGACAAAAACATGCATGCTACAGCTATAGCAGCCGGCCACTGGACTGAACAACAGCTAGAAGATCCAGCCAGATGATTTCTGGAGCGAAATTCTCTTCCGCTCCAAAAAGCTGCCGAACCACAAATTTATAGAAGTATACGATTAGATTATGGAGAAATAGATCACTGTAATATCAAGCTGATTGACAACTAGCATGTGCCAGTTAACAAACAATCATAATTTTATGAATAAGGGTGTCATTGCATCAAGAAAAGAAAAACTTAAGAGGCACTTATTGCCTTACACAAGTATCACATACGATCATGGCAGTGCAGTAAATACATGAAAACAGATTAGGTGTATCAAAAATGTACCCAATGTTACAGAACTCTACTAGATGTTTGTGATGTGAAGAAAACAAATCAATGATGACGTGTGTAATTGGGTCTCAGCAGACTGGGTGATATGCTTACATTTCCCATTGCAGCTGGAGCTGGCCTGTCAACATGATGAATTATTTCAGTACTGGATTAGCTGAAATTCTGCTCACAATGTTGTTGCTAAAACCAAGAGAGCTAAATTAAACTGAAATATGTTTCAAAACATCTGTACTGACTGTTATATATATTTTCCTTATTAAGCAGCTATGTCAGAATGAGCTTTTCATATCCTTGTGTTGTATTTTTCACTTATGCAAAAGTACAGCATAGTGTACTTCCCTATCGTGACCCTTTAACCCATTTTTAATTTGGACTATGCCAGACTTTCTATCAGTGAGGATGATGTCTGATCCATTTAATTTCAGTCTGTGTTGTGGCTAAAACTTTTGTCTAGTTGAAGTTGGGAGAGCTTGTGAATTTAACAAACAAAGCCATGTAGCTAATGAAGATACTCAGTAAAAGCAGTCATTGCACCGGGAACTCTTATCCAACTTCTCTCAGATGCCAGTTTTACATAATTAGGATGATCTTTGTTATGTTTTGTCTGTACAAACATGTATTTTAGTGTCCTTCATCAGATTTGTACATAAGAATAAAGATCTTATAATTCTCATGTGATGTGTTTTAGAAGATCTATAGTAAGTTTTCTATTAATGTTATGGATGCCTTCTAATTTTCACCCCTTACGAATTGAAATAAACTAGAGTAGACTTATTGTTTGCTGAGTTACATTGTAAAAAAAAAAAAAAAAAAAGCCTGTGACTTGAAACACTCTGCCGTAGTTACTGCTGTTTGTTGTTGGGGTTTGTCTGTGTCTTCCTGTTTTATAATAAAATAATGTGTGAATTATATATTTGACTTGTGAAAAGTATGTACGCTTTTTTTCTATATTTAAATATTTTATTTTGTTGTTTTTTTGTGACATGGTTTCCATGGGAACAAAAGGCGAGCGTTTCCGGCGAATCATCCAATGAGGTGTTCTCTCGTTTAGAGGCGTGTGATTTGATTGGCTCCAAGGGGACTTCCTGGAACCTACTCGGCTGCCGCTCGAAACCCGCGGTTTATAAAAAACTACTGCTGGACGAAGTGAAATAGTGTAAATAATATCTTCTTTTTTTCATTAACTAACCCGCTGGAGTGGTGTTAAAGTTGTGCTAACGCCACGGTACCGTAAACTCGGAATAAAGCCGTCGAAACTGCAGCGGCAAGCCCTCAATTTCACAACCAATAGCCTCGGCTTCGTTTTGTTTGCAGTGGCTGTAACGTTAGCAGATGGCTAGCTGGTTAGCCACATAGCTTAGGGGAGGTAACGTTACCTTGTCAACTAGCGTCAACTGAAACTACTGTGTCCTTGTAGGAAAACACAAGCCGCACAGTTTCTTAATACGACTTGGGGTGAGTGTTATTGTGGACTTAATCTTCAAACCAGACGCTATTACACGAGCAACTCAAATGTTATCAATAAAACATTTCTCTGTTAGCTGGACCTTAGCTAACCTGTAAGCTCATAATGCTGCAATCCATTAATTCTCTCTATATATCTCAGCTGGATAACCAGCAGCAATGTCACTGTCGACTGAGGCTCATTTTTGTGGGGTGAGCCTAAGCAGCAGAGTTAAAGGAGACACTATCTGTGTGGTGCCCGACCTCACCTCTGATCTCCTGGAGGATGACTTCGACCTGAATAAGTCCTACCCGTGTACCCAGACGCCGGTGTACAAGAAGAGACTTTGGGCATTGCAACGTCGTTGTTATCCTGGTTCCTTGAGCGGTGAGTGTAACTGTTGTAATTGTGAGTAAATCTGAAATGATGAAGTCAGCCGACAGTTTCGATAATTGATTATCCTTTAAACAATGTATCAATCAGAAATGACCAAATTTACATCTACTGTTTTTTCTTTAATGAAAGTAAGTTGCCTATATTTGAGTTTGGGACTGTTTTTCGGATGAAACAAGCCATTTAAAGAAGTCATCTTGGGCTAATATGAAAATTATTAGTTGCAGCCTTAAAGCAGCAGTGGGTAGAATTGGAGCAAAAATAATAAAAAGTTATTTTTTATAAAACTGGCACTATATCCTGACAGTAGTGCATGAGACAGGTAATCTGAAAAAAGAACATGTGCCCCGGTGTCCTCCGGTGCTCCTAATGGCATCTGCAAGATTTCACTGACCGGAGGAAAACAACCAATCAGAGCTGAGCTGGAGCCTGCCCTCTCTGAGCAGCTGTCAATCAACTCTGATCAAACTGTCAAACTAGGCAGCGCTGATCAAATATTAATCAATATTCTGTCATTGTGATGCCTATTTCTCTCCTCAAATATTTTCAGAAACATCTTGTAGTGCACTGTTTAGCCGTAAAATGAGAAAGTTTGTGATCCGGCAGCCATGTTGAGATCAGTTGAGGAAATACCAAGCACCGCCCACCAGCCGGAGCAAACGTTCACATTTTACAGCTAAACAAGATGTTTCTGAAAACATTTGAGGCGAGAAATAGGCATTACAGTAACAGAATATTTATTCATATTTGATCAGCGCTGCCTAGTTTGACCGTTTGATTGGAGTTTGCGAGTGATTGCGAGCTGCCTCCGTTTAATGAACAGCCAATAGGAATGCTCTCTCTCTGAAATGACCTGTGATTGGCCAAAGTCTCCCGTCACGGGCTATATTTTTTTAAAGCCTGAAAACAGAGCCATGAGGAGGTGCAGAAGTCTACTTTTCTCTCAGAACACTTGAATTACAATATGCTGAATGGTTATTATGGATTTTTTTGCTCAATGATGCCAAAAACTTTCTGCCTACTGCAGGTTTAATTGTGAGGATGAGGGTGGGAGAAAGTGTCTGTTTTTTAAAATGTCTGTCCCTTGATTTTTTGCTTACAGGTGAAGTTTTGGATGTTTGCACTTCTGTTGCAGCAAGAAACCTCCAGATCTCTAGCTTGCATCCTGGCTCCAAGGTCTCTGCTGTCTCCTTGCCACACCCGCCCACTATGTCAGAGACCGAGGAAAGCTTGTTCAGTCAGCTTCTCTCTGGAGATTTTGGCCTGTCAGGATCTCCGTCCGCCCTCAGCCCAAACAAAGTCATTCTTACAGTCGACCATAAAACCAGAGAGGTACTGTGTGTGCGCTTAATAAGAACTGTAGCAACCAGAATTGGTCAGCAACTAGAGCATACGGTGTGAATGTGTTTTATCTTAATTTTTCAGATTTTGTCAGCAAATGAACAGGCCTGCAAACTGTTTGAGTGCACCACCGAGGAGCTGATTGGGAAAAAGCTGTCCTGTTTCTTGAATAAAACCAGTCAGGTCCTGGAAGAAGCATTGGATGAAGATTTTCCGCTTGTGGATGGAACTGTTACGGCTGTGTCTGGAAAAGTGGTATGAAATGTGCTGACTAAAAAACTTGAAAATGAAGTGTTTCTTTCTTTTGTGTGTTTAATGTGATACTCTTTCTGTAGGTGGATGTTGTGACATTGTCTGGAGAGGTGCCTGTGTCAGTATGTACCTACAGACAGTCACAAAATGATGAGCACTGGCTTGTCGTGATGGAAAGTGTTGAAAGGGTATCAGCCTTTCTGTCCTTTTCACAGGACGTAAGTATATCATTATTAAGCAGCGTTAGTAGTGGGATTTCTCTTTTCCTTTTTTGCATTTTTCATGAGAATTCCTGCTTCTTCAAATACATGCTACTGGGTAATATGACCATTTTCTAACCCATTAAAACAATTCTCTGTTACTCATTTCCAGGGCAGCATCCTAACCTGTGACGTGGCGTTTGCCCATCTCCATGGATACCACCATCCCGACGACTTAAAAGGGGCGTCTGTGAAGGAGCTTATCCCCTCTTTACAAATCCCCCTGCACAGTAATGCATTGCCCAAAGTAAGCACACTCTACAGCCAAAACTGTCCCACTCAGCTAAGGAAAGCTCCCCTTCTTAAGCTTTGCTTTCGTGTTTCTGGTTACCGATGTGCTTCTTAAACAGTTCAGAAAAACAGAGAAAAGCAATGTTATCCCGCAACGTTTTAAGCTCAGGTATTTCTTTAAGTCTGTCATCTTTGACTTTGCTTTTCTTTCCTTCTTTCAGACGCTGAGGGTTCAGAGAGTGTGTGGTAAAAGCAGAGTTGGTGCATCAGTCCCGCTGTGTGTTAAACTTCAGGGGGCAGTGGTATGTGGGAGGCCCCAACACGGAAGCAATGGGACTGATTGCACATGCCCGACGGAGATACTTGAAAGATCAGATTCACAAGACAGTCAGCCGTGCTCTACTCACACCTTCTCTGTGTGCAAGTCTGAAGCCTCAAACCCTGAAGGGCCATCCTCTGGTAAGGTGTTTAGTTGTTTTTTTAAAGAGGCTGGGACGTTATGCTGGGTCAGAGAGGGATTAAAAAAACGCCCAATATTATCCTGGAGAAATTGGTGGTTTATCCACTGTTTGTTATGCTGTTCAAGCTCTAAACATCCTGCAGTATATACTCTTAAGCCTTTTAGAATAAGAAAGATATACAGAAGCTCCACAAGATGCAATGAATTATGAATGATGAAGAATGATTTGTTCCTTAAGGGGTTGAGAAAATTGCTCTTAAGCTAAATAAACAATTGAAAACACACATTGGATCTGAAAACTGCATTGTCACAAAGCTAAAATCAGGGCTGGTTTTTTAGGACATGAAACATTGACTTTTTGGAGGTTTTCACAGGATAGTAGAAGTTGACAAATACTGATCATACAGTATCATACTGATGCAGAACCATTTTGACCATATATGGTACTTACAATGAAAGTTTAGCAACTTTTAGTATTAATTTCCTTTTTCATGAAGTGTTTTCGTGTCTACCTCCTGAAGTGTGTATTAGTTGAATTGTATCCTCAAAAAAAATTTGATATTTGCTGGTTTAACCAATAAAATTATCCAAAATAATCATTATAGGGTAAAACTATGTACCCTAAAACATGTTATTCACCATATACTGTAATTTAGTAACTAACTGTACTTTACAGGAGTGAAAGTGGACAGTATCGTCCTCTCCCCCAGCCCTGCGCTGGAGTACTCTGGAACAGTTTGGGTGTTTGCTCCTGTGAGCGGTCTCCTCCTGCTCCGCCCCGACGGCTCCATCTACAGCATCCACAACCACCTGGCCCTCAGTCTGTTTGGCTACGACAGTGACGAGCTGCTGAGAAAGGTTAGCCGACACGACCGGCCGAACGAGGCCGTTTGGACTGACGATCGTGACCAACTCTCACTTCCTGTCTTCTGCTGCTTTGTCATCAACAGAATGTCACTTTTCTGATGCCCGGTTTCTATGGATGGATGTCTGACTCGGACAGAAAGACCAGCCCCTTCTCTGATTCTCACGCAGAGGTTAATAAAAGTACAGCCTCATCCAAGATATCAGGGAAATCCGGTGAGCATTTGTATGCATTTGTGATGTGTACAAGATGGCAGCTTTTTCACAACCCAGGCGCAGTGTCAGACTTTCAAAACCCCTGGTCTAAACTGTGGTTAATCACAGGTTTATATGGTTTAAAATATCTGATGTGTCTTATCGGTCCAACCTGGCTTTCCCACCATCTGCACCTCACTATGGTGTCCCTTCATGCTAATGCTGCTGCTCTGTTCTTTTAATATGTGTTTTTATTTAGTCTTGTCATACAGTACTATTTTGTTTACACAGTGTGTGATTTATTTTTTTCCTTCTGTTTCTCGATCCTTAGACCCGTCCTCACTGGTGGCTGGCGATATGGCCATGATGCAGCTGGCTGCCCTGGGAAGAACCTCCACAGGAAGAGGCTTGATCTTCACTGGAACCAGCACCCGGCTGGAGAAACCGGGCAGCACTTTGTCTACCCTTTCTGCTCCTGCTGTCACCTCCACACGAGTGGTTATGTAAGTAGCAACCCCCCCATGTCCTTATCATAAGCCACCTGAATGTTTTTTTACTCAAGAACTCAATGACTTCATATTACTAGAGGATAATAAACTTCTTGAATGTGACCGTGTTTAACCTGCACAGAAAGTTTTATGCCAGCAGACAATAGAATTAATAATAGACCAAATCTTTGTATGCTTTGTATTTTCACAAATAATGGACCAGACAAAAGCTGCTGTAGCAACAACCAGGGACCTAAAAGCAGCAGACTGCATGTATATTTAATGTGCCTGGCAGGAAATATGAAAACACAACAACTCTATGGTCGATCCTGATGCCCTCTCTGTGTATATAACCAGCCAGTAGAGACACTAAAACACTCGCCTAACCACTGTGTATCTTTGTTTTGTTTTTCTAAACTTTTATATGGATCTGAATTGTTTAGATGTTGTAACCTGGGATCATAACGGTTTCACTAATGTTGGTTCAGTCTTTCGTAACCAAACAACATAAGCGGATTAAATTGTCCTGATTGTGAGAGTGGAAGAAGATGAAGATTTCAGAATGGATTTGCAATATATTAAAGCTCCTCTGTTTTGCCATCTGTTGGACAAACAATGTCACAGCATGTTTGGTCAAAAATATATCTTAATTTATAATATATAGTGACTTATCCAATTCTCAGGTTTAGTGAAGGAGATGAGTGAGAGGCATCAAAGGCTTGAATGAAAGTTTGTTCCCCCAAAGAAATACTTTAAATGGTCATGGACCAGACCTGTTACAGACATTATTACTATGGTATTGCTGTAGTGCAGGCATATTCAATTTGCGGCCCGTGGGCCAAATCCAGCCCTTTAATGACCTCAATCCGGCCCGTGGATCATTTATAAATATGAAAAGTATTAAAAAAGTAAAAGTATTTTAAAAAAAATAATGATTTCTTCCAATAAGAGCTAATTAGCCCATTCATTAGTTATGTCATGTTAAGCACAGAAATACTTAAGTTTCAACACAGGCTGTTTAAGCAGAGGGAATTTAGGAGAGTCGAGCTGAATAAAAGAAGATGTTAAATGCAACATTGTGTTTATTAAATCAAGAACCTACTAAGATTAAAAGGTGCATTGTTTTCGCATTTAAATTCCTAGCTCAGTCTTAGGAAATGTCTGGCCCCTTGGCACTTTCACTGTTTTTCAAATCTTGCCCTTCTCAAAAAAGAAATTGAATAAGCCTGCTGTAGTCTTATACGTGTTTTTTTTATCAGTCATTGACTACACTACCAAGAGAAATTAATGTCCCATCGTGTTGATAAAATCACCCCTGCATTTTGATGAATGATGCATAATTAAGGTCCTCAAACAGTTATGTAGTACATGCATTAATTATTGGTTGACAACCTTCTTTATCATAAGTTTTGACTACAAAGTTTTAATCATGTTGAACTTTTGTGGCAGCCAAACAGACAAGAACACGCATCAACCGGCTGAGTGCCTTAGGCAAAAAATACTATCAGCTTAAAAAAAATACTCCTACAACTTCATATCGGCTTGTTTACCGTTATGCTTGCCTAAAGTCCTACTGTATATTCAATGAGTTTTAATTCCGTGTGCACAAGAAGTGATGATCACTAAATGTGACATTCACAATAGATAACTTTTGGCTAATATTGCATGTGTCCTCATTCTCCCACAAGGAAAAAGAAATCTTGAGGGACTTGTGGTTTTCTTGAGAGTCAGAAATCTATGAACACAGTGATTATAAGCAACATCTGCAAGAGGTTTAAACATTCGTTCTGAATGTGCACATGTCTGATCACAAAAAGATTTTTCACAAAATATTTCATACCAGATTTTTTGTCTTTTTATAATATGATCATTACATTCTTATTTGATCATTTCATCATTTGAGCCATTGTTTCCTCAGGGCTGATGACACTACAGAGCTGATGGAGGAGGCAGCCCAGGTTGCTCTCTGCACTAGCCAGGTAGACGGTGCTGATTCCACTCAGGCGCTCCTCAAGACATTTGCCTGGGTCGAACCTCCAGAAGAAGAGACCTACTGCATGGTTCCCACCAAACCACCACGCAATGACAGAGAGCAGCAGCTCGGCAGTACAGCTCATAAAAATAATCAACCTGCCGTCAAGATTATACCAGGTATGATGCGGCTAAACTTTCAAATTTACAGTGAGCAATGGCATTTAAAGCGCAGTCTTTGAGAAACTCTATTGAGCATTTTTCAGTGTTTTTTTGTTGTTGTTTTGTTTTTTTACCACTTCAGACGCCGCTCCCAGACAGAATGGACACGCTGCCGGCAGGGTGGATGGCACCTCAACTGACGTAGGCAAAAACCACCGGTCATGTGCCTCTGTCCTCCAGGACTCCAGCTTTGAGGTCATCTCACTGGAGAGCAGGTGAGGGTAGAAGTTGCAACGCTTTGTCTCAAGATACATTTTATTTACCACATTTTTAGCACCGAAATGTACAGTACAAGCGGCTTTCATCTCATTTGCATGTAATCACCCATTCTGATATCTAATTTTATATTTGTTAGGACAGCCCATTTATCATGTCAGTAACCAAGGCTACAAGACGAGGAGAAATTAGCACTGCTTTGCATACTACCTCTAATCATTGAAGAAATTACTAATTGCTTTTTCATCATCTATTTTATTCCTTCAGCGCCTTCAAATTGTTTAGGCTGGCTGCTTGTGGGTTGAAGTTTTACTACAATTTAGTTGAGTACCTCAGTTTAGAAAAAAATGTATCCATTCTGGCATGACAACCTCAAAGTAATTCCATAGCATCTATTTGAACCGAAAACCTTTTCACTTGCATCATTTACAGGCAAGTAGCCACTGAAATAGTGGTGCGAATGTGGTGCAGCCCTAATTGTCAATGACATGCCAGGTTGAGATTGGAAAGAAAACTGCAAACATCCTTTTGATAAAAAATAATACCATCTGGATGTGTTTATTCTGGAAGGATTCGCCAATCTAGTGCCATCGGTTGCTGTTCTTTGCCATCAGTTTATTAAAACTCAATTTCCCCAGGTCGTCCTCTGGCTTCTGTGAAAACTTTGCCGGCCATGGTGGTTCTGTTCCAGGCCAGGCAGAGGACTCCCGTTCAGCACACATAGTGGACTCGGCCAGCTGTTTCCTGGACCTCAACAGCAACGGTGATCTGGTGACCCGGGCCCTCGCCGACCTCGATCTGAGCAGTAGCGCAGAGCTTCTCAGCGGCGGAGGGTACGATGATGATAACCAACGCTCCATGACGTCCTGCGATACAGCCGAGCTCCTGCGTACGCCCTCCCCATGCGTGGTGGGATCCGACCTGGAAGCTGAGTCTGTTGAGACTGGTGTAGAGGCCAGAAACAGCTCAAGTGAAGAGCAAGTAGAAAACGACCGGGGCGAGCAGGATCAGTGGGCAGCTCTCTCTGCAATTCACAAAGAAAAGAGCCAAGAGTTCGGACGGATTCAATCAATCACGGACATTCCTGCCACATCTACTCCTAAGAGGCAGAAGGTGAATGGACACACCCCGTCCTCAGACACTACACAGATACTGGAGGGGCGATACGAAGGAACCGCGTACCACAGAGATGGCACCAGAGTAGGTTGGTACTACTACAACTGTTCAAACTGTTTCCCTTCAAAATAATCTACACATTGTGTTAGATAAAGCAAAAAAAAAACTTTAACCACCAACCTTATATTCTGTCCAGATGTGCAGTGTGATGTGTGCAGGACTAACCTTTCTGATGGAAGCTCCATGTTCTGTGTGTGGATTAGTAGGCCACTGTTGCAAACAGATAGACCACTGCTCAACCAATCAGGGGCAAGTCTAGGAGAGGTCAGTGGCAGTAAAGATCTTAGTTAATATCTCATTATGAAAATATGAATCTGCTTTCAAGTCATCATTCTGTACTCCTTCCTTCCTTGAGGCGTTACGCTCCACCATGGATCTAGAGCAGTCTCGAGCCTGTGACGGGCATTTTGAAGAGGAGTACCAGCCTCTCAAAGCTGTGGGTAAAGGAGCCTTTGGTTTTGTCTGGAAGGCAATAAAGCGCTGTGATGGAATAGAAGTAAGAAAACGTTTTCATTAATGACAAAACATATGCTATTCATGCATATACAACACGCAGCAATTTCTATGTAGAAATATTTGACATAAATTGTTATCATATGAAAACCAAGATAAACCATGTGATTTGCGAGAGTAACAGGATTGTTGTGATGACGTGGCCTCTTTTGCTGTATTTTTTATAATTTGCAGGTGGTAGTGAAGTTCATTAACAAGGCCAGGATAGTGAGTGAGTCCTGGGTAGATGACCCCCTGCTGGGACGAGTCAGCCAGGAGATCGCCATACTGACGCGAGTACAGCACCACAACATAGTCAAGGTAACCGGGTTGTCACATCAGAGCCTTATAAAGGGATAGTTCGGGTGTTTTTGCTGTCTCACGGCAAGGTAAACTGGTGAAAATATTCTAAATATATCGTACACTTAAACTGTTACTGAGTTTTTTAGGTGGACCTTTTTTTTAGGTGTCTAAAATATGTTTTGCTGCCGGCCCCGTCCATAGCAGTACATTGCTTTGGTTCCGTACGGTAACTCCTGTAATACGCTGATTATGGATAAGTATCTCATACAACCCCTCTTCAAAACACCCAAACTATCCCTTTAAGACACAATGTTGTAAAAACCTTCATTTATTATGCTAAATTATTTAGCTCATCCTGTGTGCGTGTGCGTGTGCGTGTGCGTGTGCGTGTGCGTGTGCGTGTGCGTGTGCGTGTGTGCTGCCAGGTGCTGGAGGTGTTTGAGAATGGGAGTTACTTCCAGATGGTGATGGAGAAACATGGAGAAGGCTTGGACCTTTTTGAGTTCATAGACATGCAGCCAAGGCTGGATGAGCCCCTGGCCAGCTACATCTTTAGACAGGTATGTAACATGGGCAAGAAAATACACAATGCGAAGCGTTCATTTGTTCCTTTGTTTAAACTGGCGGTTCTGTCTCTTCCCAGCTGGTGGCCGCTGTCTTCTATCTGAGGACTAAGAACATCCTTCACAGGGACATAAAAGATGAGAACATCATCATTGACAAATGTTTCCACATTCGACTGATAGACTTCGGCTCCTCTGCCATGATGGCTCCCAGGAAGTTCTTTTACAATTTCTGTGGCACACTGGAGTACTGCTCCCCGGAGGTGCTTCAGGGAAATCCGTAAGTACATAATACCTGAGAATGACGAGTGGTATTTGTTCCTTTTCATTTAGCAACAAATAGGAAATTTCATATTGGTCCCCTTTTTTTTATAGATGGTTTAGTTTAAAAGGGGAATAACTATATGTGTGATTACACAGATCACTCAAATCATTAAAGCAGAATCTAGGTCAGAGCGCTGTTTTCCAATCCTGTATCACTTTTATGACCCCATTAACCTTTACGACGTACAATTAAACTATATGTAGCTTCAAGGCTATACCGATCGTAAAGTTACAAAGCCGCATACAGACCCTAAATGAACTGGTGAATAAAATGCTGCTGTGTTTTCCATATTGCCAAGTATAAGCTTAATTTAATTGTTGTTTGTCCCATTGTTCTGTTGTAGCTATGAGGGTCCAGAGCTGGAGATGTGGTCTCTTGGTGTGTTGCTCTACACTCTGCTATTCAGTGAGAACCCTTTCTGTGGCGTTGAGGAGATCCTGGATGCCAAACTAAAGCCCCCGTTCCCCCTCTCTCCAGGTATACTGCTGTTCTTTGTTGGTGGCTGCAAATAGTTTTAATTGGCTGTCACACAGAAAAATTACACTGTCAGTTTCATTTTTTTTTTTTTTATACAACTCTGTGCTGAAATGTCTCTATGTACACTCTCAGACCTGCATGGTGTGATATGTGGGCTGCTGCACCGTGATCCTGCTCAGAGAATGACTCTGGACCAGCTGCTGCTGCAGCCCTGGATCAGCCAGGCCATCTCACTGGCAGAGTACAGCTGGACAGAGGTGGTCCCTGCAAATCAGAGCTACTGTGAGTACTCTTAAACACTAGAGTCAGACTGACAAGCCATGTTTTCCACTTCAGATGTTATGGAGCTCCACCTGTAATTAAAGGTACAGTGTGTAGGATTTGGCGGCATCTAGTGGTGTGGTTGCAGATTGCAACCAACTGTTCACTCCTCCCTTTCCTTTCCAAGACTGCGGCAACGTGAGCCACCAAGTGCAGAACGCAGTTCACCTCGCTCTAGACCCAGTGTTTGGTTTGTCCGTTCTGGGCTACTGTAGAAACATGGACCCACTCCCTATTTAGATATGAAGAGCTCATTCTAAGCCAAGGAAAACACAATGATTCTTAGTTTCAGGTGATTATACACTAATGAAAACATAGTTATGAATATTATATTCCATTTCTGCTAATAGATCCCGCGAAATGTTACACACTGTTCCTTTAAATATCACTTTCTTTGTACATTTTGCAATATTTGTAAATTAATCTCTTAACATCCAAATTAAGATGGTAAATTTATCCCTAACTTTCCCATCTTGCTATAACAAGCTGCTAACTTGCCTTAGGTAATTAAGCTTTGTTTTTGACTGCTTGTGGCTTTAGTCTAAATGTTTTTGTACTGGACTTCAAAAACCCATATGGTTTTACATTTTAGAGGTTCTAAAATACACATACTGTAATTCATTAGTGGATATTTTGTAGACGTTACCAAATTAAAGGCAGTGACAGCTCATGTACTCAGGACCCTCTCTTCCTTTAACAGGCTCACCACCGCACCAGGAGCCCAGTCCTAAAGTGTTCGTCAGGCTAGGCTTGTTCCCCGATGAACATGATGAGACTCTTCCTGATGATGAGGAGGAGGAGGAAGATGAGGATGACAGGTTGTCAATGGTGGCCCTGGAAACCGAGCTTCAGAAGTACCTCCATGAAGATTAAAGACCGAATTTATTTTTTACTTTTTTTTAATTTATTTTTTTATGCCAACCATTCGTCCAACTTTTAGTGTGCCGCAGTGCCTTGAGGACATGACGTGCAAAATAAGAAAAAGGAACCATGTCTTTGTGTCCAAGGCCATAATCAAACACTACCGTCAAGGCAGTAGTCTTTTAGAAACAAATGGACCTTTGCCTTCATGAAGTATACACGGCTTGCAGCCAGGTGTAATGGATATCATTGCCAAGCTGTTGTTTGTCAAAATGTGCTTGTTTGACATATTTGTAATTGCAGAGTGCAACACAAAGCAAATGCATCATGATGTAGCAGTTTTTTTCCCTTGTATATGATGTATTTTATTTATACTTTTGGATTTAGGGAAAATTTGAAGCATCATCGTAGCTGTTCACAGGGATCCAGCTTTGCCACCAAAACCCACAAGTGACCACAACCTTGAGTTGTTTATCTCAGAGAAACCACACAGAACTTAGTTTGATTGAAGTTGAAGGGAGTTGTTTTATTGATCCAGCTTTTGTTTAACAAATGTCTTCTTTTATGTTAATGATTTTAATCTTGAGGTTTTAATTAAAAATTGTAAGTATATTTACAATATTTTATCTATTTATTTTTATACACGAATAAATATTTGACCACAAATGTGTTGCTCCGACCTTTTTATACGATTGAGGAATCGCCTGTTGATCAAAACTGTAGAAAGTTTTTGTTTGTCGTGCAAACATTGTAAATTCATTTCGATTTTATATTCTTTATGCAGCCAACACAGTAAATCGTTAAATGGCCGTGCAATAAAACAGTTTCACATTGCAGTTTCTAACATGGTGAGGTACCAGATAGCTTGGGCAGCAGCTGCTTGGGCTGATTCAAACTGCAGATTTCCAAAACAACGCTTTAAATTGGATTTCATGTCAGAAATCTGGGGGAAAACCTAGTATTACAAATACTGTGTGTCAACTTCAGTTAAAATACTTAACAATCAGCAATATTCTACCATATAACTTGTAGGTATATGCACAAATAAATGATGAGATTGTTGTAAGTACTGTATATATGTTCATTATAGAATAAGCATTTTGTGCTTCTCAGCTCATAACAATATAGGTAAAGTAGAAGTATCTTCTATTGAAAAAAAAAAAAAAAACTCAAACACTACACCTCAAACCAACATACCATCTGAATATGTTCATTCTAGTCTACTTTTTAGAGCATGCAGAGTGCTCTTGGGAATCCCATGATTGAAAACACATTATTAAAAAAAATCTCATCTCCTTTTTGGTAAAACCATCAGTAATGTTTAAAGTCCGTCTAAAGAAAATTTTCACTGTTGCTGTGCGAGTGTGTTCACTTCTCGTCATGCAACAGAACATAGCGGAACCTTTGTCCTCTATCCTCTGTTGAGGCTGAGAGACGGAAGTATATGTGCGACGGACGAGCATGGGTACCCGAGTTGCTGCGCGTCAGGTGAATCAAAATGCTCCGAAACGTGATCATTTTAATAATTTCTTCAACTTAAAATACAATTATTACATTGTTAGACGTTTAATTTAATGAGCCACATACTTAAAAAATGTCGAAGAAACGCACGACAGCCCACAAACTTCCGCTGTAACCTTCGTGTTTGCTAACTTATGCTAACGATAGCACAGCTGGTTTATTAGCATATCTTCTGCTAACTTCTCTTCTGTAATTGCTCTACAGCCATAACAGTGACCATTGGTCCTGTTCTGACAGACAGATCACCATAATTCAACAACAGGAATTAAAACACGGACGTGACGTAACTGCTGTTTGTGTATTATAGCCATGGTTTGTTTTCCACAGGTTCTTCTGTGGACTGTGAGAAATGCCACCTCCTCTGTATTCAGTCCGCTTCAGTTTGGGAGATGCCTCCACCTCCAGCCTCTGCGCAGATTGTTCTGTTCCTCCACCAGCCAGAGTACTCTCCAGTCAACGCAACACAACCATGAACTCCCTCCTCTCTCCAGGAAGCCAGCCACAGAGCTGTCCCTGCGCTCTCTGCTCGACATGGGATTCACAGACTCCCAGGCAGAGCAGATATGTGACACCACGTCCAAACTCAGAGGAGGAAGTGCTGCCAAACACGCTCTGTCAACTCTCACGGCTCTGTTTGTCCTGGGCCTCAATCCTTCCAGCGTGCTGAAATTGCTGGAGAAATGTCCCGAACTTTACACCGTCAAGGAATCGCAGCTTCAGCAGCGCGTAGGCAACATGCGGAAACTAGGTTTAGTTGAAGGTGAGATCATGATCTTTGGCGCAGCACACTTTATCGTAACATTGTTGATGCAGCTGCTTTATGTGGATCTACTTCATGCTTGATGTCAAACCAGTATTTCTTCGTTCTTCGTTCTTCTTCTTCTATCCCCCTGTAGGCAGTCTTCAGAGAGTGGTTTCCCACTACCCCCAGATCCTGACTGTGCCTGTGAAGGCAGTAAAAATTGTGGTGATGTTCCTCAGAGAGAAGTGCCTGTTTACCGTCCAGCAGGTCACAGACATCTTCAGAGATAGTCCGGCCATAGTACTGGAAAACATGGGTCAGCTGGAGTACAAGTTTCAGGTCAGTATTTCAGGTCATTCACTGGTTCCAGCTCCTCAATTGTCGATCTTTAGGTTTAGGTAGGACAAAACAAGAAATTTGAAGACATGATCTTGGACTCTGGAAAATTTTGACGAGCCTTTTTAAAAAAATATTTTCAGACATTTTATAGAATAAATGAATAATTGATAAATCAAATCTGAAATAATCATTAGTTGTAGGACTAATTGATATCAGTAGTTGTAGAGACAGGCAACAGCTCCCATGGCAAAGTGCTGTTCTCATGGTAGACTGCAGATTTATTGACTTCCTCAAAGCTTGACCCTTCATCACATCAAACGTCACAGTAATAAAAGACAAAACCCTCGCTGTTCACATAGCCTGTGTCCCAATTCAGACTAAACACATACAGTATGCACTATTTACTTTTCCACTCGGTATACAAGAAATCAACATAATTTATCGTTTTGCTCTAACAGGAAATGATACAAGACTTAATGTCAGTCTCTCATTTATACTTCACAAACAGACAACATCTTTTTCTGCTCAAAGATTTTTTTTTTATAGTTTTTTCCTGAATTGTTCCTGTAGCTGTTTCATTTCCATCCACAATTTGATTTATTTTTTCCAGCTGTGAGCAGCTCACACATTTCCTTGCATCATGGGACAATAGTGTCCATCAACAGCAAACTCAAAACCAAGCATTTTTAGTATCCATGCTGACTTTTTTCAGTGTGAACACTCTTCATACTCTAAACTTTCTTAGTAGTATGAAACACTGCTATAGAACTCCCTCTGGTGGCCATAATTGAACATCACATCTATTGGGCAACAGTGGCTGTGAATGGATCACAGTGTTGTTATTAAGTGGTGTATGACTAGGCTTTCTACAGAATAGAACAGGTTTTGTGCTGCTTTTAACCTTGGAACTGATCATTAAGCCACTAATAATCTGATGTATGCCATATATCAGTTGATTTACTTGTTACTCTCTTGCTGTAAGTACATTGTATCTGTATAACCAGTATTATAAGTTATTATTTGTGGTAATCTTGTAGTGTTTTTTTTGTCATTTCATACTGATTGTTGTTTGTAACAGCATGTATTAACTCATCTCTCCACAGTACGTCTACTTCCGGATGGGTGTCAAACAGGCGGAGATGGTGAAGTCCAGGTTGTTCCGTTTCACTCTGGACGAGGTGCGCTGTCGACACTGTTTTCTGGAGCGCCGGGGCCTGTATCAAACCCCAGACAAGAAAGGACAGACGATCATCCTCAACCCCAAACTGGACAGCATCCTCAGCGTTGACCAGGACACCTTCCTCACACATGTTGCCGATGCGTCAGCAGAGGAGTATGACGTATTTAGGAGACTGATGGCGAGAGAGTGGCTGGAAGAACAGCAGCAGCAGGGCAGCATTGAAGCTGATAGTGATGATGATGATGATGAGGAAGAGGAGGACGAAGAAGATGAGGAGACGGGAGGGAAAAGTGGATACAGGAAGAGGAGAAAGAAATGACAGAGTGGACTGTGGGAGGGACTGAGAGAACTTATTTAAAGGTACAGTGTGTGCTATTTGTTGGCATCTATTGGTGTGGTTGCAGATTGCAACCAACTGAGTATCCCTCCGCTCACTCCTCCCTTTCCAAGACTGCGGTAACGTGAGCCGCCGAGTTGCAAAACCTTGGTAACGCCGTTCGCCTCGCTCAGAGGCCATCCATACCATAATAACACTACTTTAGGAGCAACAGAAGTCAGACGGCGGCTGGCGGTACCACGGTTTTGCACTCTGCGGCTCACGTTACCGCAGTATAACAAGCGTGTCGGAGAACTTCGGTGGCCTTCAGGTAACGTAAAAGGCTCTCTCTAGAGCCAGTGTTTGGTTTGTCTGTTCTGGGCTACTGTTGAAACATGGCGGAGCAACTTGGTGGACTCCGTGAAGAGGACCCGCTCCCTATGTAGATATGAAGGGCTCATTCTAAGCTAACGAAAACACAACAATTCTTAGTTTCAGGTGATTATACACTAATGAAAACAGCAAATTCCATTTCTGCTAATAGATCCCCTGAAATGTTACACACTGTTCCTTTAAGAGGAGCTTACGTGATTAGAGAAAATGACATATCTAAAGGTGATATATGAACCAATAAAATGCTTTTCCTTTTATCTGTTTGGTGAACTCAGGTTTGTCATTAAGTGCTATAGAAAATTCTTATCTAAAACACACATGGATACAATGGCGCGGTTATCGTTACCGATCTTGTTCTCTTTTGAATGATGATGGTAACAGATTGGCCTGAGCGAACCGTCCGGTTTGAAGCTGATTGTCAGGACGCAAGATGTGATGACATCAGCGTGAGGTTAAGGCTGATAGATGAGGACTCTATATGGATGAGTTACAACTGAATATTTTCTCCCACATATTCTTTTCATGGTCAAGAAAGTTTTTGACTTTTCCTTAAGTGACCCCTCAAGTTAAAGCAGTTTCAGAGGCTTAACTGCCTTGAAGCTTTGTGCAAATTAAGAGGAAAATGGGATTCTAATCAATGTAATCTTTTCAAATGACTTCAAACTAAATCAGATTTAAAACATCTTTGGTAGAAAACACTGATAAAGTTACAGAAGAGGAACAGCTAAGAGGATGAAAGCTCCTCCCCGTTACTATGTGACAGCCAAGTGGCTGTAGCTTTCTCCATCCCTATATTATCTGTATGAGTCAACAGAGAGTACATCAGATAAGGGCAGCGGGTGAGACGAGTCATACAAAACATCCATTGATTTATAGAAGCGTAAAGCCTAATGGATGTACAACACAGAGAGGTTTTTCTGTTCGGGGCATCAGGTAGGAAACCGTACCTTTGGTCAATCAATAATTCGTCAATAAGTGTGTGGGCACAAAGTTTGAACGGAACAAAGTGAGGGGGAGTTAAGGGGTTGGCGGTGGCATAAAAACTTAATTTTATCTATCTTCCTACCCGGAAGTTTGGGAAATTTATGTATATTTTAATTCACAAAAAGATTGTTTCATCTAAACTGCAACTGAAGTCAATTGTTATTTTTTTAAATGTAACATGTTAAATATATATTTTCTAATGTTTCATCGAGTTAATTATTTACAACTTAGCCTTCATTTGCATTTGTTTTCATTCGCAACACAACACTCGAGGGGCAGAGTCCATTACTGAAAGTTCATATTTGAATTTTGGCCTCTCATTTCCCTAATGATCTGGACTGGCCTAATGTAATCTGGACTATAAATAACTAAGAGGAGCACTACAAAAGTTATGTCAATGTCATTTTGATTAAGACTGAGTTAGCCAAAGCAGTCCATTATGTATGAATGTATATATTACAGTTTTGCCCCATCTGCAATACAATAAGTTGATGGATATATGAAAACCTTGAGAGATATTGTTTTAAGACCAGAGTTCATAATTCAGAGTTACTGCTTTATATATAAATATATATATATACTCATACACTAAACTGCATATTTGTATGCATTTACATGCTTGCATTTTGAAGGTGGTCCACTCTGATTGATATTCATTTATAGTCTTTTCATTAACAGGAAGCTGCTGGAGGAAGTAGTCAACGTACCATAAAACACACCTCCGTCAGAGCGTCTGCGCCTCCATAACTCAAAGGATAAAATGACGTCATCGATCCGCATTTCCAACCTCACGCAGGAATGGGAGGAGAGCCTGCGGAGGTGGCACCTCGACTATTTTTTCATCCCTACTACGGTCATCACTCTGGCCACCTTGCTGGCCAACCCCGTTCTCCTGACGTGCATCTTCCTGTCCCGTGCCTTGCGTCAGGAGACGCGTTACCTGCTGGTGGCCAACACCCTGGCGGCGGACATGCTCTTCCTCGTCCTCAACCTGGCCATGGTGATCTGTAACGCCGTCGGAGCTCAGATACCCTGGTTGGTTTGTGAGCTGATCACGGCCACCACCGTCACCGCCTACTGCTGTGCCATCCTCACCGTCACCCTCATGGTGGCGGACACATACGCCGCGGTTCGCTGGCCTCTCCGTTACCATGACATTCTTCGACCTGCCCGCACCCACCGCATACTGGTTGGTGTGTGGGCGCTGGCTGCCATATACCCTTTCACCCTGGTGATCATTATGGAGGTGGAGAGGGGGAATCCCCACGAGAAGGTGGCCGTGTGTCTGGTCCTCATCTCCCTCGGCTTCATTCAGGTCAAGAACATGGCGGGGATCCACCTCTACTTCTTCGTGGCCGCACTCATCTGTGCCGCGCTCATTTTTTTCTGCTACATTCGGCTCTACATGGTGACGAGGACCCACGGCATCTGGCAGAGCCGCTTCTCCAGGGCCCGGGTCACGCTGCTGACTCACGGGCTTCTCCTCCTGCTCTACTTTGCCCCCGGCTTCGTTTTCACCCTGGAGCTCTTCCTGTTCCAGAGTAAAGACATAAGTCACGACCTCCGTGTGTGGGTCAGCACGGTCAATATGTGTGTGTTCATGCTGCTGCCCAGGGCGTTTGCCCCGTACCTGTATGGGCTGAGGTACAGGGAGATCTCTGACACTCTAATGCAGCTGCTGCATCAGCACAGGAGACTCAGCCAGATCACGGCCTCGTGAAGACGCTTACAAACTGTCCATTATTCTGTGATATACATATTTTCTGTTTTCTCAGTTGCCCTCCAACAAACAAAGATGTAACTGCAAGGGCAGTAGCCAGGATGAGTCCAAATTCCCCCAGTGCATCTTTTACATTTTTTTATTTTGACTCCCACATTTTCTATATTTATAAAAAAAATTATTGTTTGTTGGTGCATATTGTCTAAATCAGAGGTTCTCAACGTTTTTTCAGCCAAGGACCCCTTACAAGATAGAGAATATACTGGGGACCCCCCCATGTACGTTAGGCCTATGTCCCGAGGAATAATTTGAGGTAGCCTATTTTTTACACTTCTGTAGTCTTAGTTATTGTAGTCTTGTATTGTCAAACAATACAAGAGAAATGTATTAGAAAGATATTAGGCATGTATTAAACATATTTGCATATTCTAAGGTATAGGTTTGTTAGATTACTACGTAATCTATGAACTATTTTACTGTAGATTTACAAACTAAAATATTATTCGTTGGACTATGAAGCATTTTGTAAAAAAAAAAAATATATATATATATATAAATGGTATCCCATTAATTAAAATTAACCCCACTTTGAGAATCACTGGTCTAAATGCTGTTTCAAAACACTCCCCACACTCCCAAAAATGTAACTCTGGTAGACAAACACTAAAATCCCTTCATTTTATCTTATTTTTGGCCTACAGCTGTTACTGACTCTAAACACCATGTGTAATTTGCGTCTAAATTTAGAACCTTTTAGCTCGTTAAAACCGCCAAATTCCCAGAAATAATACTGAGGACATGTGTTCGTGTTCTCAGTGGTATCTACAGCCCTGGTTGCTGCCCTGTCCATGCTTTCCATTGCTTCACCTCTTTGTCATTCTTGTCTCTTCTTATAAAATAATACATTTCATGACTACAGTGAAACATAAATTGGTAATTCAACGTCCCTGCCAACTGTAGTTTGTGTCTTTTGTGTTTTTAATTATAATAATAATATATAAGAAGAAGAAGAAGAGTTCTTTTACTGCTGTTTGGATCTAATTGAGAATATGATGACCTCCCTTGCTTTCCAAGTTTATGTCTCCGTGTTGAGGCATCTTTAATCCCATCATTATACAACCATAATATGTATTTCATCATCATTACATAATGTAAAAGCCACTCAGTCTCGGTTTTATGACGATACTGTAGTAACAAAGCACTTAACTCCATTTGCCCTCAGAGCCGTGTTTGTCTAAAACTGGATGTCCAAGAAGATCATTAACAAACTGACTTGGCAATTTAATGCACCAGAGGAGAGAAAAGAGCACCATCCCTCATTTAGGAAGGTGTGGTGGATATAGTGAATAGTGATGAGTCAGACATCCTGACTGTAGGGACTTATCTCTGTCTCTGCTGTGTGTCATCTGTAACCGGTACAACAACTCAACAGCAGAGGGACACATTCGTCTGTCCACGGGGCTACGGTGCTGCGTCACTGCTCTTTCCTGCAGCGAATTCAAGTGTGTTTGCTTGGTAACAAGTCACTGGGCCTCGCTCCCTTAACAACACATCCTCAGTCTTAACATCTGCTCCTGGAGCTCACTGTAATCCTTTCTACATCTATAGATGGATCAGATACGCACAAATATCACATTTGCTACTTTTTGCCATTTCTGCATCAATTTCCATGGCACTGTAATTAGAGGTGTAAGAAAATACCTAAAAAAATGAATATTGTGTTTTGTGATACTGTATCGATTCTCAAAAACACAGGATTGATTTTGAATTATTACTTCACATCAAAGATTAACTCAGTCAATACTTTATTTCATTTGCAAAAATGAATATATTGGGGTTACGTATCAATATATTGATACGTAACCCCTGTATCATGATACGTATCGTATCGCCAGATTCTTGCCAATACACAGCCCTACTAATTACGCAGCTGTAATAATACAACTGATTTAACGTTTTTTTGTAGACATGTTTGCTCTTGTTAGTAATGCTTTCCCTGCTTTATCTTCCCTGTAGTCTTCTCCGATTACAGGGTTTTGTTGTGCTGAACTCGTGCCCGGGGGCTAAAACAACCTGCCTTGTTCAGTATTCTCACATGACCTGAGCTGTTTCCTGTTTCCTCAAGTTGGTCATTGAGTTGCTGATGTGTCTCAACTTTTGGATGTTCCAGTTGATGTGTTTTAGTGATGGTGACAAAAGCCTTCTCTCCCTGTACTAGTCAGGGATAGACCTGTGACTGGTCCTGCTCCGCATTTATGGTACCTACAATACCATGGTAACCCTGTGACTAAACAACACTGGGTGCAGTGGCGGATTAAGGTGGTCAGGGGCCCCTTGGCTACTCTTTGTATGGGCCCCCCACCTTTACTCATCATGCTTTAACGTTACCAGAAAAAAAGTAATTTAGTGCCATAGGTAAAAGCATGCTAGGAATATTACACGGCTCACACGTACACACTCGGGGAGCACTCTTGGTCATGGTGTTCTTTCAGCCGTTGTGCTTTTCGTTTTTTTGCTCGTAGATCATATTTTCATTTTACCGCTATTCTGTCCAGTAGTGACATATTATTTGAAGAACAAATTGACTTTATGAACACATCTACCCTGTTGGCATATAAGTTTCTTAGTGAAAAAAACCTTTACCCCTATTGGCCCATACGTTTCTTATGGGCCAATAGGGGTAAAGGTTTTTTTCTTCTCTGAAGTTCATTTAAATAATTAAAAATAATCAGGCCAATCTGGGGCCCTTGCAGACATGGGGCCCCTAGGCTGCAACCTAGGCCAGCCTGTGCATAATCCACCCCAGACTGTGTGTGTCTTTGGTAATTATATTTCCTCTTGTTGGTCATGAATATATATAAACAGTATGTGGATGGATGTGTGTACATGTTGAAGTGTACACAGGCTGTAAGTAGCCAATGATGTGTAAAGGATACAATCCTCCCCAGTACTACGCACATGGTTCAAAACAGTGTAAACTGGGTCATTGATAACATCGTGGACACTTTCAGGGAACTCAGTTGGGAGCTCTCAGAAATATTTTGCAACAGGGTAAGGAAGTTGTGACATCCTCTGTTCCTTCCAACTGAGCTCCTCCTTCTCCCTCACCTGAAAAAAAAAACGTAGCATGCGGCGTCTCATCCTGTTTTTTTCACGTGTCCTCGGGATCACATTACAGCTGTGTGTTTTGTTAGGCACCTTGTGTGTTTTTTTGCCGTTGTATGTCGATGTAACAACGTAAACACACGCTCGTACGACTGGTATTTTAACCGTGTAATAAACTGTATTTAATGACGTTTGCGTAAACAATTTACGGTTAATATTGTCGTACTAACTGTCCTCTACGCGGTCCTATAAAACGCCACAAAACTGGTGTTGTTTTGCGTGTTTCGCTAAACCGCTGTCACTTCGCGTTGTGAACTTTTTTCTCCACTTAAAGTTGAGTTTGTTTGCAAACAAAGGACAGCCACGTGGAGACCGAGAGGCGCTCGGGAAGTGTCGTTTCCCTGTGGGCAAAAAAGTAAGCGACAACAATCATTTGAACTCAATTACCCATGATGCACCGGCTGCACCAGCTGCAGTGCGCAGTGGGCCGGAATTTTTTTTTTTTTTTTTTTTTCGTCTGACAAGTATATATGGGTTCTGTGTTTACTGTTAGCTAGTTAGAGCTCTTTGTTTTTGTCATCACATGAAAGTCAAAATGTCCCGGCTATATAACAGCCTGCTTTGTTTGCCATAACTAATCGAGTAAAGGAGTATTGTATGAGATATTGATAAACCATTTCAGGATACAGATATTTTTATCCACACTTTTTTTTTGTTGTTGTTGTTTTTTTGTCCACTTTTAACTGAAGAGGAAGCTTCACCTGGAAACGTCTGAGTAAGGTAACAACTTTTATCTATAATAAAGTATCTTGTTAACGAGTTTATGACGGTTTATGAGTTTTTAACTTAGAATTAGCCTTTTTTTTTTTGCTTTCCGGTTGAAGTTGTTGAGTAAAGCAACGGCTAAGCTAGTTTGTGTTTTTAGTTTGTTGTCAAGGGCTAACGGTCGGTGCGAGGCAAGTCTCCTTTGTCTAATTAACCGAAACTAGCATGTTTCTGCCTTTTACTCACAACTTTAAGCACATATAACACTACATAAATACATTTTACGTGATTGTCTGTAATTAATACTTCAATAGTGGGATATTAATGCTTTATTTCAACGCTTAAATATGTTTAAAATACAAAACAAAATTATGTGTATGATGTATTATTTTCCCATGATCCTCTGTCAATTTAAATGTTACTGTATTTCTCATGGATAACAAGAAATACTAAGACAATTAAAACATAACACAATAAAATCTGCTTTAGTTCATTTTTATGTCGTTTGTTTTATTCTATATTATTTAATTTTTTACTCCTCCTCAGTGGGTATTAGTCACAAAGTAAATCTTTCTGCGTCAGACAGACACCTCTGGCCAAACCTGTCCTGTGGTCTACACGACTTAAAGGAGGTGCTGCTGCAGGCAAATAACGCACGTGAATAGTCTGAGCCACGGTTAAAAATAAACCTGAGATAAATGACCTCATAGGAAGAAAAGACCAGACCTGCTGCCAGCTTTAACACAGGCAGTATGGGCCATAGATAAGAGACTTTAATTTTTTTTAGATGAAATATCTTCAAGAACTTGAGAATTGGCTGTCCAGAATGTACACAGTTTTTGTGGATGTGAACAAAACACACTTCATGGGGAACCTTAGTTGTTTGCAATAAGTAGACAAAATGTCTTAAGGCTACAGGTTTAACTAAAACAGAGAATATGACTCAAGGTTATCAGTAGCACTGACTTTGCACTTGTTCACTTGTTGTTCAAACAATGATTATGTGGTGTCTGATAGCATCCCTCCCCCCCCCTTCTCTCTTTCAAAACAAACCTGAATTAAACGTACCAGGTTGGCGTTGCTCAACCTCTCTCCCGCCTGCATCTCTTTGTCATCTTCCATCTCATGCGGTTCATTGTGCTGCAGGGCACAACTGTTTCGCAGCACCAGTAGTGATGAGCTACAGAGGATCTGTCACGCAGATTTGTGTGCAGCTCAAGTTTCATTCCTTGAAACTATTTTTCGTTAAACAGTGATGCAAGACATTTTAGCCCGACCCCATGGGCAGAAAACGGTTTGCGTGACTCACATGTTTCCTGTACACATGCTTTGTTGTTTTGCTTTGTAAGTGCTTTGTTTGTCCGTGGTGGAAATGTTCTCTTCTTAATCTACCACATCTGATAGGATGCAATGATAATACTATATATTGATATTTATTTAATGGAAACATGTTTCCTTTTTGGTTTAATAATACTGTACTGCCTGCTCTCCACCCTCAGAACATCTTAAAGTTTAGAGAAGGTCTACGTTGAAGGTGGCAGCCATGGTGTTGATTCTGGGCAGAAGGATGAACAGGGAGGACTCTGGGATCAGAGACTCACCAGCTGTCAAACGCAAGGTGCTGTCAAACGCTTTCTATCTTGCAGGTTTTGTCTCAACTGATTAAAGTCGCAAATTTTAAAAACCTTTACACATGTTGTTGTCTCCACAGGTTTTTGAGTGTGACTCCAAAACTTTAGCCAGCCAGGAAGTCTTGGACTTCTGTTCTGGCTCATCCCATTCAGACGGCATCCTGCAGGTGTTTAATGAGTTTCGCGACTGCCGCCTGTTCACTGATGTTGTCATCAGCGTGCAGGGCCGTGAGTTCCCCTGCCACCGCGCCGTGCTCTCTGCCTGCTCCTCCTACTTCAGAGCCATGTTCTGCAACGACCACCGCGAGAGCCGCGAGATGCTGGTCGAGATCAACGGCATCCTGTCCGAGGCGATGGACTCCTTCCTCACCTATGTTTACACCGGCCGCGCCAAGATCACCACGGAGAACGTCCAGTTCCTCTTCGAGACCTCCAGCCTCTTCCAGATCTACACGCTGCGTGACGCCTGCGCCAAGTTCCTGGAGGACCAGCTGGACCCTTGCAACTGCCTGGGCATCCAGCGCTTCGCAGAAGCCCACGCCCTGAAGCAGCTAGCCAGCCGCTGCCGCAGTTACGCCCTGGCCAACTTCGCAGAGGTGGCTCAGCACGAGGAGTTCCTCGACCTGCGCAAAGAAGAGCTGGAAGAGTACACCGGCAGCGACGAGCTGTCCATCGGTAAGGAGGAGGTGGTGTTTGAGGCGGTGATGAGATGGGTGTACCACGGTGTGGAGCACAGGAAGCCCATGCTCAAGGCCCTGCTGCACAATGTCCGCCTGCCCCTTCTGCACCCCAACTACTTTGTCCAGACAGTGGAGGGAGACCAGATCATCCAGAATGCTCCAGAGTGCTACCAGCTCCTCCACGAGGCCAGACGCTACCATGTGCTTGGAAACGAAATGATGTCACCCAGAACTCGTCCACGCAGGTAACCAAAATGTTGACCGACTACTTATGGGGTGTAAGAAAATATCAATACACTTGAGTATCTCGATATTATGTCTTTGTGATACTGTATCGATTCTCAAAAACACTATCGATTTTGAAGTAAGTGTTTACATGCAGAAATTCATTGCAGATTTGATGCATACGGTGATGTGTTCTTTATGACAGTTTTCCTAAATTTCGATTTAAAAAAATCACAATATACCGCCTTGCTTACAGTATCGCAATATATTGAATCATAACCCCTTTATCACGATACATATCGTATCGCCAGATTCTTGCCCATACACAGCCCTATAACCTAGATGTTATCTACAAAAAGAAACAGACACTGATGATCCATCAATCCGTTTATCCCGGCACAACATTTTTGGCTTGTGGCTGTAGTATGATATGTTAGTCTGATTTAATTCTTACAGTATATGATGTGGTGCACACGTGAGTGATGTGACCGTTATCTCTGCTTGTTATGCACGAGTTCTTTTCTATTGAAAAAGAAAAAAAAAATTTTTTTTTCTTTTCTTTTCTGGCAGCCGTTTGGTCTAGTTGGATTAAAAACACCTCTTACGTTGTGACGACAGATGTCAGAGTGAGATAAGAAAACATGTCTTCATAAGAAGTTAGTCGATCTTTTATCTTGCATTGTATAGCTAGAGGTTATAACTTGCACATGAACTTGGTACTCCTGAGCAGACAGTGTTGTGGTTGTTGCGTCTGTGCGTGCGTGTGTGTGTGAGAGAGAGAGACAGGGAGTGTTATTGTACTGAACAGACAAGTGTGTGTCATTGACTGAGCAGTGTTTTGTGGCCCTCTTTTGAAATGGAAATGATAATGAGGGAGGCAGGGCATGTTCCTACACAGACCGGTTGGCTGCAAAGAAGAAAAAAAAATGATGTGATGCAAGAAACGGCAATCATGTAATGTTGAGTCTTGTTATCATACCAGCAGTGTAACTCACCTAGCTGATGGTTCTGAATGTCATTACCTGTTCACCTTTTACCATATGCTCTTTTATTTCCGGTGTTTTTTTTTATTGTTTGAAGAGTGTCCAGTTGGATGTAGTGTTTGATAAAAGGACAAAAGTTGGCGCTGACTGAAACCGTATGAATGAGATACAAAAATGGACCATATGGTAGGCCTGTTGTAGGACATACAACAGTGCAGCTGCCTTTGTGTGTTAGACAACCGACACCAGTGCCAGTTGTCAGTTATTAAGGCTGCGTGGCATGTATATCAGGTGCATTGTGTCAGTATCCAGGCAGATCTGTTCAGATCAGCGAGCCAATCAGGCAGAGTTAGTCCCCGCGCTGTCAGCTTTGTTTGCCCTGAGGGCCGAATCGGCACCTGCTCAAAACAGATGCCTGGTTCTCCCCTTTCTGTGTCTACATCTGCGCCTTTTTTTCTCTTGGGAGGTCTCTAGAATATAATTAATCACATGCACACAAACATAAAGCTATAATGCTCCTGGTCTAGACTGTCTCACAGCTAGCACGTGAAACAGCCCTAATCACCTACCTGCATCTGACCTTTATCACTGTCAGAGAAATGTTGGGGAAAGTGCAAAGAAACGTGCTCTTTTTATACGGATGAACCACTAGTAGTCTTTATCCGGCATCAGTGTTTTAGAATGGTACAAGAAGAAAAGAGGCTGTAGATAATTAGCTCCCCCTAGGAAATGTGGTCATATCCACGGCATGTGTTGAACAGCCAAATAGGAAAGCTTTGTGATCATGGAAACTCAGCCTGAGTCTAGCCCCAAGAGTGTTTTTGTTGTATTGATTGATACCTTCATTGTAAATTGAACTTTGCCTTTAAGATAAGTGAAGTCATTCCTGTGGAAAACACCACTCTTGTTCCTGCCCTGGCACAAATGTTCGGCCTTCTGTAATTACAAATCCCTCCTAGTGTTGACATGTGTATGTTAATATGTCTTCATAAGCTTTGTATAGGCCTAGATATACAGTGTTTTAATAAGCTGCCAACAGATATACAGCGTTTTAAATAGATACCGTGTCTGTAATCTCTCCATTTTTGTAAGGAGCCTTTTAATTCAAACATGCTCGTCCCGTGTTTGTGTTTTTGTAATTGCTTCAGCTGTGTTGTTCTTTCCTCTTCATCACCACCTTGTCTGCTCCCCTTTTTTTTTTACAGGTCGACTGGCTTTTCTGAGGTGATTGTGGTGGTGGGGGGTTGTGAGAGAGTGGGGGGCTTCAATCTGCCCTACACCGAATGCTACGATCCAGTCACAGGAGAGTGGAAATCACTGGCCAAACTACCCGAGTTCACCAAGTCAGAGTACGCCGTCTGCGCCCTCCGCAATGACATCCTTGTGTCAGGTAAGACGCCACTACATTTGTTATAAACCAGTCAACAGCAGGGTCTGATCAAGACTTGAAATTAACATCGACCAAACTGCAATAGAGAGCTCCAGGGATTTGAGACGAGGGAACCAGAAGTGCTAAAATGCTAACTCATTTCCGGGTTTTAGGACTCATTCCTGCACCACTATATGTTCAGGTATCTATTAACTGTGGCAGATAATGTTGTCAAGTTAGCAATGTTGTCTTTTATTTTTACTATTTATTTCTTAATGAATCAATGACGTACATTTTTCTACTTCAAGAAAACCATTTTGGCTATTGGACATTCAGAATGGCTCGTAACTTTAAATCTAAAATCAATTTCAAGTCTTGGTACAAATGCTATTACGCCAACTTTTTACATGGTTAGACTCAGTATTGTCTTGGTTGTTACAAAGTCCAGTTTCTCTGAACTGTTGTGAGACTGTACCATGCATAAAAAGAAAAATTACACTCTTAAGGGATATGGACAGTGTCTTTCTTGGCTTGGCTTGCCATCTAATCCCCCTGTGGAGTTGCAGGAAAGGGCCACGCTGGCTGTTTGCCCGCTGTTATTTTTACAGCGACGGCCTGTTGGAGTTGAAGGAAAATATGAGAGCAACATCTGGATGCACGACTCCGGGCCCAGTGCTGAGACAGGCCTTCATTGGCCAGCTCACTTCCTCCAGGCCAATCATCAGGGTCACCACCTTTTACATCGGTTCAGCAGCTTTCTAACATCCCTTTTTGATTTTAGTTTCCAACAATAGGTTGTGATGTGATTAGCTTGGAATATACCTAAATCTTAGATGTTAGATCTCTCATTGCTTCCTGGCAAGGCAGCTGCATTTTTTTTTAACTTAGCAAGGGGCCAAATGTGGCGTAAGCCTCCTTTTGGTGAAAAAAGATCTAGATTAAACAAGACATTAGTATTACATCTTTCATCTTAACTGATGAGGTCAGGGTGCAGGTAGTTGCTAAAACCAAACATTGACGTGCTGTGTACAAAATGCAGTTCTTGTATGGTTGTTGATGTGGTTTTTGTGACTTAGTTTCCAAGAATATGCATTGACAGAAGTTCAAACGTGCCTGCGGGGACTGCTCATGCTCAGACCTGCTTCATATGAGCTGCAAAACATTACTGGACAAAAATGGCAGTTGAAACCTATAGAGAAGGGAAAAAAAAAGGAAGAAGGATAAATAGAGGAAAAAGCAGGTTCCCCCCTTCAGCAGAGTGTGCAGTGTTTTGCTTTTTTTCTGCTCTCACTGTGCCAAGTCCTCACGTGTTCGCTATCAATCCACCCTCAAGCGCTGCCTGGAAAAGTCAACATATCCCCCCCCTCCTCCTCGTCTCTGTGTCTCACACACACACACACATACAGTATATAAACACTACTGCTTTATAGCATGTTATGATCTTCATTGCCCCACTTTTTTCTTTGTTGCCCCATCTGCCTTGATACATTTAATCCCCCTTTCTCAACTTTATTTTTTATCTTGCACTCTCTCAGTTACATTCCCACACACAGCTCCATTCTGTCTGTCTGCGTGTCTGTCAGCCTCTCTCAGTCCTCACACTGGGAACTGGTGCAAATACCTTGGAGGGCCTCCAGTCTCTAGCACAGCTGCAGTTAGCTGTGGTCTTAAATAGGATGTGGCTCAATTGAGTGTACAAAACCTCCTTATTAGCTTGGTGAAATGTGGCAACATAAAATAAATGTCTCATTGCTACACATTTGGATAATGTCTCATCAGCTAATGAGCAGCAAAACATGTGCTTACCTCACACATTACAGAGGGGTGCACGTAGGTCTGTCCTCAACCAAAGAAATTCTTAGCCAACTAACACTCATACGATTTTGTCGACTAATTGACTGGTTTAATCGACAGATCTCTTAAACTGAGTTTTTCCACAAAGAATCGCACAAAAGCACCACTTTAAATCTTGTGTTTACCAGAGATTTGCTCATAAGTTTCTTGGAACTAAGTAGGGATGCACGATTTTGAAAAAATATCTAATTGCAGTTATTTTGACTGATACTGCCATTGCGATATGATTTGTGATATTAGAGGAAATTATCTTTTTTACATCATTATTCTCATTTTCATTGAAAAACATTAAAATGATTCTGGTGTGATTTTTGCGGGGATCTGTGCCAAACAAAGATGTTTTCTTAAGTCTGTAGAATATGATGTGTAGGCCAGGACATCTCTGCAGCATGACAATATTTAATTTAAAATGGTATTTTGACACACATTTCACCTTTAACAAATATGACAATTTCCTCCTCATCCTGCGGAATTGAAAATTGCAGTAGGCCATATTGCGATTTGGAAATAAGTAATTCAGCACGAAAGAAGCATAAAAAATGACTAATTGACTAAAGAAATCTTAGTCGACTAAGACCAAAACGACCAATTGTTCCACTAATCCACTAAGAGGGAGCAGCCCTAGGTGCACGTTTGACATCTTAGTCACAAGTAGCCTGAAACCCTAGTTTCCTTCTCAGACAACAGGAATGTTAAAACATCCTGAACTAGATCATTTGCATCAGAACTGTGAGCAGTGCGTAACCCTCAGAAAACTGTCACACAAATCATACCGTGACCTTCCAATGACACGACCTCTTGATCCTTAAGAACTAGTGATTGGCAGCAGTGGGCCTCCCCATCTGAGCCGGAAGGACTGTTTTCGGTGAGAAAAGACCGCCTTCGGAAGGTAGTAGTTCTTTTAAATGGCTTTCTAGGTTTGCAAGGCTGTCTTTGAAGTGGTTCGTCCTCCGTCAACCTGTTTCTTACATGCAAATCTTTAAAAACAGAAGCCGCGGGGGCAGCAGACTGTCTGGCTCTTTCACTATCCAGCAGATTATCAAGCAGACACACGCTGCGACTAACTTCCTGCCCCTGTCTCCTGCTACAGTATAATTTAAAATGACTGCACATTAATTACTTTATATTACCCATGTATAGCCACTTGATGACCTTTCAAGGAGGTGATTTGTTTTTGTTAGGATGAAACAAATCTAATAGCTATAACCGCCTGTCTAGTCTGTCTTTCTGTCTGTCAGCTATCTTACAATACAAAAAAAACCCGTCCTGCTTTGTTTGCATGTGAATACAGAACAGAGGCCTAGACGCCTTTGTTTACACTAGCAGGTATTCTTTATACCTTTATCATTGCTCCATATAACCACCCACATGTGCTCTGTACAACGAAAACACCCAGTGGCAAATTGCTGGCAAGACCACAACAAACTGTCATGCATTGAGAAATTGTTTTATTGAGGAGATTAGCATGTATTAATCCCTGTTGTTAAATAGGAAACTCCTCTTCTCTGGAAGACACCAACTTCTTGAAGGCAGGAGTGTTCTTATTCATTTTCATAATCTGTATTTTATTAACTGATATCACCGCCATGTGATCAATTTAAGTCCCTGTGTGAAATAACACAGATTGTCACTGACTGTTTATGTGTTTGCGTCTTGTTGGTATCCATGCCACACCCATTGCTCCGAGATACGCTTCTTCTGATCTTATTGTTGGATAAAGTCCAGCGGATAAAGTATAATTGCTACCGAATCTAATTACAGTGTGGCGGCCACAAAATTCACCTGGTTTTTCAAATGGCTTTTAGATAATGTTACATTTTCCCTCTTTTTTTACCTAAATTTGACAGTTTTCTTTGGTTTTGATTGGTTAACCTACATTTCATCACATTTTTACTTGTCCTTTATGCTGAAAAGTTTGCTTCTGCCACCCATTGTGTTTTTTAAAAAAGTTTGGATTTTCCCCCAGTCTGTGGAGAATCAACAGACAGGTGTGTGTGTGTGTGTGTTTGGTGGTGGTGGGGTTATTAAGAAAGAGAGGACACGTGTCGGGGCTTGTTAAAAATGTACCTGGGTCACGCTGTCGGGTGCCGGCTGTTATTATTGTCTACAACTTTTTCCAGTGCATGTTTGCTCAGAGACAACAGATGAGACACTCCGTTATACTGCAGTAGTAGTAGTAGTAGTCCTACTCTAGCTCTATTAGCTGCAAAAGATCCTGATTATGGTGTGTTTGCTTTTGAAATAATTTTAAAAACCGGTTGTCAAACACCTGTGCCTTCATAATGAAACATGATCCTGTGTGTGTTTGTAGCTTTAAATACCCAACTTGCTGTATGTTTGTGCGTGAGGAAACCTTTTATTTGCTAGGTGAACTCTGGAGACCGAGCTCAGGTCAAAGTCAGATAAGACACTTACAACTCTGCCCCAGTTAGGAGATAAAGTATGACTTTGACATGAACACACAAAGCTGGCTGTTCTCCAAGAGCAGCTCCTGTTTATTTTTAAACTTCTCAGATCAACTGGATGACAAATGACAACAATAACAATCCGAGTTGTCTCATGCTAAATATATGGTACCCAAAATTGTATTAATTATTGTCTTGAATATTAACTGTTTGTCCCTTGGTGCTTTTAGGTGGTCGCATCAACAGCAGAGACGTGTGGATGTATAACTCCCAGCTCAACCTGTGGATCAGAGTGGCTTCTCTTAACAAAGGCCGCTGGAGACACAAGATGGGCGTCCTACTGGGCAAGGTAAGGAGGGAATCTCAAGCTGGATTCATGCATCTACATTAGGGTGCGTGGTTACCCCCAACGTGGGTGCCTCTGATGTAGGAGATGATTTATAGTTCAGCGTCAGACATTTCACTCATTGATGGCGCCCCAACAACACTAGACAGCTGTGTCGTACATTATCGGGCCCTCTCTTATACCCCAAAGTAATCATGTTAACATTTTACATTTACTATATGACATAGAGCGACTATGGAGCTATAATCGCTGCAAGCAAAAGGATTGCAATAAAATTGGTTTCGCTAGATCACAAAATATGAGAAAGAGAAATCACATATCACCCAAGCTGGTCAGTTACAGTTTAAGGTGGTCTCCACAAGGTGTCTTGTAGCCACCGCAGCCCGGACGCATGGTTGTACTAGAGTGCAGCTACGGAGACTAAATATGTGGCTCTGTTGCTACAGCACAAGTATAAATTCAGCATATAACACTTTCAATAAAGCAATGGTTTGGTTTCCCAGGAAAATCTGATGTTATGCTTACTGAAATTTGAGTCGTGAGTGCTTCAGAGGAATAGGAAGACAATGGCTTTATTATCTGTAAACGTGCATCAGGTAAAGCACAAGGGTAGTGGACACAGGGAGGAAATTCTGTGGAAATTCAGTGGAAATTCTGTGGACTCACCTGCTGGATAAGGTTGCATTGAGCTTTTTTACTGCTTTCAGTTCATACCTTTCACAATCACACATCTCATCTCACTGTTACACATGCTCTCCTACCTGCATGCAGGCTCGAAGGAATTTTCAAACACACCGAGGGCTTTGCATACTTAGTGATGATTGACATTAAGTATCTGGTCTTAACTTAGACCTAAGTGACTCATCAGTGGCAGAAACACTAAAGAATTCCAGACTATTGCCTACTTTCTGGTTATCAGTGATCCTCCACATTGGTCAACAAGGTCGCCTTGTGACAAGGAGCCATATTATTTTATTTTTCCGTTTATCGCCCCCAGGGTTTGTAAACGACTGGCGGTGCCAGCTCGTCTCAAACATCCCGGATACATACGGGCAGATTCAACAGAGAGAAGGAAGTTTGCCTTTAATTTAAAAGCGGCATATAAACAAGTTCCTGTACTGCACTGTTCCGTGGAACAGTGCAGCTGATTCACCCATTACATACCCCACATGTGGAAAATACTTTACTCCTCGATCACCGCTTCTACTCTTGAGCTGTTACTATTTACAGTCTCTAGTAAGGCCGGGTGGACATTCTTGTTTGAGGGCAATGGGAGTTTAATGGACGTGTGCCAGCACCTCACACTTCCAAGTAAAGGACTAGCTTAGCCCATATCATGTTCTATGTGTCTCTGCGCAATCACATAAGCCTGGAGTGGCCATACATAGCTGTGAGAAGAGAACCCCCGGATACGCCTGTAAACATAGTGGGTTTGCAGACGTATGCATAATTTAGCACACTCACTGTAAATATATACCGTACAAGGCTGTTCATGTTCCTTCAGCATATATTCCTAACCTGTGAAAGGTCTGTAGCCACATGTTGTGTTTGGAAATGTTCTTAAACTAGATAGTCAAGTCTGTCTTCATTGCATAGAATGTACTTTTGTAGCTTATGTTTTTAAGACCATCTTAATGCAAAACTAATGATGATCACTTGTACAACAATGCCATGTGTACCTCACGCAAAGTTCCCGAGCTGTAATCATCTGTTATTAGTTTTGCGTAAAAAAGAACGGCCATTGGATGTCTTGGTTGAAGCAGGCAGAGCGTAAATAGAGATGATTGAGCTAACACGCAACTCACAAACTCGCGTGTGGGCTTTAGTCATCATTCAGTACACACGCTTGTATACAAACATGAACAACATGGCGAGTAGTCTAGTAGTTTAGTAGGCTAAAACAGCGCTTTATTTACTTTGTCAAAGAGGTCCTGACTTATCTAACAATTCTGCAAACATACTTTTTGTATTTTTTGGAGCTCTGCTTGTGGCCAAATCTGTATTGGATTTTCTTCCAACTTCCAAACAACACCCCAAATGCTCAGTTGCCTCGCCACAGAAACAACAAACACACGTGTGTGCATTCAAACTACACACAGGTCCTCCACAACAGTGAGGTAATCAGTTGGAGGGTTACATTCTGGCTATAAAAGTCAGTAATTAACTCCAAAGTGAGTCATCATGTATCCAGTTATGGTGAAAACAAGATGACTTTAACTAGACTCTAAAAGTTACAGAACAATGAAGAAAACCAAGTTTAAACTTACTGATCTGCAGCTGACTTTAACACTCAACATGCTAAGAATAAGAAGGCATTTAATATATACTGTATTTCTATACATGTGCCCAAGGCCTGCAATTTTGAAGTTAAACTGGCAAGACATCACACACACAACATATAAGAGGCAGTGGTACATCTATAGTTCTACACGGTATATAAGCATAAACACAGTCTTTATCCTTTCTTGAAAACACATTCCTCAGAGATGTGAAATCCCAGGAGAGGCTATTGTCTGCAACCACTTCCTGTATCTGTCACACACATGGCTTTGTCTTCTTTTTCTTCCCCCTTTTTATACTTTCCTCTTTCTGTCTTTGTTTACTTTACAGAGATTTACAGTATCTGTCTCTTAAGGATGTATCTGGTTTTATTTTTTCGTTTTTTTCCCCTGAGAATCCACTTCCCCCCTCCTCCTCAGTTTGTACCCAATCATTTCCTCATTCTGTATGTAATTTCCCCTTTTGATGTGCCGCACTTATGCTCCAGTTGCAAAAATGGAGGAACAAGGCTGAGTGTCGTAAACAAGCCTGTATAATGAGCACATGTTCATGCTTTCGTGCAAAGACCTCAACGCCGACTACCACTAACTCACTATTCAAACAATTATAACGTTATTTGCATATTCAGTTGACAAATCAAATATCTTTTCACTTGTACACATGAGCATGCCAACATTTGTGTTACTATACTTGTGCAGACCTTCCATTTACTACATCCACTCACTTAGTCCTTGCCACAGCCTTAAGTCTAAACTTCTTAAGCCGGTTCTTACAGGGATCAAAGTACAAGAACACACACATATTCTGTGTTGTCCTGTTGGACTGGTCTTGTTTCCATAGAGTAGAAAGCAAAAATAGGTCACCGCTTGTTTTCCTCTCCCTGTTGTGGCTGCACTTGGTGACGGCTGTTCTCATCTATCATGATGTTTCTCTCTCTCTCTTTGTCTCTCTGTCAGTCGTTCTCTCTCTATCTTTCTCTCTGTTCTCCTATGTCGTTTTCCCCTCTCGTGGCTACTACATCTTCTCACCTCTCTGCACGTTAAGGAGAGTTAATCATTCGGCCGTCGCCAGTGTTTGAACGTGGTCATAAAATAAGCCGTGAATGTGCTTGTTCGGTGGTTAGCAAGTGTGTCCTCCTCAGAGAGTCGTGAATCATGTTTGGCTTAGTGTTTATGTGATAGCCACATACCTTGAGTCGGTATAGAGTATGTGCTACCATCATCGAGCTAATGTGGAATGCACCTATATTGATTCACTTACACTTTAACGATGTATCGAAACCATGTGGGGTGTTTTATCGAGTGAGGGTGAAGAGAAGAGTGATTTAGTTCCCCCCCCCAACCCCCACTCCCACTCTTCAAACAAGCTAGAGTCCTCAATGGGGCATTAAAGGGTCAGTTCACCCAAATTATGAAAAAAAATCATCTTTTCTCATTTACCTTTAGTGTCCCCATTACTCTGGGTAATCCACAGCCCTGTAGTTGCCCATACTAGGTTTTCCCTCAGATTTCTGACAAATGAAATCCAATTTAAAGCGGTTTTGTTTTTGGAAATCTGCAGTTTGAATCAGTCAGGCCAAGCAGCTGCTGCCCAAGCTATCTGGTACCTCATCATGTTTGCACGACAAACAATCATTTTCTACAGTTCTGATAAACAGGTAATTCCTCAATCATATAAAAAAGGAGCAACACATGTGCGGTCAGATACTGTATTTATGAAGGCAGAGTTCGAAGATGGGTGTGGTCTGAGCAAGGGCAGAAAGTAGAAGGTCATTAATAGTAAAAGTAGGACGCAGGATTGGGCGTCGCGGCTGGTGTGATCCCATCGCAAGATGGTCTCTAGTTTTCCAATACGTTTAGCACCACAAATAAAACTCTTTTTATTGTATTATGGAGGAACAAACCTCTAAAACTGGGAAAATATAACCCATGTTGCTTAAAAGTGCATGACAGTGAAAATAAAGGGTGACCTAACCCCTCAACATGTTGCTCTTGCATTTAACATTTGTTATCAGCTGTATCAACATAGAGTATTAAAATCAACAAATTTCAGTTGGTCTACATGCCCATGGTCTTATTACTGTGTGGAAGCTGCCATTTGCCTGTTGTTGTCATTGAAAACAGATACTTTGAAACCACCGCCTGAGATGTTAAGAGAGAGAGAGAGAGAAAGAGTGAACAAGTTCTTAAAGGTTTTTTTTTCTCTCTCTATCAACTTGTCAGTTGGAAAAAGGTGGTAGTGCTATAAAATTTGCCTAGGTGTTGAATGCAAATCTCCATGTGTCCCATCGCCTTCCGTCTTTTCGTTCCCTTTTTTTTCTCCTTCAATTTTCTTTGCTTCTTTGTTTCTCTCTTTTCTCTCCACCTCTCTCTCTCTTTCTCTCTCTCTCTCTCCCCTCTGTACTTGTTTATGCTCCAGATTGTGTGGAGACACAGGAACAGCCCGAAGGTTTTCTGTTGCATAAGATCAGTTTGTTGATGAGCAATGCTATGCTCATAATAACCAGTAATGTACGCTTGACGCATGATCTCCTTTCAGTTAATTGAGGAAATAGACGTTTACCATACATCTACACCTTCCACCAGCTTTTTTTTTTCCACTCTTCATGCTCAAGTTCCCAATTTCTTTCTTATTTTTCCTTCCGTTGCGCCCCGAGCGGGTAGTTTGTGTAACCACAAGGCACTTGTGTATATGCATATCTTATGTCAACACAATTCTCCAATTTGTAATGCTTTAGCTTCTATTAAGGTTTATGTTTTTGTTATCGTTAGTGGTTCAGATTTAATTATCCACAAAATGGCATGGGACAGCACTTAATCAACCAACTTGGAAATCAACAGCATTGACTGATATTATTTTGATTAGTAAATTAATAGTATAAAATAAAAGATTTTGATTTGATTAGATTAGATTAGAAAGCTTTATTAATCCCTCATGGGGAAACTCATTTGCCACCAAATCGACTCATACATACAGTAAACAATATAGACATTACAATCACAGCGCAGCAAATAAATAACGCCACAAAGATCCATTTGAGAGATATGATTAACAGCTGAAAGATGCTACATCTAAAGACCACATCTAAAAGTGTTCATTAAACAATCCGATCGCTGCTGGAACAAAAGACCCTCTGATGCATCCTTAGTCGCTCACTGAATGACCAACGTGTAATGGATGGCCTTCAAAATACAGAACCGTTTTTACTTTGGCCCTTGTTCTCTTTTGATGCATCAAATGAAAAAAAACAAAACATGAAGAAGCTTCTTGCTGATATCAAAGGATCGAATCTTCCTCAAGAAGAATAGTCTTGACTGGGCCTTCTTGAATACAACACTGTTGTTCTTTTTCCAGTTTAATTTACTGTCCAGTAAATGATAACACAAGTTCAAGGTTAGAAAATGCACTGGTGCCTGCAGGGATCCAGTGTTTACGGATATAAGAGCAACAAGGTGAGAGACAATGATGCTTGTTCACAAGCAGTACGTCATCTTCCATGTGCACCTGATAGACTGGTTCTCTGAGTTCTGACGGAGAAACTATTGTTCTTACTCATCAACTAGTACGCATGAATACTCTTATAGTGTATGTGTTTCTGTGTACATGGATGTGTATGTGGAAAAGTATAGATCACACCTAAACACAACTCATAACTTCCCTAACTCTCAATTTCATGACCTCGCTCTGTGTAAAAACCCTGTGGCTTTCATCAGTTGTGCCAAGGTGGTAATCTCAACTCCTCCTCTAATCCAAATATGATTGTGTGTCTGCCCTCAGGTCTACGCTGTGGGTGGCTACGATGGGCAGAGCCGCCTGAGCAGTGTGGAGTGTTACGACTCCTTCTCCAACCGCTGGACGGAGGTGGCTCCCATGAAAGAGGCAGTCAGCTCTCCGGCCGTGTCCAGCTGTGCTGGCAAGCTCTTCGTCATAGGAGGAGGGCCTGACGATGACACTTGTTCAGACAAGGTGGGAAACAGATGTGTGCTCCCCCAAACGCACACTTAAGCACACAGTGATGACAGCTGAGGTGCTTTTGTCTCAGATTTCAGTGATTATACCTTAGAGATGCAAGGGATGTGCAAATGCAGGTCGTTTCAAAGTGGGCTTTTCAGTGGGTTATTTGAACAATAACTTGACTTCTTTTCAAGAATGGTATATATTTAAATTAGGTTTTGCTATAGATAGGCTTATAAATTACAAGCTAAAGTTTCCTGTTTGTTAATAATAATAAAAAAAACACAAAAGAAAAAACGCGACGTAAAATGTAAAATATGTTTCCGGTCTTTCCTTCATAGGAAAAGTAAATGGAAAGAAATATTGTCCGCGTACAGTATAATATAGCTATATTTTAGATGAATGATGAACATTAATAGGGCATAATTATGCTCCTTTCTACTGGCAACTGAAGAAACAAAGAAAGCCTAGTCAACTGCTGTGGCCTATCCCTGAAAGATACAATTTTCCTTAATAAAACAAAGCTTCCTGTGTCAACAAGAATTGACTAAATGTTTTTAGCCTATAGATCAGGACTTGACTTGCTACCCTGAAATAGTTTCATTGTTTTGACTGGCAGCCTGTCGCTGGTAGTATACGGGGAGATAGTGGCATTCGCAGGAAACCAAACCTTAGTGGAAGCTGAAGTGGAAAACATGCATCCACAAGCAGAGAGGCAGTCTGATAAGAGTAAACCAAACATGGCTGACTATTTGTACCTGGCTCTACGTGGCCTGAAGGGACTAGAGTTCATGCTTTGAGCTACTTATCTGTGGAGTTTCCTAACGGCGTCACTCACATTGATCCTAAAGGTCTGTTGGAGTGTGTTGTTCACGCTAGCTGCAGTCAGAGACAACACTGTTTGGAAGGAGGCTATTTAAAAAGAGACGTGGGTGAGAGAATGTTTGGATTGTATGCAAAACCACACAGTCAAACTCAAGTCAGCCCACAGAACAGACAGTAAAATGAGCTACATATTTTTTTTTCTATTCAAAAAATATTGGCCACCACATGGAGTCTTTCTTCTTCTTTGTTTTACCACAGTAAAACACAACTACATGTAACTGTATGTCACAGGTTCAGTGCTACGATCCAGAGACGGACACTTGGTTACTGCGGGCCAACATCCCCATCGCCAAGCGCTGTATCACCGCAGTGTCCCTCAACAACATGATCTACGTGTGCGGCGGTCTCACCAAGTCCATATTCTGCTACGACCCCGCAGAGGACTACTGGATGCACGTGGTTCACACCTTTAACAAACAGGTAATAGATTCGATGCACATCACTCGAGGAACAGACTGTTTGAATTCACGTGCGAGAATCCTCTGATGCTGCCGCCTCTAATTTCTGTCTCTCTCTCTCTCGCTGCAGGAGAGCTGTGGCATGTCCGTGTGCAACGGCAAGATCTTCATCCTCGGCGGCAGAGGGGAAAATGGCGAAGCAACAGACACCATCCTGTGTTACGACCCATCGACGGGCATCATCACAGGAGTGGCAGCCATGCCGCGGCCGATCTCCTACCACGGCTGCGTAACCATCCACCGCTTCAATGACAAATACCACAGGACCTGACCATAAACAAGCACACACACACACACACACACACACACACACACACACACACACACACACACACTAAAGAACTTAAACTCTTTGAAACTTAAGATCTTCAAGTTCACCCCATGCACAACACAATCACACACTTCTTTATAACAGGCACATTAAGTAACTCAGTACTGTTGAGCTCATTTGTTTTCTCACAGCATCATGTAGCAATACTCATTGTGTTGCTGTGAATCTTTTTGCTGTTGCGTACCGTCGTTATGGCCCTTCTGTGGAAATGCTCAGCAGGTTGATAATGCTAATGACTTGTCTGTAAGATGAGCTAAAGTGGAGTCAGATCAACGTGGCAGATCAATGTGCCTTGCATTAGCAGTAACTACACAAGGTTGGGAAGTAATGGATCATATATGACAGAAGTAAAGGAAACTGATAATGGTCAAATACATTAAAAAAAATAGAAATCTAATAAATACTTTATTGAAAATGTTATGAGAGTATAAATTGTCGGAGATTAATTCTAAACATTAGGATCACATATCTGTGGTAACAATATGGCTCACTTACTTAACTTTTCACAGAGCTTTCAACCGTATCCCATCAGGTTTACTGAAGGAAACCAATGAAAAGCTAAGTAAGTAAAAGTTCAGAGTATTTTACCACATAAATTGTAATATTTGTACACATTGTCAAAGAAAAAAAAGAAGAAACATTGAACTTTCTAAATGACAATATTTGGCATATTTGATCGATGTAAAACTATCAGAAAACTCCTAATAACATTATTGAGTTTTAATAATTGATTTTATTTCGATAGTGATTGTAAGCAGGTAGTCAGTTTGAAAGTGAACTTCCCAACACTGTGCTTTTATTACTGTGCAAATTAACCTCACTTTGAGATCTCAGATAGTTCTGATGAACAAAAACAGTGCCATAAGAAAAAAAATTGAAAATCGCTCGGACAAAAATTAGCCAAGAATGATCTGCCAGCAGAAGAAAAATGATATGATATCTATTTTTGACTGACAGATGAGTGGCCAGGTCAAATATCCAACCTTGTACCCAATGCACTCCATGCGGATACGTACATACAATACAGCACAAAACTGGTACTGTACAAAAAAAGAACATTAAAAAGTCTTCCTTTTTTTTTAACTCTTTTCCTTGATACTAAAAACAACCTGATAAAAATGTGGTGAACAGTCAGTCAGCTGTTCTCCCACAGTCTCAGTGGTTTTGAGTACAAGTTGCTCTCACCCGGAGCGGAGTTAAGAGATAAAGAGCGGAGGCTGTAACAAAATATTGGAACGCAGCCACTGTTAGCTCTGCCCTTTAGTTTCCTCCACTTATCACTTAGTTCCACTTGTGCGTTTCCCTTTTTCCAACCTCCAGCTGTGTCATCACCTTACATTTTGATTTCTCCTTTTTAAGCTTTATTTTTGCTCCATTTTAATTATCATTATTACACTCATTACTGACATTTTATTATTATTATTATTATTATTTTTTTAAGTTATACTTTTTTTTTACGATTGGATGTCTACTGTATTATAAGTAGCTTTAGTGTGTCTATTTCATATCAATGTTAGATCATTGGTGTGCTGGGCTCGTGGGTGGTTTTGTAGATGTGAGAAGCCTTTGTAGATCAAACTCGAAGACTGCTCCGAATAAGTGGTGTGCATGTATGGTGTGTATGTATGTATGCGTGTGACTTTTACGACTCGGTCTGGATGTGTCGGAGCCACATCTGGTGTAAGCATTGTACGACTTCCACACTGATGGCGGCACCTCTCACCTGTGCACTTGCATGTAAAGATGTAACTCGGGGTAACCGTAGATACCTCCAGTTGTGCATGTTCTGAATGACGGGGATTTGGATGATGTGGCTCATGGTGTGTAAAAGTCACCTTTTACTACAGTAGGCGTTAGACTAGAGGTATTGCTGTGAATATAACATTAATATGTTTTCTTGTATTTAAATGTATCTCTTTCTAGGTTGCATATTGAATTTTTTTCTGTAACCGAGAGCCCCAATTGTGCACTTTGACAGAATCCTGTTAAATGTAGAATTGTATGACAATGATTTTTTTTTTTTTTTTTTACTGTATCAGTAAATGTTCTTTGCTTTCATGTGACGTATGGAAGAGACAGTGAAAGGGCCTGTCAGCTCCTCCTGTTGGCCACTACCTGCTATGGCTCTGATGTTCTTACAAAAACAACAACAAGTGCTACAAGAGAACAACGTCAAGAGTGAGTAGGAGAGTTGTGGCTTTACATTTTAGGTTAAAACAGATAGGGATCAGTTGGTGTGTACATTTGTTACTGTCTAACAATGTGTAACTGCATTCTACGCAGCACAAGAACATCAAAGATTGTGCTTCTGTCTGTCAGTCACAATGACAAAAACAGGTGGTTGGTATTTCGGCTTAAACCATCCTCCAGACTTTTTCTCAGAAAGATGAGTCCAGTCAGGTCTTCAGCATATGTACATGTTTAAATGAAAACATCCTCAGGCCCACTTCGGGGTAACTAAGGAGGCCAGCGAGAGGAGGCTGAGGGGCAAGAATGTGGTAAAGCAAACGAGTTGGAGGGAGTTAGATAAATAGTTTGAGAGAGAGAGAGAGAGAAATTGAGTGAGTGTGCGTCTGTGGTTTCACTGAGTATTTACACATAACGTGTTGTGTTATGTTGATTTTTCATTATTTGCTACTGTATGTAGAGGCCTTCATACGTTGTTTGCTTTGATAAGATTATTCATAATTGATTTTTTTCTTTTGATTGTTGTGGGATCGTTTGCAAGTTCACCTTGCATGTAAATGGCATGCCTTAAATTAAACCCTGAAGAGCTGAGCGTTAAAACTGGATTGATGGATTTTGATGCGAATGCAGATTTAAACTAAAAGTGGATTAGATTCAATCCCAGAGGTGACCTTGTTGAAAAATGCCAATGGGTAAATTGCGCCTGCATGCAAAGATGGGGGGGGGGGGGGGGGGCTTTAATAATGTGTTAATTGCAGAATGCTTCCCTGCATGTGCCTGAATAAATTAATGACAAGTGGGGAATTAAATTGCATAATTTTGATACCAACTTTTCTTATTGTATGTGATGCGATATTTTAACACCGCTTTCTCCTCAGACGCTCTTTTGTCTAACTCGAGAAAGCTTTGGATTTTTGTAAACTGCAGTATGTTGAAATGTAATGGTTGACTCGTGTGAGAGAAACATCAATAAAGTTTTTCTTTCCGTACCAACGCTTATGGCCTGTCTCATCAGTAAAAAATGGCTTAAGAGTGAAATAATATGAAAAATATTATATTGTATTAGGTTAACAGAGTTTCTAGGCAAGAGTTTTTTAAAATTGCACATGAAATTTGCAATTTATAGATATATTTCTTTAATTGACTTCTGTATTTCACTGCACGGTCAACTTCTAATGTAAAAACGGTGGTGTGGATCATCTTCATGCCAGCTTTTGATATTAAAATAAGAGAGATGTCATGATTATAAATTATTTTTTTAAACTAGAGTTTAGAGTTGTGAGTACTGGATGTGATAGATGATGCTCACCCAACCAGGATGTTCTCATTTAAATTATATTATTGGCACATTTATTTGGTCTTCACACCATAAAAATGTGGAAGATAGAAAAGAGGTGATTATACTAAATGACTGAACCCACAGCACCACCTACCACACCACAGATTTCAATGAAAGCATCACAGATTTTTAGTTAAAATCAACCACAAGAAATACGACATGAGGTCATATCAAACTTTCTGTAATCTGCTCCATATTTTATTTCATCGAGGGATGAATCAATCACGTTGGTGATGTTTTAATGAGCCATTGTGTTGAACAAGAAAACAGCATATAAAACCAGCCACACTGTTTTAAGCTAGCATTGAGCAACTCGCGCTGCAATAAACATTCATAATGCCCTTTTGTTTTGTCTTATGTGGGAATTTATACACTGCATATTGTGGTTTGGTTTAATGGAAACCACAAATATCCTTCTCGCAGATTCTTATGGGTGCATTCACTCTAAACAATGTGGAAAGAATTTAGCATTACACACTATTCACACACAATCACAGACAGGAAAACACTGTATATCTAAGTTTGTGTCAGATATTTGGCAGTGGCAGCATACTGTCACTTCACATTCACACGCATCCTCCATGGTGAAGGCCACAAACAGGCATAAAGTAATAAGTGGGGTACAGTGGAAGGCTTCATTACTCTGGTCTCAATGTCTAACTGACCTACTTTTGAATAGTATAGAATTTCCTAATGCTACCATATAGTGATGTATACTGACATTCAGCAGACAAGGAAACTATGTCGTGCGTGTAAAGTATCTCTTGGCAAATTAGACCTTTTTATAAATGTGTCCAAAATCCACATTGCTGCAAGAGAGGATGTTTTTTTTTTTTTTTACTGTGGATGGAGGTTGATTGGAAAAGGTCAGAATAAACAAAAGAAAAAATATGCTCTTTGCCAAGAAATGTCAGTACAATGAGATGTTGATCCATTGCGAGGGCATTGCAACGTAATAGTTAGAAATACTTTTGGAAATGTGTCAGAACTATGAATAACTATAAAACCCTTTTCGCCTATCTAATGTTGATGTTTTTGTGTGGCTCAAATGAAGCTCTGTGTGCATAACAAAGACTTTCCTATTGACAACTTCATTGAAGCAACAATAGAGAGGCCCGAAGCAAGACAGCTAGATGATGTTAAGGATGTGGAATGTGGATCGGATCCCATTCCTGATCATCTAAAATGTGCTCATCAGAAACTTGTTCCACTTCTTGTCACGTGTTTTCTGGTTCATGGCATGTAGCCTGACAGGGCTGTCAAGCTTAAACATGTAAGATGAATAGCAGTGATACTTATAGGTCCATAGCCATAGCTACAATCCTGGTCTAAAAGCAGGCATATGTGCATTGCTGTCCTGAAAGAAACCATGGCCTGTTTGTAGTCAACCCTTACCAAAAAGAAGTTTATTCAAGTGTGCTATTAGTATACTTCTTTTAAACTTAAAGTAAGAGTATGCTTTCAGTTTCCTTTTTATATACTTATTTGAGACATACTTAACAAAATTATACAAAATTATACTTTGCTTATACTGACAAGTATACGGAAAAGTCTAAGTATACTTGGCTTATGCTCACTTTTTGATAGAGTAGCCTATATTGAGTGTGTGAGAGTTTGTAAACGCATGTTTTGATATGAATTTACTTCCATTCATCAAGAATTTTCTACTTTTTTGCATTCTCGTTCACCGTGGAGGCATGTGAGAAAAACTAATTTTATTGATCTTTTCAATCTCATCACAAATCATCAAGTCAAATAGCAAAAGGAGCAAGTCTCTTTATGTAATGCATAAATCACTGGCTAAGTAGTATAAGTTAAAGAAAGCTTACAAGTATACTTGCAGTAAAAACTATTAAACTAGTAGTTTACTGAGAGTATACTTTAAAGTGTACATTCATAAACTAAAAAGTGGGCTACAAGTATATAACTAATAAACTAACATTATAAGTTCACTTGTGGTATATAGTTCATAGTATAGTTGCCGTACAAAATACAACTTAGATGTAAACTAGTTGTGTTCTCAAAATGTACTATTCTTACACTTAAAGTACACTTAAAAGTATACTTTTATAAACTAAAAAGTGGGCCAATTTACAATATACACACGAATATACTAGTTGAAATTAGTATACTTACTAGGGTGAGTTGCTGTAATGTGGGACACTGCCTAATGTGGGACACCAAAGCTCCAGTTGGTGTAGGTCTTCCTCAAACAAATAAAAGTCAATAAAATTATTGGTTAACACAAGCTGTGGTGTATGTGATCAAAATCACATGACATATCAAATATCCAATCATAGATTAGGGTGTAGCAATGATCAAACTGGAAGCACCCTGTGTGAAGACCACCCAAAGGTCAGTGTCATAGTGTTTAGACAAACTTAATGTTAACTGTATGAATTTCTTATATATAAAACAATCCTGCTAGTTTTTATTAGGATATGTTTATGATGTGTTTGTTCATCAAGAAATATAAATGATATGGTGTAAATATACTCTATATTTGTTATTTCAATCAAATTTTCCATTGTCCCACTTTAGGAAATATGTTTTCAAAAATTGGGACAGAATGATTGGCCTAATGTGAGACAGCATGAATTGTGCAATAAAAATGGTTATTTATAGGGTTTTTAGTCTTCTAATGCATTATTTAAGATATTTAAGGTGAAGTGCAAAGTATGTTCCATAATAGGGGGTGGCTGCAGGTGATTTAAGCCTTTTAGCAGACTTTTCAGTTTCCCACATTTCGGACATGACTGTCCCGCATTATGAAATACAGATTTGTCTGAGACAACTTGGCACTAAGAGTACTAATATGTCTACCATTTCATTTAAGAGTGTGATCATCCTTTTGATTTTGGAGTGGTTCTGGGTACTGATTTAATATATCGGCTTCATGTCGCAATATATTCCACAAGTCTGAAATGCAAAAAAATGTCCCAGATTAGGCTAATTCACCTACATAAAGCATACTTGGGAAATATACTTGAACTTTACTTCAGTTTACTTGATAAAATAAACTTGAAGTATACTACTTTTTCCACCCGGGTACTAATGTGATGGCTCTTATAAGATTTCCACTGAATCCGTAATAAAAACTGACAGAGCAGGAAATACCTGAAGATTTCTTTGTGTATTGTTATGTCTTGTTTATCCGTGACCTTTCTAAGCTTGTAAAAACAGGTTATGTTTTTGATATCATCACACATCCTTTTTTCCAGTGAAACAAAACTAAAGAAAAGTGATACTGCATAATATCATTCACAGTCCTTTCTGAGCAGCAGCATCATCTGTTGTCCTAGCCACCCATCATATGGACAGCATCAACAGCAGAACGAACAGACTCAAAGACAGTTTTTATCCGTGGGCTATCAGGACACTCAATAACCACATGAGCCACTAACTTCCCTCAGCCGTCAAAGAAATGTTCAATATTAACATATCCACAACATTCTAACGTGTGCAATATATTTATTACCCCATCCTGATTTATAACTGTGACATCATCTGTTCTTTATGACCTAAGTGCTCTTTTTTTTTTTTTTTAATATTATTATTTATTCCTGTTGTTCTTACGTGTTTTTTTTTTATTCTTGATTTTATTGCAAATGCACCTTCAGTTGTAGCACCCCTACATTTCGTTGTATAGGAGACTGTGCAATGACAATAAAGGCTATTCTATTCTATTCTGTTTCTGTAGAACAGCGGCCCCTGCTGGCTGTTTCGGTGAAGCGCACCTTTAACTATCCACTTACTTAGCTAGCTTACTTGTCCACCTCGAGATTTAGCAAATTTTACAACACAGAAGTGTGTAAAATGAACACAGCATAACGCAAAAGGATATGCTCTCACTGAATTAAAACACACGCCTCACAGAGAAACGTTGCTCCACAGCACGGGGCGCTGCAGTAAGTTTGCATTTTCAAACGGATTGAATCGGTGTCTACAAAATGTGTGCTAACGTTAGCTACATTAGCAACAAGGATAGAGGCTGGCTCGCTGCCGGCTACACGAAACGACAGGCACAGATTTATCCAACACACAGTTTGGTGGCGTAATATTTTTGTTTGAATTAGCTTCATTGTAGGCTGTGGTGTTTTCAAGTAATGGGGTCAACAGTTTGTAACACTGGACGCGTGCTAACCTATATTAGCATAACTAGCTGGCTAGTCGGTGCTAAAGTTAGCTGTGGGCTTTAGCTTCTCTGCTAGCCAGCTAATTCGATGCTAAGTACCATCACAACTGGCCATGGGAGCATGTTTTGATATGCATTTCCCCCCCCCTAATATATTCTTCTTTGCAGGCAGCCATGTCAGGACTTAAAAGGAAAATAGAAGGCAATGATCCCGACTATGATGACATTTCTCTGGTCCAAAATAGTAAGAGAAACAAAGCGGCTGAACATAATGGTGAGTTCATGATAATAGTAAACACAGAACACCTTGCTTTACATGTTGTGACAGCAAAACAGGTGATCGCGGATCTTTAATATGTGTTTCCTCCTCCTGCCTTTATCAGCCCGAGAAGCAGCAGTACAGAAGATTGAAACCATCATCAGAGAGCAGTTTTCTCTGGAGATGAAGAACAAAGAGCACGAGATAGATGTGATAAGTCAGGTATATGGAGGATGATGGAAATGTGTCTTTTTTCTTCATTTCGTTGTACTGTATTTCTCTTGTTTTGTATCAGTAATGCAGATATACAGAAAGTAACTCACATATGTTTACAGTATAAAGCAAAGCTTAATTGTTTTTCCATTATTTTGCAGCGACTCAATGAAGCCAGGAGGATGATGGATAAGCTAAGGGCATGCATAGTGGCCAATTACTATGCCAACGCTGGAACGACAAAGCTCCCAGAGGTGAAATCCCATATATTCATACTCGGCTGCTCTAAGGTAGTGGTATAGTACCGTAGCAGCAACCCCCATTTCCTCTGTGTCCTAGCATGCTTCTAAGAGTGACCCTGCCGTGCTGAACCATCCAGCCATCCGCCGGTTCCTGGAGTCCCCATCCCGGTCCTCTTCCCCTCTCAACCAGGGCTCTGAGACTCCTTCTCTGGCCCACTCCGAGTCCGAGTCCCTCTCGCAACAAGGAGAAGGAGCTGAGAGAGATGGAGAGGGAGCGTGGAGAGAGGACGTCAGCAGGCAGGAGCGCAGACCAGGGCGCAACACGGGCAAGGTGAGTTCAACTGGCAAAGGTGACAGGCTTAAGTTTTATTTGATGAATGCAAAGTGGTATTAGCGTTAACCTTGCATCTTTTTATCTTTCATCAAGTGTGTTATGTGCTCCGTTATTTGTCGTAGGACACATTTGGCGTCCCACTGTCCTTAGGAGCAGAGCAGAGGGTGACCTACCACACTACTGGAAATGAAGCCTCTAGACTCTATGCAAAAAAGACAATCGTAGTGGGGAACGTGTCCAGGTACGTAACCAATCTAAGAAAAAGTTTTAATCTTTCTGACTTAGTATGTTGTAGATCGGGGGCCGTATTCACAAACATTATGAGAGTACTCTAAGAGAGCTCCTAACTTAGCCTAAACATTTCTAGCAAGGAGTCCTAGCTTAGGAGTGATTTAGGAAACTTCTCAGAGCAACTCTGAGCGAGGAAGGGACCGAAACTGTTACCTTAGTGAGGAGGTGTGTACTCCGTTGCTAGGTATGACACGCTATTTTAAAAAGGTGTGATTGGTGGATGCACTCTGATGCAAAATGCACTCTTAGTGATGATGGGCATAGAATGGACAGTGAAATAGATGGGCCTAATCATAATCAACTTTATTTATATAGCACTTTTCAAAAACAAGTTTACAGAGGGCTCCACAGACACAAAAACAGAAAATACACAGTGCAATTACAAATTAAAAAGTTCAATGCATCCAAGAAATAGAAACATAGATGAAAGACAGTGAATATAAATCTTAAGAATAAATCAATGAATAAAAGCATAAAACAAAAAGAAAAACTCAAATTAAAAGCCATTTTATTAGTATTTCATTTTATTCTTAAAAGAGGACACCAAGGTAACATAAATGTATCCGTATAATTTAGTCTCTATTAAGACTGTAATTAATTATGAATACTATTTTAATGTAATGAACATCTCTGTTGAGGTAATTGTAAGCCCTACTTTAAAAGTAGCCTACAAACTGTTTGAAATCACAGGCCTTATCTTATTGTGCAGTTGCCTATTCACATGCTGATAGTTGTTGTATTTATTTGCTTACATTTATTTGCTGCCATGCTGGTCATTTTAGTATTTAGTCTATTTAATTAACTTGCTGTCATTCAGCATTTGGAGAATATTTCTTCTACCTCTTGGTATTTCTGCCATTTTCTCCTCTGCTTAAGAAACTCTTGAGCCTTTTCAAAGTTCTCCTCCCTACTCCTAACAGTTTTTCATCTTAGGAGCTCTCTTAAGGGCTAAGATGCTTTGTGAATGACTTTTATCATTACTAGGATCTAGTCTTAACTGCAAGGGGAAATTCCTAGAAAACGTCATAGTTCTAGGAATTTCGTCACTAGGAGCAACTCTCTGTACTAGGAAGCTTTATGAATATGGCCCCAGGTCTTTAGAGGTTAGGAGCCTCTCTGGAAGTCACGAGACTGTTTACACAATGTCTAGTTTTTGTTCTTCTCCTTCAGTCTTTGCTTCTTTTATGTGAACTGTTCAATAGGTTTCAGATCACAACTAGACATTCCTTTATTTTGATGCTTATTTTGATGGGAAGTCAGAATGTTTGAAAACCGTAACATCAAAGTTTGTATTTTCATCAATCTCTCTGAAAACCTTAGACACGGTATTTGGCAAATCTGTCGATATTACAAATGTTCTCATGTTAAAACAATGACCTGTTGATAAAAAATGAGGTGTTGTTAGTCATAGATACTAATATCACTTAACGTACAGAGTAGCTAGATGTTGTCTTAGCTTTTTAGAAGGGATTTGAAAAGTTTGACAATGTGTGAAACCTATGAATGAATTCTAAGCCACACATTGACTTCAGCTTTGGGCAGGTAGTTACCCTGGAGGTGTTGTTGTAGATGGGAGATGCAACTCACAATCTGTGTCTGCGTCTACGCAGCCCAATTTATTTTAACATCACAGCCAAATGGTTTGAAGTGTCAAAATCTTTTGAATTACAGAAAAACTTGTTTTATATGTGATATGTGAAAGGTTTAATGTAAAATGTTAGATGAACTGTGCACTGGAGGGGTTGTTGTTTTGATTTAAAGGTACAGTGTGTACCATTTGGTGGCATCTAGTTGTGTGGTTTCAGATTGCAACCAAGTGAATACCCCTCCCCTCTCTCCTCCCTCCCTCCTTCCAAGACTGTGGTATCGAGTGCAAAACCGTGGTAACGCCGTTTGCCTCGTTCAGAGGCCATCCTTACCATAATAACACTACTTTAGGAGCAACAGAAGTCAGACGGCGGCTGGCCAATGTTTTAAGTTGAGCTTTTGCTTTTGACCAAGGCAGCCAGTCTACTCTTAAATCTTCTGTTCTTACCTCTTATCTTACTTCTTTTCACTACACATTATCCCTTTCATTTACTGCCGCTAATTCTTTATTCCCTCTGGCTGTTTTTCCACTTTGTCTCTCACCCTCAGGTACATTCCCCCAGATAAGCGGGAAGAAAATGACCAGTCTACCCATAAATGGATGGTGTACGTCAGGGGCTCCAGGAGGGAACCCAGCATCGACCACTTTGTGAAGAAAGTCTGGTTCTTCTTGCATCCCAGCTACAAACCCAATGACCTCGTGGAAGTCAGGTTTGTGTGTGTGTCTGTTTTTCTGCGTATTTGAGACAGACAAAGTGTGCGTAAGCACTCCTCGGTTATGTACATATTTTCTGATAGTGGCAGCGCTCCTCTCTTTGTTATACAAATGTGCACATGGGTGCTCTTTTATGTGGTTACCTCAGGCAATAATAGAAGTCAAAGAGATGGGGACAAACTTGCTCCAATAAGAATTTCCCTCATGTGTTGTGTTGCCCATGGACACAATGTTTACTCCGAAACTTATATTATTATTCCAGGTTAGTACTTTGCCCCACCTCTTTCCACGCACCACTTGCCAAGTTGAAAGATGTGAGGAAATATTTTCGGATGGATAACAACACCTGGATGCGTAAGGGACTGTCCTCATCATCAGCTGACGTTTAATGAAACAACTTTCAGATCAGCCTCTAAGTGCAAAGATAGTTTGCTGATGTTCACATTGTGTAACCCAGACTTAGCAGTAAACACACTGTTGTGAAAGTCCTTTAATAAAGAGTGCCCCCTTGTGGGTATTTGATGATGCAGCTCATCCAGCCTAGTCCCCATCAATCATAGCTGAAAGTAAAAAAACAATATTTGTGTCGGTGACCTTTAAGAAAAGACATTATGCAGATTGTATGCGCAAATCATTAGGTGGGGTCTGTGACGTCATTTAGCACACAATGAGTCAGACTAAAAGTCAACATGACTAATAGTGGTCACACCTACACGGTGTAGTCAAGTTATTCAGAAAAACATGTGTGTTTAAGTGTTTGCCTTAGCCCAAAGCACTGAGGTGTGTAGATTGATGTGGCACAGTTCATTTAGGAGTCTAAAAGGAGTGTTTGGCCTCGGGGCTCTGTGGTTAAGTTTAGTTTTTATCCTCTAAAAGTGGCAACGGATTTAAATTTGCCCATGGCTTCTGAATAAATGATCTCTTTCATCAGTCAGCCTTATCCCGAGCGGTAGCCTCCTGGCTGTTTCAGCTGACGAAGCTCTCACGCTGCTGTAGCAGCAGCTCATAAGCTCCCTCTGACTGACTCAAGTCTTCGTTCCCAGTGAACCCCACACAGGCCCAGTGCTCTCTGCTGACTCTCGACACAGTCTGAATGTAGATGAAGGGATGAACGAAAGTGAGATAGAACAAAAGTTCATCACCCGTTGGGTATTCTTGAATAGACACATACTATGCATGCACATACACATGCCCTTGTAAATGCAGGCAGTCAGATCAGTTTCTGTTGTCGGGATGAAACCCCTCAAACTTCAAAGGTGGAGAAGATGTGAACCCTTTAAGTTATTGATTTAAAGAGATTATTAACTAAGTCTGAGTCAGAAACCAGGGTTGGAGTTTGGTATTTTTTTTTTTTTAACAAAGTCATTGTGCTGCATCCTCTACGGATTATTTCCCCTCCAGATTTCTATTTTGACGACTTTACATAAGGCTTTTTTGTGTTTGTTCTCAGTGAGTCGCCCTTTCATTTAACACGTCGCGGTTGGGGCGAGTTTCCTGTGAGGATCCAGATCCACTTCAAAGACCCTCGCAACAAACGTATTGACATCATCCACCAGCTAAAGGTCAGACCACATCATAGACCATTAGTCGGCTTGTTTTCCTCTTCAGACTGAAACACAGTATTTTTCCACATGCAGTTTCAACTGAGCTTCTTGTAGACGTCCTGGTGTGTTTATGATGTCATTTGTGTTTGTGATGACTTCTGTACTGCCTTGGTATTTTTCAACCTGGACCCTATTTTCCAATTTATTGTCTAACTGGCTAATATTCTGAAAGTGATCCAGTATTGAGGGAGAGCGCTTTAGACGGCAGCTGCTCACAAGCTGCAATATGGTGCTGTTGGGCAAGCTGGCACCGTCATTTACGTCCACTAAAAGTGCTTGTTGTTGCCATGACAGGCTCTGATTGTTATTATAAGTGTGTGACATTATGGAAAGCTCAAGGAGAAGTCTCGTTCTGAAATCTGGCGAGGTGATGTGTTGCCAGAAGACAGCGATTTGAGTCAGAGTATACAGATATTCAGATTTCATAACGAGACTTCTCCTTGAGCGGGACATGGACGCGATAACAAACGGACCGGATCAAGAGAAAGGTAAAGAAAAAAAGGTTTTATTTCTCTATAGCGTCCTTTCCATAATGCTGTCAGACACTTTTAATAACAATCTGAGCTTGTCTGTGGCAAAAACAAACAGTTTTAGTGAACGTAACGTTACATTGACGCTGCTACTTGCCCTCGCAGCTCGTTTCACGGCAGCCAGTTACAATATTCTCCCTCAATACTGGACCGATTTAAAAAAAATTGTTGTCCCCATTAGTTACTTAGACACAAAAAACATGGGAAAATAGGGTCCAGGGTGAAAAATACTGAAGTTACCCTTTAATGTATACTTTGTATACTTGTACTTACTTAATTGGTGTGGACACATTACCATAAATTTAAACAATATAGGTTTCAGAATTTAGAACTTACTTGGATCGCATTTGATATGTATTGTGTGACAAAAGACTTTGGCATAGTTAGTAGATACAAAGTATTAAAGCTGGGGTCTGCGATCTTGGAAAACTACCATAATTTGAAAGTCGCATCGCCTCAGGAGCTCCCTCTAAACCCCCCCCTCCCCTCGAAACTCCTTATAAGGCAACGCCCCCCACACACATGCACGAGCACCGCCGCATCATAACTACTTCACATTTTTCGTAGCTATTTCATCACTAAATTCACTTCTGAAAAATGTTGAGGCGAGAAATCAACGGTGTAGATTTAGAATATTGACAGTTTTACGATGTTAGATGGCGAATCAAACATTTTCTCAACTGTTGTCGGAGTTTAGAAGCTCCACAAACTGCCGGCACAGCTAGCTAGCTCCTGCCGGGATCGCCACCTCTCCACCCGGGCATTCACTCACACAGACCCCGCTATGAGCTGGAGCGCTCTCAAGAGACCGGTCTCGTAGACGAGGGGCTTTTATTTCCTGGTTGACGGAGAGGGGAGGGGGGGGGGCGGCGGCAGCTCGCTGGAGAGCCGGCCACAGAGCAGCAGAGAGGGGAGGGAAAGAGAGAGATACCTGCTGAGACAACACGACCCTTTTTAACATTACTCTAATATCTGGAGGGAGATCAGTCCACTCGTTTGTTGCTGTAACTGAAAAAGCAGTTTGAGTAACGTAAATTTTGTTCGGCAATGTTTTCTATCCGCCGTCTCCCCTCGTTGATAATCCTGTTTGTCTGACTTCACTTTGAGCTGTTAGAATAAATAGTTTAAACCTGCAGTATCTTATAAAGTAAACTAACAGAACATAAACAACTAAATCAAAGTTGTATTTTTCGATAATATGGTAATAGTGGTACGAGTTCGTTCTCGTTGTCCGGTGTTTTAAGAGCTGAGTTTT
>CAKAOJ020000329.1:0-12500 GCA_916701645.2 Sebastolobus alascanus
GTTACATGCACGTTCACTACGTGCCAAGGCCAAGGACCCAGCATGGTCCCAGCCCAGACCCGGCACGGATCGGGTTGGGCCCGATCACGGAGGGAGGGGAAATTCTAGGTGGCTGCATCTGTATATGTTGTGGTAAAATGCTGGTGTGAAACCACAACCACCTCTAAAGTCCTTCATTTGTTTTACCAGTTTTGCTTGTCGCCTCCATCACACAATCTACAATCTAACAGTTATTAGAAATACCATGAATAGAACTGTGTTCATTAACTTGACAGCTAGAAACACAACCAACTGAAATTTTTTTTAACTCAACGTTTGAAACAGCTCAAGAACAACTGTGACAAAATACAACTGACATCATTTATATAATAAACACGTGGAGCACTATTTGAAGGATAATAAGAATTTTATAGTGTGTATATTTGAATAACTAAACTACTAATATACACTGATTTATAATGTTAATCACATCTGGACTTACAGAGCTTTTCTGCTGTTCCTCACAGCTGGAATCAGTCTCCATCGTCCCTGTGGTGTGGTCTTGTACTTCTTCAGGTCCAACTCATCCAGAACCTCCTCTGACATCTGCAGCATGTAGGCCAGAGCTGAGCAGTGGATCTCTGAGAGTTCCTTCTTTGATCTGTTCTCTGACTTCAGGAACTCTTGGATCTCCTGATGTACCGAGTGGTCGTTCATCTCCGTCAGACAGTGGAAGATGTTGATGCTTCTGTCAGGAGAGATATTATCTTTGTTCATCGCCTTCAGGTTGTTGTTGGCTCTCTTGATGCTTCCTGAACTGCTCTTTGTCTGACCCAGCAGACCTCCTAAGAGCCTCTGGTTGGACTCCAGAGAGAGGCCATAAAGGAAGCGAACAAACAGGTCCAGGTGGCCATTTTTACTTTCAAGGGATTTCTCCATGGCTCCCATCAGGAAGACATTCAGAGATGGGCCACGACTCGCATTGCTTCCAAAATGCTTAGAGATGTTCTTGAGAGAAGACTTTGGGTCTGACTTTCTGCTCTTGTCTTCTCCCAGGAAGTCCTTCAGTACCTCTGTGTTCCTGTCTGTGTAACAGTGGAACATGTAGACTGCAGCCAGAAACTCCTGAACGCTCAGGTGAACAAAGCAGTAGACTGTTTTCTGGAAGATCACACTCTCTCTTTTGAAGATCTCTGTACAAACTCCTGAGTACACCGAGGCCTCTGTGACATCAAGACCACACCGCTCCAGGTCTTCTTGGTAGAACATGATGTTTCCTTTCTCCAGCTGTTCAAACGCCAGCCTCCCCAGCTTCAGAAGAACTTCCCTGTCAGCCTCCGTCAGCTCCTGTGGACTCGTCTCATGTCCCTCACCATACTTCTGCTTCTTCTTCTTTGTCTGAACCAACAGGAAGCGTGAGTACAGGTCAGTCAGGGTCTTGGGCAGCTCTCCTTTCTGGTCTGTAGTCAACATGTGGTCCAGAACTGTAGCAGTGATCCAGCAGAAGACTGGGATTAGACACATGATGTGGAGGCTCCTGGATGTCTTGATGTGTGAGATGATTCTGCTGGACAGCTCTTCATCACTGACTCTCCTCCTGAAGTACTCCTCCTTCTGGGCGTCAGTGAAGCCTCGTACTTCTGTTACCCTGTCAACACATGCACGAGGGATCTGATTGGCTGCTGCAGGTCGGGACGTTATCCAGACGAGAGCTGAGGGAAGCAGATTCCCTTCGATGAGGTTTGTTAACAGCACGTTGACTGATGACTTCTGGGTGACATCAGACACAACCTCATTGTTCTTGAAATCCAGTGAAAGTCTGCTTTCATCCAGGCCGTCAAAGATGAACAGAACTTTACAGACAGCGAGCTTCTCTGCTGTGACCTTCTGTAATGTTGGATGGAAAACATGGAGCAGCATGAGAAGACTGTACTGCTCATCTCTGATCAAGTTCAGCTCCCTGAACGAAAGCAGAACCACCAGACTGACATCTTGGTTTTCCAAGCCCTCTGCCCAGTCCAGAGTGAACTTCTGCACTGAGAAGGTTTTTCCAACGCCAGCGACGCCGTTCGTCAGAACGACTCTGATGTGTCCCTGTTGGTCAGGTAAGGCTTTAAAGATGTCCTGGCACTTGATTGGAGTGTCATGGAGGTCGTTCATCTTGGAAGCTGTCTCAAGCTGCCAAACCTCATGTTGGGTATTAACCTCTTCACTATGTCCCTCTGTGATGTAGAGCTCAGTGTAGATCCTGTTGAGGAGGGTTCCACTTCCTGTTTCATCACTTCCTTCAGTCACACGTTCACATCTCCTCCTCAGACTGATCTTATGTTGATCTACAACCTCCTGCAGAACCCTATCTGCTGAAAGAGAAGGAAAAAGGTTTGAGACAAAATAAAGAAAATTTGACAATCTGCTTATTATTTTCATTGCCAATATGAAAGTGATCAATATAAAGTAAATAAAAAAAGCAGTAAAGGTTAAACAGTCTTTTGTGGAAGCATCAGAAATGCTCCTTTTTCTCTCAGTCGGTGTAGATGTTTGATTGACAGCAGAGGAGGCGGAGCCTCAGCTGTCCGTCTGCAGCTCTTCATCTAAACAGCTCACAGTGGCTGTTCCTTCCTCACTGTAATATTTAAAACTGATACACTCATCAAATAATGCAGAATATGTTCATATCTCGTTGTGTGGACCTGTTTTTATTGAACAGCACCAATAACAAAAGCAGGGTTTCCACCAAAAGTTCCTGGGACTTTTTAGTCCGACTACTTTTAAGGACCTAAAAGGTTCCTTCAGTCCACTGTTGTCTGTGTTTCCACTACGGTCTAAAGACCTGTGAAGATTCAGCAAATTAGTCCTCTGATGTATGAAAAACCAACACGACGTGAGGAGGTGCGCTGCTTGGCTGCGCACCGCGTCTCAGTATGCTCCGTTTGCTATGTGTTTTGTTTTTTGTTTAATTGTTGTCTAATTTGTCGTGTCTGTAAGAAATGTCCCTGTGTAAAATGTAAGATGAGTGCCCTGAAAACTACGCTTCTGATTCTGCGGATTATTGGCCTCCGTGGACAATGTTTGTCGGTGCTACTTTCAACAGCACACCTGAGTGGCAACATGGACAAGTATGGCGAGGAGCCGTGGCTCGCACGCTCGTACAGTCGAGAGACTTTGCTGGAGCTACAACCCGAGTTGACTCGGGAGATGACATTAAGCCACGTCTACCGTTCGATGCTGGATAACATCCCCCAGGAGCTGATCAGAACTAATAGGAGAAAGAAACGAGGAAGAAGAGGGGGTATTCAGAACCGACTACGGCGGAGATTCAATCAGCCACCCCTTCCGTCTATTGTTCTTACAAACCTGTGCTCATTGAGCAATAAAGTGGATGCGATACGGACATACAGTACACAAGGTACCTTTAAACGAATTTCGTGAGGCATTATTGTTGTGCTTCATGGAAAGCTGGCTACAATCTACAATGCCCGACTCTCTCTTTGAAGTCCCGGGATTCACCCTTGTGCGGGCAGACAGGGATGCAGACTCGGGGAAAACTAGGGGAGGCGGTATCTGTGTGTACATAAACGATCTATGGTGCCGATTGCACTCAGTAAAATATAAGATCTGTGATCCTAATGTAGAAATTCTCGGCATGACGTTACAACCTTTTTATTTACCTAGAGAATTTGGATGTATAATGCTGTTTGTTGTGTACGCGCCTCCCAGCGGCGGAGCGTCACAGGTGGCCGGCACCATAGCTAACCGTGTTCATAAGCTACAACTCAGCCACCCCGATGCACCGGCAATAGTGCTGGGGGACTTGAACCAGTGCCACTTGGAGACTGTGTTACCTGGGTTCGAACAGTATGTTAAGGACCAGACCAGAAAAGACAATATCCTTGACAAGTGTTTTGTAAAAAAATAAAAATAATAATAATAATAATAATAATAAAAATAAAGCAGGTATTTTCATATAAATATTTGGGCGTAATGATAGACCATCTGTTATCTTGGAAAGACCACATTGAAATTGTCTGTAAAAAGACAAAACAAAGAATTTACTTTCTCCGCCGCCTCAGGTCTTTTGGGGCGAGTAAACAAATTCTTCTTTTGTTTTTTACTTCTGTGATTATGAGTATTCTACAGTATTGTTATACTACGTTGTACAAGTGTTTTTCCACTACTTTAAAGTCAAAACTGCTCCACCAAATGAAAATCTGCTCAAAGATTGTAGGTCAACCCCTTGAGAAATTCTATGAATCAGCCTATCATAATAACATATTAAGGCTGGCTAACACCATTGTCTCTGACCCCAACCATGTTTTGAACAGTGAATATGAATTGTTACCATCAAATCGGAGATACAGGGTTCCACGATTTAATAAGGTTAGACTGAAGCACAATTTTGTACACCAGTCAATCCTAAAACTAAATATGGAGCTTAATCCCAGATCAAATGTAAATTGAAGGGTTCTGAATATTATCTTCTGTGATTGTAATGTCAAATGTATGTATCCTTGTTTCTTGTCTTGATTTTTTTTTATTGTCCTTTCTGTGATGTTGCAAATGGAGCTGCTGTGATGCAAGACAAATTTCAGACCTGTCTGACAATAAAGTAATATCTTATTATCGTATTATCGTGATGAGGGCTGTTGGTGGTCAAAGCGGTAAAAACACTCTGCAGCCTGCCGTTCAGTGTGTCCGCCTGTTTCATCTAAAAAACACGCTGGAAAAAAATAAATATCAGGTTTTATCTCACTGTGACGACATTTACTGGTTGGTGCACGTTGGATGTAATGAATGAAATGCAGAGGAGGAAAATGAAACTAAGAGCGTCCGTCTCCACAGTAAATCATGTTAAGTATTTGAGGGTTATTTATTTCTGCTTTAGAACGTTAACGCCGTGAAACAATCAGAAAATAACATTTCTTTCTCTCATTCACAACATCGTCACGCTCCGTCTCTCTGTCTCTCTTCTCCTGATCGTCCTCTCGCTCATGCGGTCTCTCTTGTTTTCTCTGTCTTTTTGGCTGGACCGCAGAGGACCAGCCCTACAACCGCTAACGTCTGAATGAGTGATGAAGCTACATAATTGGTCGGCCGAGTGTCGGAGTTTCCTCATTGGCCGTTGCTCTTTCAAAATGAAAAGGCAGGGAACAGTCCTTTAAGCACATGAGCCCGTCCAGCGCGACGCGTCGGCTCACAAAAGTGTCAAGCTGTCAAACTAGGAGATCTAGTTCTAAAATAAAACCAGACTCAGCCGTGGAATCGCCTATATCTCACTTAAAATGTTTTCAGATGTAGATTTTGGTGGATTGTTTAGACGCAATAACAGAATCTTTATGAGCAGGCCACCATGTTGTTTCCTGTTTGAAATGGCGAGCAGAAAACCAGGAACCAATCAGGTGCATTCCACGTCACCGCTTGACCCATAGACATATATACATGGGTACATCCCAATTCTCCTCGATCCTCGCTTGAACTGGAAGTTGTCCTGGTGCGCCGTCTTGAAGACCGTTCCAAAGCTCTTATTTCTGCACGGAGGAGCGAGGGTTGAGGAGCGAGGAGGGATCTCTGAGGAGCGATGAGCGATGAGCGAGGATACACGAGAGCAGCCTTCACGGAAGTCTTTTACCGACCGACACGTCCCCTTTTTGGATATCAGTTACTTATTGGACGCTGCTGCTGATCAGACTGATCTGATAACTTTACCTCTCAACATCACTGGAGTTTCATACCGGAGTGAAGACAGATCACAGATTAAACGTTTTATATTTTAGTTGTTTTCTGATTCACCATCTAGTTCTAATCTGTGTTAATTGTAGCTCTGAACAGCAGCAGAAGGACCTGCAGTATCTCTCATTCACACACCGTGAGTGAAGCAGCCTGTCACTGAGAGGGGTTTATAACACCTGACAAACGGATCTAAAACATCTTTCTGCATTTATTAGAAAGATTTTTCTTTTCATGATCTGTTATTTCAATTATATTTTTTAACATTTTAATTTTTGTTTATGTCAAGTCAATTTTATTTTGTATAGCCCAAATAGTTTATCATTGTTGTAGTGATTCTTACATTCTCCAACCGTAAAAATGTGTAGCCTTGACTATGCATTGAATAAAAAAATCAGAACATTTCAGTCAACTAAAATATGTGTCATAGCCTCTGTACATCTATGGCCCGGTGCCTTATCCTCTAATGGTTAGTCTGGAGTTTCCCTAGCTAAGCTAGCTATGGATTCAAAATCCCAAAAAGAGAATTTAAAGAGCACCTGTTATGCTTATTTTTGGTCAGTCGGCCTACTGTTGTGTTATGCAAATGTGTAACATGGTGACATCACCACATTACGGAAGAAAAGGCTTCAAGGACTTCAAGTGAGTTGTTCGTTGCAGTATAATACGAAACGCCAGGAGGCGTACAAACAAAACATCAAGTGGATAAGTAAGAAGTCAATGAGTGGTACCGGAAAGGAAAGTAGGTTGCCTGCAACAGTAGTAAACACCGACGTACGTGCTGCCAAACATTGAATTTGTGTACTGTAATTATTACTGTCGCTTACCTCCAAGTCTAAATGACTTCCTGTCTCTTGGTGCTTCCCCTCGGGTCGTCTCTTTCCATGAGACCTTTTTATAGTTTTAACAAAATGATCTCTCAGATTCTTTCACAGCCTGCAGCAGAAAACCTCTTCTTTCCCCAGGGTGTTGACTGTTTCTTAATTATATTATTTAATGTCATGTGACTGTACCTGTGGTCATGTGACTGTTCCTGTGGTCATGTGACTGTCCCTGTGGTCATGTGACTGTCCCTGTGGTCTCTCAATGAACAGTTGTAGAGATGTCTGTATAGGCGAAGCTGCTTGGCCAAGTTTTGCGGCTCCAGGTAGATTTTCTTTTTTTTTTTGCGTCAAAAATGTCTCTTCTGATAGTAAAGGTTGCTGACCCCTGGGTTAATGCCACGACAAGGGGTGCTATCATAAAACCAAAGGGTTCAGATTTCTCTCAAAGGAGAACACAGGACAGGTGATACAGAGCACATACGATTGCTGGAGCAGAACAAATATGCAGTTAAATTCCAGGTGGACTTCAAATTTAATGATATTTATAATTATGTTAAATGGTCGTGCTGTATGACACAACACACGTCACTGTATTAAACAACAAGTAGTGTTTTCAGACACGGAGATGTCATCAGACAGATAGTCTTACTTTGTACAGTGCTGGTCTGCAGTCCAGCTCTTGTTCTGGATCTTTCTCCACACTGGGGACAGGAGGAGTCTCCTGATGAAGCAGACTGGTCCCAGTATGAGGTGATGCACTGTCTGCAGAACCAGTGTCCACAGCTGGTAGAGACTGGATCCTTCAGGACGTCCTGACACAAAGCACAGCAGGACAGCTGCTCCTCCACAGAAACATCACTCCTCTTCCTCTTCCTGTGAACACATGTATTTATAACTAAAATAATTTGTTGATTGGCCGACACTGTCTCAAAGCTCAGATGGTCACAGGGAACAGTTAAAGTGTTGGTACTTTTCTGTTTGAATTCAGCATTCAGTCTGTGATGAAAGTGTTCCTTTATTTTAACTCTCCTGCTTTCATAAACACTAATGAGCTGAATTCCTATCTGGCTGTCTTATTAACCTCTTAACAATCCAACGGACGCTATTCTGTCTTTCAGAGGTTGTAGCGGCTCAGTTTTAAAGCTAGAGTGAAGATACTGGTAACATATGAAACTAGAAAACCTGATGAATCCATTGTTACCAAACATGTTACACTAGCTTGTCGGGAAGAATGCTGACCTGAAGATATGTGAATGTAAATGGGTTCTATGGGTACCCACGAGTCTCCCCTCTACAGACATGCCACCTTTATGATAATCACATGCAGTTTGGTGCATGACACAGCATCACTACCCCCTTTGATATATTATGTCACGATGGAGTCTAATCACCAAAGACTTTGCACCATTCAAGTTATCATGCACCATGCACTAAATTATTGTTCATTCGATATGGAGTCTCTCCTGGTTGAAATATATACATCCTTATAGTAAGTGTATTAACGTTACATACAGTATCTTAGATGGCGGTCAGCGTACTCCCGTTAGGAGAAGCAGACAGGAGTACCGGCAGGAAGCTAAGCGATGTACTGCTGTGGACGCCACGTTAGTTCAGAGCAGAAAGTCACACAATAACACAAACTAACTAACCGATGGATGCAGCGGTAGACCAGTAACTCCTGTGTTCTGAGAGGGAAAATTACTGTTTTTGTGAATGGAGTCTGGTGGCTTTGAAGAGAACGATATAACGGTTTCAGTCACGTGTCAGAAAGGGCTGTCTGATGGCGAGTTAAAGGTCCCGTCCACAGCTGATTTACCTAGCCATCAGACAGCCCTTTCTGACGGGGAACTGACGCTGTTATATCGCTCTCTTCAAAGCCATCAGACCTCATTCACAAAAGCAGTAATTTTACTTCCTAGAACACGGGAGTATACCTACAACCCCACTTCAAAAAAGCTGATTTTAGGAGAAGTCAAACCAACACATTATTTTGAAGACAAACATGAGAAAATTAATTACACATTTGAAGCACATTCTTTCAGATTTTGAATAGTTGTAAATCTTTAAAGCAACTTCAACGTTCGGGCAGAAATATGAATATTTTCCTGAAAATGTAAATTGTGAAATGGAGGTTCTCAGGTGTTTTGTTACAGAAATACAATCAGTAGTTGGTGGCTATAAAACCCAGACTAAGATCCGTCTTAGTTTGAAACAGTATCTGCACTAATAGTTCTGCATCAGGAATATAAATCTTTTAGCAGAACATTTAGTCTTCATCCTCAATGCATCATCGTCCATCAGGTCAGCTTTCAGTAAAAACAGTCTCTTACTTTGTGTCTGAGGGTCCAGGTTCATTACTGAAGTGTGGAGGAAGCGGTATGGACCAGTCACTCTTCATAGACAGACAGCTGGGTACTGGAGACTCTGCTCTCGGTCTGTACTGAACTCTGCAAACACCAAGATGATTTTATTCATATCACATGAATCCTTGATAAATTATTTAATGACAAAGACATTTCAGTAGCTCTAAATACACAAACTACTGCTGTCAATAATTTTTTTTAAAAGTTTGTATTAGTCCTCTTAGATGACAGTTATTAAAACAAATCTGTTTATCTGTCTGTCAGTTTGTCTTTCTAGTTATTTAGCTAGTTATCTGTAGTTAGCTAGTTAGGTGTAGTTAATTAGCCCAACTTGTTGCATTAGCTAACTGAGGGTTTAACTCTCTTTGTGTCAAGAAAAGTTTGTTCAACTTCAGTTAGCAAATACATTTTAGTAGAAACTTTTAAATAGAAACAAAATCATCAGAACACAGTGTTGGTAGAGGAAGGTGAAAATTAGTCATAAATGAGTTAGTAGCAGATCTCTTACTTTGTGTCTGAGGGTCCAGGTTCATTACTGAAGTGTGGAGGATTCCCTATGGACCAGTCACTCTTCATAGACAGACAGCTGGGTACTGGAGACTCTGCTCTCTGTCTGTACTGAACTCTGCAAACACCAAGATGATTTTATTCACATCACATGAATCCTTGATAAATTCTCTGATGAAAAAGACATTTCAGTAGCTCTAAACACACAAACTACTGCTACTGTCAATAATTTGGTTTAAAAGTTTGTATTTGTCCTCTTAGATTACAGTTATTAAAACAAATCTGTTTATCTGTCTATCAGTTTGTCTTTCTAGTTAGTTAGCTAGTTAGCTGTAGTTAGCTAGTTAGGTGTAGTTAATTAGCCCAACTTGTTGCATTAGCTAACTGAGGGTTTAACTCTCTTTGTGTCAAGAAAAGTTTGTTCAACTTCAGTTAGCAAATACATTTTAGTAGAAACTTTTAAATAGAAACAAAATCATCAGAACACAGTGTTGGTAGAGGAAGGTGAAAATTAGTCATAAATGAGTTAGTAGCAGATCTCTTACTTTGTGTCTGAGGGTCCAGGTTCATTACTGAAGTGTGGAGGATTCCCTATGGACCAGTCACTCTTCATAGACAGACAGCTGGGTACTGGAGACTCTGCTCTCTGTCTGTAACGAACTCTGCAAACACCAAGATGATATATTCACATCAAATGAATCCTTGATAAATTCTCTGATGAAAAAGACATTTCAGTAGCTCTAAACACACAAACTACTGCTACTGTCAATAATTTGGTTTAAAAGTTTGTATTTGTCCTCTTAGATTACAGTTATTAAAACAAATCTGTTTATCTGTCTATCAGTTTTTCTTTCTAGTTAGTTAGCTAGTTAGCTGTAGTTAGCTAGTTAGGTGTAGTTAATTAGCCCAACTTGTTGCATTAGCTAACTGAGGGTTTAACTCTCTTTGTGTCAAGAAAAGTTTGTTCAACTTCAGTTAGCAAATACATTTTAGAAGAAGCTTTTAAATAGAAACACAAAATCAACAGAAAACTGTATTGGTAGAGGAAGGTGAAAATTAGTCATAAATGAGTTAGTAGCAGCTCTCTTACTTTGTGTCTGAGCGTCCAGGTTCATTACTGAAGTGTGGAGGATTCCCTATGGACCAGTCACTCTTCATAGACAGACAGCTGGGTACTGGAGACTCTGCTCTCTGTCTGTACTGAACTCTGCAAACACCAAGATGATTTTATTCACATCACATGAATCCTTGATAAATTCTTTAATGACAAAGACATTTCAGTAGCTCAAAACACACAAACTATTGCTACTGTCAATAATTTGTTTTAAAAGTTTGTATTAGTCCTCTTAGATTACAGCTTTTCTGGGTGACTGAAAGCTGTCACAGATACAAGGAGGAAGAATGCACAAATGAATTCTTTCTGTCATGAAAAGTTTGTTAAACTTCAGTTAGTAAATACATTTTAGTAGAAATTTAATATACAAACACACAATCAACAAAATTGTGGCATTGGCATGGCATAATCTTGTTTTTATATCATTCTGTATCTTCCCAGTGGTGTTCCTTATGTATTCAAATCGGAACTCTACGTACGTGCACTGATCAGCCATAACATTATGACCACCTGCCTATTATTCAGTAGGTCCTCCTGACCCGTGGAGGCAAGGACTACACTAGACCTCTGAAGGTCTGCTGTGGTATCCGGCATCAAGCCGTCAGTAGCAGATCCTTTAAGTCCTGTAAGTTGCGAGGTGGGGCCTCCATGGATCGGACTTGTTTGTCCAGCACATCCCACAGATGCTACATTGGATTGAGATCTGGAGAATTTGGAGGCCGAGTCAACACCTCCAAATCGTTGCCATCCACATGATGTAAAAGAAAACGTGTTTCATCAGACCGGGCCACCTTCTTCCATTGCTCCGTGGTCCAGTTCTGATGCTCACGTGCCCATTGTAGGCGCTTTTAGCGGTGGACATGGGTCAGCACGGGCACCCTGACCGGTCCATATGCAACAAACTGAGATGCTCTGTGTATTCTGACACCTTTCTATCAGAACCAGCATTAACCTTTTCAGCAGTTTGAGCTCCAGTAGCTCTTCTATCGGATCGGACAACACGGGCCAGCCTTCGCTCCTCACGTGCATCAATGAGTCTTGGGTCTGACCCTGTCGCCGGTTCACCGGTTTTCCTTCCTTGGACCACTTTTGGTAGGTCCTGACCACTGCAGACCGCGAACATCCCACAAGAGCTGCAGTTCTGGAGATGCTCTGACCCAGTCGTCTAGCCATCACTATTTGGCCCTTGTCAAAGTCGCTCACATTCTTACGCTGGCCCATTTTTTCTGCTTCCAACACAAAGTTCAAAGTTCAAAATGTTCACTTGCTGTCTAATATATCCCCCCCACTGCCAGGTGCCATTGTAACCAGATAATCCATGTTATTCACTTCACCTGTCAGTGGTCTTAATGTTATGGCTGACCAGTGTATGTTTTCGCCATCAGACAGCCCTTTCTGACGGGGAACTGAAGCTGTTATATTGCTCTCTTAAAGCCACCAGACTCCATTCACAAAAGCAGTAATTTTACTTCCCAGAACACAGGAGTATACATACAACCTCACTTCAAAAAGCTGTCATAACAGCTGATTTTAGGAAAAGTCAAACCAACACAGTATTTTGAAGACCAACGTGAGAAAATTAATTACATATTTGAAGCCCATTCTTTCAGATTTTGAATAGCTGTAAATCTTTACAGCGACTTCAACGTTCGGGCAGAAATATGAATATTTTCTTGAAGTGTAAATTGTGAAATGGAGGTTCTCAGGTGATTTGTTACAGAAATACAATCAGTAGTTTGTGGCTATTAATCCCAGACTAAGATCCATCTTAGGTTGAAACAGTATCTGCACTAATAGTTGTACTAATACTAATAGTGCATCAGGAATATAAATCTTTTAGCAGAACATTTAGTCTTCATCCTCAATGTATCATCGTCCATCAGGTCAGCTTTCAGTAAAAACTGTGTCTTACTTTGTGTCTGAGGGTCGAAGTTCATTACTGAAGTGTGGAGGATTCCCTATGGACCAGTCACACTTCATAGACAGACA